>PVLA01000201.1:377917-402917 GCA_004027455.1 Hydrochoerus hydrochaeris | reverse complement strand
TACAACATATCAAAATGTATAAGGTACACCGAAAACAGTACTACAAAGGAAGTTTGTATAGTAATAAGCTCCTACATTTTTAAAAGTAGAAAGATTTCAGGTAAACAACCTAACTTCATTTCAAGGAGAATGTAAGAAATAACAAAGATCAGAGAAAAAATAATAGAACCCACACAACAGTACAAAAGGTCAGTGAAATGAAGAGCTGGCTTTTTGAAAAGATAAATATCAACAAACCTTTAACTAAACCAAAACAAAGGCTACACAAATAGAATTAGAGATTAAGAAGGAAACATTAGAATTAATAACACTAGAAATACAAAGTATAGCTAGAAAACATTATGAACAACTATGCATTAACAGTTTGAAAAACTTAGAAAATGGATAAATTTCTGATCAAGGATAAAAATACCAAAATTGAACCATGAAGACTTGGACTATCTAAACAGGTCAGTAACTAGTAATGAGGTTTAATCAGGAATGAAAAGGTTTCAATTAAGAAAATCCAGGACTGCATGGCTTTGCTGCTGGGCTCTATTGATCTTTTAAGGGAGAACTGGTATCAGTATTTTCAAAATATTCCAAACTTTTGCCTGGAGGGATTTCTTCCAAACTTATTCTGTGAGACCCACTATTTTTGAAATCAGAAAAACTAGTAGTTATTATCTCTAGTGAACATAGATGCAAAAAATTTCAACAAAATACTAGCAATCCAAATCCAAGAGTAAATCATGATCACATAGAATTTATCCTAGAGACACAAGGATGGTTCAACGTATGGAAGTCAAAAAATGCAATATATTGCATCAACAAAATGAAAATAAAAATCATATTATTTCAATATAGTATACATAGAAAAGGCATTTGATAAAATTCAATATTCTTTTAAGATAGAAATGCCTGACTGAAATAGGTATAGAAAGAATACACCTCAACACAAAAGCTGTAAATAAGAAACTCGCAACCAACATAATTATGAATGGCAAAGGTTGCAAGTTTTTCTTCTAAAAGAAAAGGATGCCCACTCTCACCACTTGCTTTCAACAAAATGCTGGAAGTCTTAGCTAGAAAATTAGGCAAACTAAAGAAATAGAAAGCATACAAATATGAAGAAAGGAAGTCAATTTATCCCTGTTTGCACATGATACAATTCTGTCTTGGTAAAACCTAAGGATTACACCAAAAGACTATTGGAATAACGAACTGATTCAGTAAAACCAGGAGACAAAATCAACATATAAAAATCAGAAGCATTTTATATGTTAATAATGAGTGCTGAAAAACAAATCATGAAAGGAATATTATAGTAACTACCCAAAAAACGCTACAAATAAATTTAACCAAGGACATGAACTTCTATAATGAAAATTACAAAACTCTAATGAAAAAATTTAAAGATGACACATGCAAAAACAGAAGCATCTCCTCTGTTCATGGATTGTTAAAATGTCCATACTATACAGAGAAATCTACAGATTCACTCTAATACCAAT
Organism: Hydrochoerus hydrochaeris; assembly: GCA_004027455.1. Classification (NCBI taxonomy): domain Eukaryota; kingdom Metazoa; phylum Chordata; class Mammalia; order Rodentia; family Hydrochaeridae; genus Hydrochoerus; species Hydrochoerus hydrochaeris. The sequence continues at coordinate 401,424 of PVLA01000201.1, read as the reverse complement.
CAAAATACTAATGGCATTCTTTATAGAACTAGAAAAAATTCTAAAATACCTCCATATGGAAGCAAAAAAGACCCAAAAATAGCCAAATCAATCTTCAACAAAAACAAACAAATCTGAATGAAGGTGTATCCCACTACATGACTTCAAAATATACCATAAAACTCTAGTAATCAAAACAACATATTATTGACATAAAAATAAATACATAGACAAAAGAACAGAGTAGAGAGTGCCACATGCATTTACAGTTAACAGATTCTTGAAAATATGCACTACAGAAATGACTATCTAGGAAGTATAAAGAATTGAAAAAAATCGAGCCCCCAAATTCAAAGACCCAATCCAAAAATGGGCATCTGAGATGAATACACACTTCTCAGATCAAGAAATACAAAATGGCAAGTAAACATGAAAAAATATTCAACATCATTGCTCATTTGAGAAATGCAAATTTAAACAACACTGAGATATCATCTCACTCTAGAAAGAATGGCTAACATCAAGAAATCAACTAATAACAAATGCTGTCAAGGCTATGGGGGAAAAGGAACCCTTCTCCATGGTTGGTGGGACTGTAGACTGGTACAACCACTGTGAAAGTCAATATGGAGAGTCCTCCAAAAACTAGGATTAGAGGTTCCATTTGACCTAGCTATTCCCCTTCTGGGTATTTTCCTGGAAGAACTGAAAACATCATGCCACAGTGATATATGTTCACCGATGTTTATAGCTGCACAATTTTCAATAGTCAGATCTTGGAAACAATCCAAATGCCCATTAACTGAGGAATGGATAAAAAAGATGTGGTATTTTTATACAATGGAGTACTACCCAGTCATAAAGAACAATAAACTCAAGGCTTTTAAAGGTAAATGGATGCAACTAAAAGCCATACTCAAAAGTGAAATAAATCAGAGTTGCCTATGTAAACACTGTATTGTGTCACTAGTGTAAAAACCTGAAAGATCGAATGAGATCCAAAAGTTACAATAGATATAGGAAAAGGGAAAGAAACTTCTCAAAGGGAAATTGTATTGTTTGATCAGTTTTGTGTGCCTATATTGAGCAACTATTTTAAAGGCAACAATATGCAGTGTAACAACCTTACTTACATTGTTATCATATTGATTTGAAATCCTATATCGCTATTGTTTTTTTGTTGTTGTTGTAGCTTTGCTTTATTTGTCGAGTTTTTTGTTTGTTTGCTTCTCAATTTTTCTGTTTTTCTTTTCTTGAAAAGAAATCTTCTTCAATAAATGATGCTGGGAAGCCTGGTTAATCAGGTGTAGAAAATTGTAAATTGACTTTCGTCTCTCATCCTGTATAAAAATAAACTCAGAATACATCAAAGACTTAAGTGTGAGACATGAAACTATTAGGAAGAAACATAGGGAAGATACTAAAAGATATCTGTATAGGCAGTGATTTTTTTTGGATAAGATCCCAAATACACAGGAAACAAAACCAAGAATAGATGAATAGTATTATATCAAAGTAAGAAACTTCTGTGCAGCAAAGGAAGCAAACAACAGAATAAAGAGACAGAAGGAGAGAAATTTTATGTAAACTATTCATTTCTCAGGGGGTAAAGATCTGGAATATGTCAGCTACTTTTAAAACTTCAATAACAGTAGCATGTAAGTTTCCCTATACTACATAGAGAACAACAGTATGTGTTAATAAGAATGTTTTTAATGTTAAAGGAAAGAAAAATATTCTCCTGATTTGATCATTTTATGCTATATACATGTATTGAGTTATGACACTGTATCTATAAATTTATACAATTTTTTAAAGTTAATAAAGGAGAGGAAATAAAAACAAGCAGCAAGCACCCACCACAATATACTTTTTCTCAAAACAAAGTGATCATCACAACTTTGTTTGGATGTATCCCCTGTAGCCCACCTAAGGCATATAATGCATCAACTAGAATCAGGGGCTTTGGAAAAGAATTTTCTTCATCTTTCCTTGAAGCAGAGCTGACTTTAGGTGATATTTTGAAAAAGAGCAAAGTCATGTCTCTTTTATATTCTCTCCCCCTTTTACGCATCTAGAAAGCTCTTTCAGGCTCTCCGTAAGCCTTTGCTGTCCCCAGTAACCCCAGATGCTCCTGCTACCCATTCGCCTTCCTTCCCTCCCCCACTCTTCCCTTGGCTAAGCTAGGGAAACAATCTGACTTCATATCGTAGGTGTTTGGAGTTTGTGTGGATTTGATATTCAGCTTTTTGCTATTTTCAGGCACCTCTAGAGGTCCTTGATGCATTGTAATTTGCAAATTTATTGTGTCATAAATTTAAGTCCCAAGTCACTTGGTACCAGTCACTCTGAGTAGGTCAGCAGAACACCCACACCTACATTTTTGTGATTATCATTTGTCAGGGGTACAGCCATTTCTGAGAAATCTTGAAAAACAATGCTTCTTAATGGAATATACTTTCAACATCTAGTGCTAGAAACAAGTTTGAAAACTGCTGATTTACACTGCTTGTGGCCTAAATGAAGGGCACACTTGAAGTTTTCAAGTGTGCTTCAAAGTGGGCTTATCTATTCACAAATTTATTTTTAAGTGTCCTAAATAGGAAGTTTGGGAGCTGGCAATACAAAAAGAGAGATATGGCCTCTGATTGTGAAGCTGAACGTCCATCAGGAAAGCCAGACATTAAGCAAGAAAATACAACAAATGTCTAAGAGTATCCAATACAGGAAACCCAGAGGATACAACGTGGCGAACTGTGTCCCAGAGAGTAGTCCAAGAGCCAGTTATCTCTGCGAGAAAACCCCAAGACCTGAAGAATATGTGGGGTGATCTAGACAGATTGCTAAAGCCTACTGATTTTGAGGTCTCTAACTTTAAAATATAATAACCAGGGAAGAAAAATCATGCTGTCACATGATGGCAAAGTGATAGATACCCTCTATTTTTAAAATCTGGTATAAGGACGTATAGATGACTTTAATGTCAAATATAACTCAAGTTGGCTAAGGTGGCATACTATTCATTTAAATTAGAATGTCGTTATGGACAGTGTTCTAAATGATACTTTCTTCCTTAGCAGCCAAGAACCATGACAATCCCAGATGATCAGAAACTATCCTTTAAGAATTTTGTGAATCATAGGTAAGCTAAAGAAACAGGACCTAACTCTGGCTAAACTTGCTTGGGGACACAGGGTCATAGATTAAGACGAGCAAGTAGGATATTTAAGGAAGGGATTTATTGATACGTTTCATTTTCTCATTAAACCAAAGAATCAGACTAAATAAAACTGTTTCAACTTTTGATTGACATTATGGTAAAAGATAAAATCTTGTATCTTTAAATAAACAGTGTAAGGAAAAAGGAGATTTGGAAAACTTAAGTGACGACACGTATAATTCATAAATTACAGAAGATTACACATCATTTATCCTGAATTCAAGACATCCTCTGTTACTTTTTTGTAACTAAAATTTCTCTTATTTGTTTCTTTGGTTGTCATTGCTTGCGTACTTATTAACATGTACGACAGAAATAAAATCAATCAAAATTCATTAGCTGACTTTTCAAAGAGTTTTTTCTGTGTTTAATTATCAGACACTAAAGAAGGATTTGACTTTTACTTTATTAAAAAACCCCAAAGATGGACTCTGGATAAAGCACCAATCTATACTAACCTGCCTTGTTATAGATGATGGGAATGTAGACCAAAATAGTGATGTGATGTAAGGGTAACAGATAACTTTTTTCCCTGTATGCAGAAAGAAACAATGGGAGGGCAAAATTGATATTTTTATAACCTTATCTTGCTCAGAAGTAGATGTTCTGATTCTTTGTATTACTTTATCTTATTCCATATTGTGATATAAAGTCAGATGCTTTGGGACCATGTACCAAGTGTAGATAACATCGTGGAGGAAATACGTAACTGGGCAGTCCACAAGCCATTACTAATACCACCCAGCTATTTATAGTCTATACTTTCAAAGAACTCTTACATGAGATCATGGTAAAATTTCAATAAACACACTTTATGAACATTACGTAGAAAGCTAAACTACATAAAATCAAAGATTTCTGAGTAAAAGCTACTCTTTTGTAGATGGAAATTTTTGTTTATTTTATTCCTCTTGTAAGACTGGCACTTTAAATAAAGTCCCAAATGTAAGAATCATCAGTTGGCTTTTCTTTTAAATAAATATCTTTCATCTCTTTAAAACTAAGACCAAAAATTGAACTATTCCTAAAACCATGTCAACACCAACTAAAAACATTATTAGATTGGTCTTATTTTTTTCTTTTCTTTTCTTCTTTTCCTTTCCTTTTTCTTTTCTCTCTCTCTTTCTTTTTTTATTTCTTCCTTCCTCTCTTTTTTTTAATTTGATGAAAATATACCACTTCTATTTGAAACTTGAACTAAAGTGACTATAAGTAAAGTCCTTGTGGCCATTTGTGGCTCATAAAATCTGTCTTTCATACTTTTTAAGTCTCACTACAAGTAGGCAGATGGAACTGGCCTCACTGAAATATTGTTTGTTTGTTTGTTTGGTTTTGTTTTTTAATGACTTTATTATAGCCCTTGCAGGAATTAAAATAATGCATATTGGATGTAAGGAGTAAAGAAAAAAAAGAAGCAAGAGGGAAAAAAAGATATAGGCATAGATATATTATTTGAATTATAGAACAGACAAATCTTACACTATGCAGTCTTGAAAATACTATTTGCCAACATGGATAATAAAAGATTTTGCTTTGTGTTTTTCTCAGTCTCATTGAGTCCTTGAGTAGCAATTGAATAAAACAAACTCTTTAGATTAGCCATGTTTTTGGTAGCAAATTAAAAGTAATTTTGGGAGATCTTTGTGGAACCAGAAACCATAAAATGAATATAGAACCTTATAGGGCCCATCAAAGTTTACTGATTTGTCTGTCTTAAAAATTAAGCAATTTAGACCAATTAATCTAAAAAATGTTTTGGTCTTATATGCATTTTGGTTGAGGGTCACCTCCTTAGTCGTGACCATCAGCAAAAACAGGATGTGGTCAAAACATTTTTCTAAAGTTGATAGATTCTAATCAAAACATTCTGTTTTTAAGGTTTTAAGGCCAGATTACTGACCTGAAAGAATTACTATTTTTTTCTAGAAATCAGATGATTCTTTTCTGAATCTCCTATTTTCAGACCATATATGTTCTATAGTAGAATAAAAATGTTTTAATGTAGGTTTTATCAAACTCTACAAATGCAAATATAACTAAGGAAAAAGACCTCAACAATTAGTATTATTAAGCCCAGACAACCCACACTGCTGCACAGTGACCCGATCACCCAACTCACAAGACCCTCTGTGTTTCAGAGTAGGCAAAGACACATTTTTTTAAAATCAAGCACTAGCCAATTGACTCACGTGTTTGCTTGCTTCTTTGAATCAGAATGATGAATCTTCATCAACCTAAAGCTGAGGCTATACCTAAACCTTCTGATGACATCCTAACAGGTTTGTTTTCTGTTCAAGTATTTACAATGTGATATATACCATCCCCAGGATAGCCGAATGGAAAGTTTAATCCCTAAAATAATCTCTAAATTTTCTGAGTACACCCCCATTTTCCATCCCTTTCTCTCATGCATTGCCTTTTTATGTGAGTGGAACCCTATCTCTCCTTCCCTTGAGCCTCACTTGCCGTCCTCTGTACGATGTGTTTTTCCAGGCTTTATCTCCCAAACCACATGGCTCTGACCAATAATTCACTTGCTGGAGGATTTCCATAGAGATGAGGCACAAATCAGATAAAAGTCCTTCACGAAGTCCTGAGCGTACCAGCCAAAGTAGAAAGGAAATTATATCACCACACCCCTGGAATGGCTTCACTAGGCCGTGCACATCCTCTAAAATAACCTGGGTTCCCTAAAATATCTGCTTTCTTCAAACAGTTGTACAATGGTGATCTATAGAATACTGGTTCTTTCTTAATCTTCAGCATTGACCTAAGTCACATCTTTTGGAGAAACCAACAATGGACCACTAAAGATGGGAGTGGGCCATTCTTCGGGCTGATCCAATGCAAAACCTTAGGTAGCTAAGGCTATTTTGTCTATCCTTTTATTTGCTCCCAAATGAACTGAAACCACACGAGGCCTTTCTTTCATTAGATATATATAATAAAGAAAGTCAAGATCATCTTACATGGGCATACACAGTAAAGAAAATCAAGGTCATGTTATACAGATAAGTTTAAGATTTACCCTGGAAACTTGCAGAGGTTCCAAAGACAGAACCAACACAGGAAAGGGTCTAGAAGGGAAACCTGAGAATATATCAAGAGAATTGCAAGAGGGACACTAGGAACTTAAGAAACAGCTGAGGCTTGGAGACACTCACTTAAGTGTAGTGAAAGGCAATCCCTGCACATCACTATGTATCCAAAAATATCGGCCAAATTCATTTAGCCAAAGTGGAATCTAAGAGCCTTCATGAAACAAAAGATCCCCACTGCTTTTCTCTAGTCTGTCACCACCTCCTTTTCTCAAAGTTAAGAGAACACTGAATAATGAACATGGGCATTTAGTTTCAGGGTTGTCTGTGACAGTTGCACGCTCATTCTGAATCCTTTTTGGAGTTGTATATTTGAAACATACCATGCAAATAAATGAAACGCAACACACACATACACATTCCTTTCATCAAGAAAATTCCTTTTCTGATCCTAGAAAATAATGTAACAAAGATGTCTTTCACCAACATATTAGCCCTGGATCTGCATTTCAATTAATAATACCAGAGCTAGACTCAGAGTACACAGGATTATCATGTTAGGTTTTTGAACATACTTTATTTTTGCACAGAGTCCACTCCAAGACAGTAATCTTGGAGGTGAAATTATAAGGAGAACAGTTGCAGAACCATCTAGGAGGTTAAGCTTGGTAGATCTCCTGCTAATTCTGGTTGTGACATTTTTGAACTGAGCTCTACTGTTGTGTATTATCTCTGCAATGGAAAAAAACACTGGCCTATTAGCAATGAGACTTGGATCCAAATGCCAGCCCTGCCATGTGGGTTTGTCTCCACATTCCTAGTTATAAAACCAGAGTAGCATCTTTATCCCACTAGAGAGCTAGGCACTCAACACAAGCAATCTTCATCTTTGACCAAACCAGAAAACCTGTGAGTGCTGTCCCAGCCCTTCTGGTTTAGACAGCACTGACATGTCAACATGTACTGCAAGACGTTGCTTATTACTGAAACTGCCAACTGCTGTGTTCCCTGTAAACAGTCTACATATACTAAGTATCCAACACATCTCAGTAAACATTACTGCAAATGATGAATTCATTCTGTTGGTTACATCAATGATTTCTAACATTTTCTGGATTCAGCTAAACCTTGTACAGTATCAGTAATTCTTGATGTGAACTAATTAAACAGAAAACTTATCTCTATATGTGACAGGGGTTTCTTCTGGATTCTTTTATCCTTGCCTTGAGCCCAGAGTTCCATAACAACTACAGGCTCTTAGTCTTGATATCACTGGTGGTGATTTAACCACCTAATTTACAGCCACCTTCTGGCAGTTGGTTGCCCTTTTGTCTATGATGTGGTACAAAGAGTACTAAGCTAGCGATCAGGCGATCTGATTCTAGTTCTCAGTCCATTTGGCCCTCTTACCCTAGCCACTGTTTCCTCCTCATTACAATAATGAGGTGGAATCAGATCTTAGATTTTTGATCTCATAATATCTCTAGTTCTCATTAGGTTTGATCAAAGATCTTAGTCCAGATAGTTCAGGGCTCCAAATCCCTTCATTATTCAGTGATTCCCTAGAGGAAGGTGCTGCTTCATGCATTGATCAACACTCATTCAAGCAATGTGTCTCCTGGAAAAACTAAAAGGTAACTGAGTTTTTATAAGTCAAATCATACTTGAAGAAGAGGTCAGAATGGTAAGGATTTTAAAGAGTACAAAAATAAATTATTCACAACATGAAGGTTCCTTTTGAAATGCAAAATAATTTCTGTCCCTACTGTAGTGTTTGTTCTTTCTCTTTCTTACTTTTTTTTGGTAAAATCAAGTTGCTATTTTTTTTTTCAAAGAACAGAACTCTATATGACCCTGAAAAGTCTGAGAGTCCTCTTTTTCCTTTGACTAATATTACAACTCCAGATATGTTTCATACTCCTTTTGAATTTAATCAGCTATGACTCCTAACACTTGGGTTTTATTTCTAAATACTTCTTCTGGCCTCTTTGACAAGGTTTACAAAAGCTTAAAAATTTGAGGGGGATGAGATGGCTTTATCACAAGACATTCTTCTTTGAATTTTGAACCTATTTCAAAAGGTTGAAGTCTTTGGTGACCCTTGGTTACCTGAGTTTCATTAAGAACAGAGTCTAAGCAACCTTCATTCTTCCTTCTTCTCACACCATTCTCAGGGAGTATGCACTATAGACTGCCTATTCTGGGTCCCAGGACCACTGTCTTCCACGGACTGCTGTCAGACATCTACAAAACTCTTCAGGAGACTCAACACTCTTCCTTGCCTGGAAAGAAACCAAAGGGCAAGACAGTAAAGCAATGAGGAGTCAGACTTCCCCACCACTTGACACTGATGTCTTTTCATCATTTCCTCCTAACTCTAAAAAAATGACTCAGTTTGCCTTCTTAAGAGTTGCTGGTATTTTACCTCTTGTTACTTCCTTACTCATTTCTCCTAAAGACAAAGTATAATTTACATGATTATAAAGATTGGTTGGTTAAAATGGAACATGATGAGTTATCTCTTGTTTTATTTTCTTAAATATTTTCATCCATATTGTAATAAATTTGATATCCCTCTGTTTCTGAGGTATGGATTTTTATGAAAGTTATTAATTCATCCTATTAAAGATAAACGAGATAGAGATTGTCTTTCTATGCTCGTTTCTGTCTGTTAACTGATACACGACAAAGGATACTATACTGTGATGCAATAACTGGAAGATGGTGAGTGGTTAGTTGTTACAGCCTTGATCCAGGGAATTATGCCCTGCCTTAGCCTCTGGTGTGCTGCATGTATCAGATGTTCAGCTGATCTTTGCTTAGTGAAATCTATACCAAATCCATGCCAACTGTTTTACTGTTTGGTTACTTTGACTTTAGTATGTATGCTTCTAGATCTGTTCTGATCCATCTGTTTGCAGTGTCAGAGAGAAAAATGAAAACTCTAGGTTTGCAAATACTATATTTATGAACATAGATGCTCTGTGCCCTATTTCAAGAAGGGCCATTTCAAAAGACCCCTTCTGCTCCAGAGAGCAGACTAAATGAAATCTAGACCAACAGGTAAGAATCAGCTTATGCACTGACTGTACTTACAGAACGAATTTCAGTAATCTCAAGCCAATGGCCTATGCTTAAACTGACTTCAGTTCTTTCATAGAAGAAAATAAACAAAACAAATGAGAACATAAAAACTCATTTCACTGCCCTATATCCTTGGTAGGCTATGATTCTTAGTTTTAGTTCAGTTGGAATTTAAGAACTCTGAAAGCAGTGCCCATGAGTTCAATATCATTTTAGATAAATAGACACATCACAGATAATAATGTTCATTTGTTTTGTTTTTGTAATTAACTAATGTACTTACTGAAATAATTTAGAGTACCCATACTCAGGCATTTGCAGGAATACATGAGTCATTCACAGTTGCTTAGAGCTTTTAAAGTAATGTGAATATTATGTGGTTAGTGACCAAAAATACTTCCTAAATTTCATTAATATGGCTTCATCTAGATACAAGGGTATTTCCAAAACCTAATAAAAAAGAATATCCTTGTGTTTGCTAGTATCATGACAGAGTGTGCTATGGTTTCAGTTTAAACTTACGAACAGATACACAGGTATGCTGCCCAACTTTTCTCTACCAGTAGTAAAGTTTAAAAGAAATCATCAGTCCTGAGCTTGGCTTCCATTTGTGCTGTGGGGATCACTGGCTCACTGTATTGTACCGTTTGGCCTAATCTTTTCTGTACTGAATTGGACCACGTGATAATGTTGAACTTGACAGTTAAGACTTTACCTACTTCATGTTCTTAAATTTCATCCAGAAATCTCCCCTAATGATGTAGAGAAGTTTCTTCACTGCAAAAATCTACTCATAATGTTATTCCTGGTTCAAGTTAGAAGATAACTGAAATTAATGTTGTAAAATGGATAATCTTGGGTAGACTTTTTTTTTAAGACAAAACCTACTTTTGCTGTTTTTAAAAAAGTAAGCAGTATGATAAAAGTCTACAGACTTGAGTCAGATGTATTTCTTCTCTTTTATCTTCCTTCACTTCAGCAGAGTATTTAAAACATCAACCAATACACACAATTCCTTTACTGCTGGAAGTGGACATAAATGCAATATTTAGAAAAATCCATGCTTGAACTGAAAAAAGGAAAAACTCAATGGTCACATTTACTCCTCAGTTTAGTCTTGGGAAATCCAACAGACCTCTACCATCATGTAACACATTTTCCCTTGTCCCTGGCTATTATGGCTCAGGAAAGGTCTGTTAGAAGCCTGTTCATTCCCTGGTCCCAAGATACTACACAGTGCAGCTGCCCATTATGTTGAATATGTCTAAGAACAGCTTAACTCCATACATCCTACGTGTAAAAGGCTGTCTTTTCTCCTAAAGAATGTCACATTTAGAATGTCTTATTCAAGTGCAGTTGTTCAGGTGGAGGAAGCCTTAGTGACAAGAAGGGCATTGCCCAACAGATTTCCAAGAAGTGGAAGATTTCCGTCAGTGGAGGATTTCTAGGAAGAAGAGACAGCATGGCCTTCTTTCTATAAATATATTTATAAACAAAATCTTTAGGAGTCGCAGCTAAATTAGAAACTAGAAATGGGTGAAGCTAAAGTAACCCCTAAAGAACACCAGGATGAGCACCCTGTTTCACCCATGTTCCACTCAAAAGCATCTTAATTAGTACTTTACTGTACTTCATACATCCGATGTTAAGTTTCTAAAAAAAAAAAAAAAAACATGTAAAACTTAGCTACCTGGCATGTACTTGGGAGAACATAGAATGGAAAAGAGTCCATGCCTAGGCTTACTAAGAATAAATTGGGGCTAGATCTCTGAATTTGGGTCGGTGAAGTCTCAAAGAGTTCACTTAGGTATTAGGATTCTACCTTTAGCTAAGTTATTATTGCATTTGGAGGATGAGAGAGAGAAAGAGAACTGGGCTCAGATTACAGCAATGGCACTTTCCATATCACCAACTGTCCAGCTCACTGCACAAGAACAATGAAGCAATTGTGTGACCTTGTCAGGAAAGTTGGTCAGGGGGGAAATAGCCGTATTTACCCACACAGGATGTTATCTCTTGTTCTTTGCAGTCTTTGGCAAGACGTTTAACCGTCTGGCCAGTGAAGTGAGAATAGTGAGCACTGGCAGGTGCCTGTTGCTTCAAGGAAAAATTATTCCCAAACCTCTTGATATCGTCTTCAACTTAGTCCCATGTAGAGTGGTCAACCTGTGGGAATGCCACATAGACAGAAAATCAAAAAATGCTTGCTTCCTAGATTCTCACCAATGAGTGGAACGGAGTACTTGGAGAACAAAAATTGGCAGAAACACAGGAATTTGCAAAGTATACCCTTATTTGCCCTTTGAGCTTTGAATCACTTCAAGGATTCAAAAAAGAAGGAAATGAAAGCAAGCAAGCAAGCAAGCAAGAAAGAAAGCAAGAAAGCAAGAAAGCAAGCAAGCAAGCAAGCAAGCAAGAAAGAAAGCAAGAAAGCAAGAAAGCAAGCAAGCAAGCAAGCAAGCAAGCAAGCAAGAAAGAAAGAAAGAAAGAAAGAAAAAGAAAGAGGAAAGAAAAACACCAAAACAAAACAAATTTTTTTAAAAAACTTTTTAATATTGCCAGGGAGCTAATCTAGCTTTGGAACTGGAAATGCAATAAAATATTAGTCCAAGCATTTGTCTTCCTGACACTCATATGACATAGTCTTTAAAAACTAAAAAATTCAGGCAAGTGTCCAATTTAAAGAATAAATCTCATCTCTTGTCTTTGGCAGTTTTTTGACACTAAAATGCTGGTAACAAATGTGTAATGCTTATGTTGCATTTTACCCTTTTCCAAACGCTTTCACTTATTTTCCTCTCTCTGCTTCAAATGTACCATTGTTCTACTGCCAGAGCAACAGTGCTTCACATGATGCTGTCCCTTTAACAAATGCAATCCTTCCCTAAGACACTTGTACAAAAATTCATTTTATAGAAATAGGTACATCTGTAGCTTTTGTATGGAGCAGAATAGCACGTCTTAGACAAAATCCTTAATGTAGACAAAGGCAGAACCCTCTCCTGTCCTCCTCACTACTTTTATTTTTTAAATTTGGACAGTGATGTGGCTCCAGTTATCTTCTCTGGGCCCATGAAGCACTTAAAGTGAAACCTAAAACTCTAGACATAGCCTGGCCAGATGTGGCAATGGGACTCTTAACTTCCCTTGTTCTGTCCTCCTGCCTGAAATGCAGGCTAAAATGGCTTTCATTTGCCCAGCACCTGAGTCTCATTCATTCTCGCACACTGACTTGCCACCAATTGTGACAGCTTTCCTTCACCTGCTAAATTTTTTTTTAAAACCCATAGGCACAGCCCTATATTCTTCCACAGCAGCATTGCTCTCTCTAAACTCTAGACAGTCACCGTGTTTATGATTTAATCATTTGTTAATCTTTTCATATTTGATCATCTGATCGTCTTTCTCTCACTCTTTGATAGAGTAGTTGAAAAAAATATGCTTGGAAATCAGACTACTGGGCTCACCTCAAACCCTGCCTTTAGATCAGAGATTTCCAGAGGTCGCTGCTTTAATCTGTAGTTCACTCTGAAGACATTTACAGGTACCAAAAAGTAGTAATAATAGCACAAAAAAAACCATATATTTTGCCACTGGAGTGCACACATATCAATATTTTGCATTTTCTCCATCTTCTTGCTTGCTAATTTTAAAATAAAAATGACATTTTGCACTAACTAATTCAATTTTCAGCCCTCAAAATTCATTAAACACATAATATAATTATGTTATCTAATAAAAAATAAATAATTCAGTTGAGTTATCTCCTCTTGGTCTACATTATGGGTGACTTGCTAAAAACCAAATCAAATTAAAGACAAAACATTATACTTTTAAAAAGTGTTTTTATTTTAAAAACAAAACAAAAAAGATAGAAATGATACAGAATTTCAAAAAATAGGAAATTAACACTAGTTAATACATTGCATATTTTTATCTTAGAAGTAATTGTCCAGATTATAAGATTGAGGCATAAAAAGTGATCAAACAATGAAAGCACAAACTTTTCTTATTGATGAACTTACAGAGATTAGTAGTATAGTTATCTATCATATATATATATATATATACATATACATATATATACACACACATACATATGTGTGTGTGTATACCTAGGAGAAAAGTAGGAAGGAACATTGTATTTTTGGCTATTTTAACTTAGAACTGTAATCTAACCCTCTTTTTCATGACATTGATTTGTTGAAGAAAGCGAGATGATTGCTCTGCAGAATGTTCAAGATCTTTGCAAACAGTGCCCATGTTTGTGAGGTTCACTTATCAAATAAGGCTCACTGATCAAATAATTACTTTTCCTTTTAGATTATAAAGTAATATTAACTATCAGTTAGTTTCTGGTAAGTATGAGATAACACTTATCATACTGAGTTGACATAATCACAGAGATAAAAACAAAATTGTGGTAGTACTTTATAATTGTGCAATTTTTGTCCAGTTACTCAACTTCCATGAATCTTCATGTCCTGAGCCCTATAATGAGAATTCTATAAGTATCTGTCTCAAAAATAAGGCTCTTACATCCATTTTTGTGGACAATAAATCAATATGCACAGGTGAAAAAATAAGGTTCTTATAAGCATCGATACAGCCAGCCCTCAAGGTTTCCATTTAGAACCTCTGATCATGAGAGCAAACATGTTTTCATTTAACATTTGGAAACCTGATGTTTCAAGTGACTCTCTACCAAACTCATACTGTATACCAGTAAAAAAGGATGATTAGATGGGTATTTACTGTGTCCCTTATATGTTCAACATTGTTAGTGAATTCACATTTCATCCTTAAAATAACCTGTAAAATAGTTGACATTACTCCTATAATATGAATGAGGAAAATGGATCTCAGAAGGTTACATAATCTTAGGTATGTTTAACATATAACTGGAGCTCTAACCACTCATTACTCTGCTTCTGCTGGTGAATAGCCATTGTGTACAATGTGCCATTTAAGGTATCATTTTAATTATTTGCTTCATGCTTATTAGAATTTAATCCAAAGGAACAATTCCCCCTTAGAATTTTCTGTCATCTGAGGTATAGAACTGGCTACAAACAAAGCCAAGTGTTATCTTTTGGGTTTTTCCAGGGTAAAAAATATTACATGTTTCCTGCAGGCAGAAGTCTCTGGTCTCCCTCCCTATTAGACATTTAGCTTGTTGGAATATGTCTTGTCTATAGAATGGGAGGGCAGGTAAAGACCAGAGGGAGCCAGGTCCTGGTGCAACTTTTGTCAACACGATTGGCATAGCCTCGGAGATGGGGAGTGGAGACTAGGAAGACAATCTGGACCCAAAAGTATGACAAAAATCTCACCCTGGTAAGACACTGGTGCACCAGGGTGAGAACTATCAGTGAGCAAGTCCTACAGCAGTCAGTCTTGAAATTTTGGTAAGAACTTGGAGCCCAACAGTGTGGAGGAGTGTATGTGAGGCACAGAGTACAGAATGTAGAAGCACCAAGTGCAGGAGTTCATCCTATTGGACATCTGGTTACCTGTGGCCACGCCTGATCATCAGACAAGATTCTATATGGGGAAGGGAATGTGCCAGCAGCAAAACTGGGAAGCCTATGATTATCAAAGGGGCCAAATCATTACCTATGGGCGAGGGGTATACATTAAAAATTACATTAAATATTGCAATATTTTATACATATATATTTTTTAAAAAAATTTTTGTTGTGTTCACAATATAAAATGATGAAGGTAAATTTGGACAGTCTTTTTAGCTAGTGAGGATGCATAGAAAATGAACTTTAGCTAAAAATTGGTAATTGCCTTTCTCCTATTAATGATTTTCAAGGGAGTTATGAAATTTCTATGTTAAATAAACAAGGCATTCAGTTTCAATATTGAGAAACTCTTGGATATAAGAAGAGAATTATGAATTCTTGGGGCAAACAGAGCTGTCCCAAAGGACAACGAGTTAACCTAGAGTTTCTCTCCATGTGATTTAACTCAGAAAACATTCACTGAAAATCTATTTGTTGTGGAAACAACAAAGAATGTAACCATTCTCTGTCCTTGAGAAATCTGTGCTCTAATTGGATGGTAGGGGAAGATTGATAGATAAACATCATAAAATGTTAGAAGCGCTGTATTAGATGCAGGTACAAAGCATTAAGACAGTTAACTAGCTCAGTCCCAGGGTGAAGGAAAAGAGAGAAGGTTTCCTAGGAGGCCGTATATGAATTATACAGAGTACTTGCATTGAATCTGACGCAAAAGGGCAGCGTACTGGGCTGAGAGGCCATGCTGACTACAAGCCTTGGCTCCACACTCACGCTGGCTGAGTTCCAGTTCAGACGATTCAAACACAGCCAAGGAAAGGGCCTCTCTAGACCTTAGTGCCTTTGTCTATAGCCTCAGGAGAGCACTATAGTGCCTCCCCATGTGCTGCTGTGAGATTAAGTATATTTATGAAGAGAACCTGTGGTTAGTTTTCCATCAGTGTGACAAATACCTGAGATAGTTAAAGGGGGGAAAACTTTATTTTGGCTCATGACTTCAGAGGTTTCAGTCCACTGTTGCTTGGCTCTTTTGCTTTGAAGAAAAGCTATTCACCTCACTGTAGCCAGGAAGCAAAGAGAAAGGAGAGGGTCAGGGCCCAAGTGTTCCCTCAAATGATTGGCCCTCAAGGGCCTCACTTCCTCTAAGTAGCTTCATTTCCTAAAGGTTGTGCTACTTCCCAACAGCACCATGGGCTGGAGACCAAAGACTTTAACACATGGAGTTTCAGAGGACACAGTGCACTTCAGTGTGCCGCTCTCAATAAATGTAAATTATCAATTAATTTTAAATGCACTATGACCTGATAGATCTGAAACTGTATGGGGGAGGCTGCTAGAGTGTTTTCTATGCTCAGAAATCTCTGTCTCATGTTGATATAAGGTTTTTAATCTCATCACCTATAGATTCTTAGATGAGAATCAATTGTATAACTTACTCAGAACTCACAGGAAGTTAAAAATGTGGCAGCATTGGTTTTCAAAAGGAGCTTATGGTTAAAAAGATATCTCAGCCAGATTGAACACTTGCTTTCTTCCTTTATTCATTTCTTCAGTGTTTGAATTCTTCATATACACAGATACTATGTCTGATGGTAGGCTCACAAAGATGATTTATACATAATACTTTTCCATGAGAACTCACAGCCTAATGAGAGAGATAGTGGATTACACCATGTGATAAGTGTGATAGCAGAGTTATCTGTAATGCTTTGAAGAACTCATCCAAGTAATAACTAACAACTGACCACACAACTGGCAAGGTTTCATGAAGGAAGTAACCTTCCAGTGAGACCCTAAATAAAACTTTCTCAATCAAGCATCAGTGGAACAAGAGAATTCTGGAAAAGGAGATTGATTCTATAAAGACTCAAAACACTGATCAAAAGGATAAATTCAGGGCAAAAACTAAGGAGATTGATTTTGTTTCTGTGAGTTGCTTTGTTTCTGTCTATGAAATATATCCATTCCTGTTATCTGAAGCCTCCTGCTCACTGCTCGCTGGCTCTTTTCCCTGACTTCAGCAAAGTCACAGCAGAGGCTGCAGGGAGCAAAGAGGAATAAAGCAAGGCCTGATCTCTAGCTCTGGGCATTCCTCCAAGGCCCTTCGAGTTGTCTCTTTCAGTCCTTATCACACATCAGCTCCCTTACTTCCTGGCCCACTTGGTTTCACCTCTAACTTGGCTCCCACTTTGAAGATTTTTGGAACCTCCAATTGTTCAGTTTGGACTTGGTAACCGGACCTCCTCAGCACTGCAAACACACGCCTCAGGTATCAATCACATCCATAGCATGACCTCTTCCCACAGGACCTATCACCTAACTCCTCATTTTATATCTGTATCTGGGTCTGGGTCTGTATCCATATCTGTATCCGTATCATATCCATATCTGTATCTGTATCTGTGTCAGGTCTGACTATCTATCGGCCCTAGAAGACATTGTACAGAAGGAGAACAAAGTACCCCCACCCCTTAAGTAGCACTTAGATATAGTACAGGAGACAAACAATAAACAAATGGTGGGCAAACCACACCTAAGTTCTCTCCCTTTCAGGGAAAGAACAAAGAGCCACACACACTGAACCTTTGTTGCATTCCACAAACTCCTAACAGCCAGTCTCCTAGCACTGTCTTTGTCTTTAATGTGCTACCATAAAGTATGTGATGTCATATCTCTTCTCTATTCAGACTCCAAATTTCTCTATGTATGAACCAAGGTCAGATTCTTATTCTCTCCTGGCTGACTACAGATTATGAACTAGTTAGTATTTTTTTTCTTCTTCTGTGTCCTTTATCAACAGCTTTCTCTCCTGCTATGACACTCTCATTCCAGGTGGCATTCCATCCCCAAACCACTATGCTTTCCAGTTAGTTACTATACACTTCCAATCTAAATGCCATCAATTACAACATGACCTTTATCTCATGAACTAATAAAGAAACAATGCCCAAGATAAGGAATTTAACAGACATATATTAAGCTAATACAAAGTTAAAGCACCATTAAAATAAACTCACTACACCGAGAGGGATATGGAAAAACCATTTTTGCATGTCTCTAAGAAGAGAGATATGGGAATATCTCACCTGAGAATTAAACTATAGATTGACGCTCATGGGCTGGGATATAGCTTGGTGGTAGAGCACTTCACTAGCATCTGCCTGGACCCGAATTTGATGTTTCAAAATAAGGAGAACAAACAAACAAGCTGACACATATGGGGGATGTAAATTCATACTCTTGTGTAGCCCAAATATCTTCAGTCTGAAACTTTAATAGGAGGTAATCTCAGGGTGACCTGCAGAACCAAAAGTTAATATAACCAAAACTACCAGCCACCTAGTTGACTTCACTATGGAGCAATTTGGACTGGGATTATTTTTCCACATGTTTAAATTATAAGAACAATACCTTTGTCAGTTGTGACCAGTCCAAAGCTTCAGATGGAGAAATTAAGACTTTTTACTATAAAAAATTAATGGCAAAACATTTAGTGTGCCCAAAAGCCATTGCTTTTTTCCTAAAAGATCAGAAATTCTCTGTCCGTCATCTTAGGCTTCTTAAATGGTAGCCTGCATTAAGCACCGTGATGACAGCTGTAGATAGATGCACAAGCTGCTGTGGTCATCAGTCTCTTAGGTATTGACAAAGGCTTCACTAATAAACTTACTGTTAAGTGCTGGTAAAGGTTTTAAAGGGGAATGTAAAACTATTGTAAAACAAGAACCAAGTGGGGCCATTAAAACAATAGGTTTTTCTATCTAGAAGAAGCCTCCATCTAGTCAATTCCTCAGGCAATCTGGCAGGACTGCTATTCAACTGGATCTTTGTGTGGTTCACACTTTGGGGAACTCAGGTTTCATTCCTCAGAGAAGAAGCCTTGATTATGTCTTTTTTATAACCTTCCCACATCAAGATGCTTAATCTTTACTCTGATTCTTTTAATCAAAGCTGTGACCACTGTCTGAAACTATTTAATTAATTATTAACTTGCCTCTTTCTGTCTTCCCCACTCGAAGACAGGAAATGTGTTAGCCCTGTAACCCTGAGTCTGAACAATACCTGATCCAAAATAGAAATTCAAAAATATGTGCTGAATAAATAAATAGGCCATGAATCTGTGAAGAAAATAGACATTAGCCTTGATTATTCAAATTTCAGATGAGTGAAATTTCAGATACTGCATTTAGATTACGTTTTCTCTGCTTCGTTTTCTCTGAGCAGTTAGTTGTAATGCTTTAGTATCATAGTGCTTAGCATAGTGCCTGACATGTACAAGGCTCTCAGAAAATGTTTGTTGAATGGAAGAATGTGCCTCATATAACCCTTTAGGATGAGCATGTCTGGTTCTCTGGGAAGTAATATGGTGTATCACTGAGAACAATGACATATGTGATATTAAGATAAAAAGTAGGAGTCATAATAGATATTATATTAGATGAAATATAGAAAGAGATAAGGGCTAAAAATGTAAAATAACATTTTAAAATAAAAGCTGAAAAATCAAGACTAAGAACAAAAAGGAAAGAGGACTTTTAAGGAAGAAGACGAAATTTGAGATGTTATATTTTCCATGTTCCTCTCATCTCCTTTGCTAAATAGTCAAAGGAAATTATAAAATCTTTTAGATGACTTTAAAGATAGGAACACTTTCTCTTTGGCAGGTGGACCTTGCAGGAGTGAGGGATAAATGAAGCATCCTTCCCAACATCATCTAGTCTTATGATATTCACTATTCAGACACTAAGAAACTACTCAATCCTCATTCAGCAACTATTTACAACAGACCTGCTAAGGGACTGGGAATAGTTAGAGTCCTTTTGGTTGTAAATGGTAGAAACATAATTCAAGCCTTTTGAAAACCTTGGACATGAACTTGAAGGATCTTGGTTTTCTCCCAGAGTAGCTTATCCACAAGACGGGCAGAGATGCAGCATACCCCAGGAAGTATTGGAGCCAGAGACCTAACATGGTGAAGATTCTACCTCCCTCTTTTCCTTTTGCTGTCTCTGTATGTTGTCTTTCTATTTTTCCTATTTCCAGATGTGGAAAACCTGACTATAGACATCTTTCAAGCTTTAACCGGTTGTTATCACAAACTCAAACAATCTAGGAGAAGACATTTGGCACAGCTTGAAAATGTATCTTATCATCATCAAGCAATCTGTTATGATCACCCAGATACATAAGAACTCTGTAAAGATGAAACACTGGGCAGGGAGTGACACAGTTTTCAAAGTAAATGGGCACGACCTGGCTGGCAATACCATAAACACTTGCTGTGGCCTGGCACTCTGTTGGACACGAGTGAGACAAAGATGATGAAACCTTTTTCCAGTAAAATCAAGGTGACATCAACTGCTGTACTACACAAAAATGCTATAAATGATATCCTCAGAAAAACTAAATGAGATGCTACACTTGGGAGCAGCTGAGCTTGACATCTCTCTTTCAAAGGCTGCCCTCCTCTTCTTTATAAAAGGCTCATCCTGTCTTTCCAGTTCATAAGGTTGACCTGTGACTTGGAGTTAGCCATGACTGTGGTGGTTGAGGAACTGGTCTGTCAAGTCTCAGAAGTGTGAAAAAGAGGCCAGTACACCACCTCTAGGGATGATCAGGATGAAGTAAGAAACAAGAGGAGGAGATAGCGAAAAGGAGAGAAGAGAGAAAACAGGAGGATATGATTAACATAAAATTGACTCCAAATCTTACTTCCTCACAGTTCTCTTTGTCTTCCTCCATTCAGAAATGAGAAAGAGGAACTGCCCTGAAAAATACCAAAAGAACAAAGCTCTTTGATCTGGAGCTCTCTGATCGGTTTCTTCCTTTCATTTCGTGGTGTGTCTGCTCACCTCTTCTTCTATGGAGGTGTCTAGTTGAAAAAGGAGGATGAGACTAAACAAAGCACTCATGTGCTTGCTATGATTCCATGACAACTGACCCTCCAGCACTGCACTTGGACTCTTACAACTTTCATCATCCCAAGGAGGAATTAGTACATTTGGAGAAAGGATGGTTTGGCTTGTGGTCAAAGACATGGGTTTTTCACAGATTCTCTTAAAAAAATGATATTTCTTTTGGAATATTTCTATTTTTAATGCTTAAAGTAACAGTAATCCTTTCCAGATGGTTCAAGTAAAAATTTTTCAGTTTTCCCTTTAGAAAATGGCCACAGTTCAATGACTCCTCCAAAGGCCTTTAACAACACAGACCAGAGTATGCCTAGTCACTGGTTAGTCAAATGGAAAAATAAGAGCAAGGATGAACTGGTTAAGAATTACCTCACTTAAGTGGCCCAAGTTAGGATCCATTATCTTCTTTATCAAATAAGGGGGGGGGGTAATCAAGAACTGGAATGTTTTTAAGGAAACAAGTGTTTTAAAATTAGATTCAAGTAGATGGATAGTGGGGTGATGGAGGGGTTCAGACAGATGAAAATATTAAATACTATTGTGTCCTTGAAGGAATATCTGTGACTTTGATATTCTCCATTAGACTTGGAGAGAGAAACTGAAAATCATGTCTAACTCTAATAGCATGGACTTTGCACATAGAGGTGTTCAAGAATCGCGGTTGGTTTAAGTGTGTAGCATTGATAACCATGTTGCTAAGTTGTTACTGGATCATTGAACTTCTCTGCAGTCTCACTGTTTGAATGTCCACTTTGTATGCTTTAATTTTGTAGCCTTAACAACTAGGTCTAAGAAGACAATATGTAATTTATCAACTAGTGATTTCTTACTGCTTTTTTTTCTGAAATTCTGTATTGTTTCTACCCCTTTTTCTGGTTTGCTTTTCTTTCTCTTTAAATAAAAAAAAAAGAACTGTAGTTGTTGAATAAAAATAGTATTTGATATGTGTGAATATATCTCATGAACTCTGTACAATAAGGGGCTTTTCTAAAGGCCTAAGATCTACCCTCCAGAAATGAAAAAAATTCATTTTTTAAGAATAATTACTCACTTAACTCCAATTTGATTTTTTTGAACTGCAGTCCCTGTTAACTAGAAATTTAATATAAAACAATGGCTCCATGTGACATTTAAAACTTAGTTTCCTCTTCTCTAACCTTCCAAGGGAGGTGCAGCTTCTTCTGGGATCCAAGAAATAAACCTAGACTAGGTACTACTGTAGGTTCATTCCAAGCAGAAAGCATAATTGAAACAAAAGAACATACCTCACAGAGTTATTTTCATTGAGGAAACCACATAACAATTGTCACAGGATGTAGAGGACCCACACATTGCTCTCCCCCAGGGCCAAATGTGACTGTGCTACCTTGTGAGCAGTGCAGGATGTATGGAGATGACATCCCTACTTTGGTTTTTAGTTTAGTCAGTCCGGCCAAGGCTGTGTGCATATCCTCATGAAAGCAGGAGGCTGGTGTCGGACTAGCATTGTTCATCACCAACAACCTGGTTGAGCTCAAATGGATGAACTATAATACCAAAGGGCTAAAACATAAGATACCGTCTCCACTGAGGCCTGCATGACTCCAGAGGAAAATTCCTTCCCAGAACTGGCTATCACCGAGGTTACTATTAACCATACCTAAATCTGGCTATTCCATCTCTTTTGAAAACATGCTTTATTCCCTCTGTTCAACCTTGCTTTTCTAGCCACTTGTCTAACACAGCCAGCTGCTGTTTTTCCCAATGTGAGTGTGATCAGTAAATACCAAGGTTCTGGCTGTCTTGTGACCTTTTGTTCCCCAAGAACAACTGGATATATCAGAACCCCATACTTCGCATTATGTCTCTGTCTTTTTTTTCTCTTGCTGTGCACCATAACACCTGGCAGGAAACCAGGGTCCACTGCAGGGGTCCCAAATAACTGGTACCATGGAAGGGGTTGCTAATAACAGAGGGTCAAAAGAGAAGTCCAGTCCACATGGAGTATTCTGTTCATTCTTTCCAATTTATAAACCCTAGGTCATACATAATTCAAATCTATCTAGTTCCCTCCACACACACACAAAGTCAGATCTCTTGTTTTTATATGAAAATTGCAATAGAATATTGGCTCAAAACTGAAAAACAATGAGAAAAATTAGCAATGACAATTAGTATTGATTATTGAGAAAAACGACATAACATGCTTATAGTGTATTGGTTGAGGGCAAGATGGGTTTGGACCGGGGCCCCAATAACTTACTATTAAATTTATGTCTTTGGTGAGGTTTCTATGAGACTAAACTAACATCAAGAAAAGTACTGTACTAAAAAGCTGCCCAGCATGTAAAGTTCTCAATAAGTATTAACTAATCTTGCTACTGTACTTATTTCAAAATGTTTTCTAAACCACAATTGCGGCACCCTTTTCTGTCCATGCCGCGTCTTAGTCCATCCACGCCTTGTGACAATCGCTTCTCCAGGAAAAGGACGCCGCATGTGCGAATTGGGCGCGGGGATCTTGGAATGTTTTGTACTGATAATTGTAATTTGTGTAGTTCACATGTTTATGTTTTTATGTAATGCTCAATATGGAGTCGAGGGTGGAGACTCCAGGGGGGTTGCTGGAGGCCCTCTAGATAACCCCTTTGTGAGGACTGATTGTGGGGTTTTGCCTTCTGTGAATAATGTGAGAGAAATGAAAGAGCTCATGGAGGAGGATTTACAAAATTCCTGTGAGACAACTACCCTGAGACACTGGACAGGC
>PVLA01000201.1:0-377817 GCA_004027455.1 Hydrochoerus hydrochaeris | reverse complement strand
AGGGCAACTAGGACCCATATGTTACGCCACGGGCCGCCTAAGACAGGCACAGGACCAATTGCTGTCCTGCAGGCCCATGACGGGTAAGGCCTGGTTGGGTACATGTGAAGAGTCCTTGACCTAAGACAGGCGCTGTCCTTGCAGGGACTGCCACTCCCATAAATGATAAGGAAAGCAATGTAGGGAGTGGCCTAATAATCTCACACATCTCTTCCTCCTGCCGGCTTGCATTTCCCGGGCTGACTAAATGTCAAGATTAAAATGTTAATTGATACCTATTGCCCTGAACCTGGGGCACCTTCTGCTTGGAGTTGAGGTCAATTAACACCTATTGTTTGGGATTGTCCCTGCCTGGCCCTGGGCCTAGGGCGTTTCCTGCTTGGGGCTGGGGGTTGCTGCCAGGGTTGGCAAATATATATTCCAGCTTCTAAAAAATAAAAGGGGATTCAGATTCACTCACAGACTGGTGTGCAGTGTTTTCTGTCTCTCAATCGCCGACTCCCTGACCACCTTTGGGAAACCCTAGCCCTGCCACAGCTGGACTCCGGCACACAATTCTATTAAGGCCATTCCCTACTTAAAATTTTTCAATGGACTCTTTCTCCCCCACCATAGCCCATGGAGGGCTGACCTCTGTTTACTCATCCCATGTTCCTGTCTGATCAAATCCTAAGCTCCACCTTTACTAGGAGCTCTCTGAAGTACCTTCTTCTCTTACATCTCTGTACATGGTCTCTTCTTCCTGCTGGAAATATCCCTTCCCCACTGACTCACTGGCTAATATCTATTTGTCCTTAAGATAGCTCAAATGTCACCTTTCCCAGGATCCTTCACTTGACACCATCAGCTTGGCTTAGAGATCTCTCCCCCAGGCTCTTCTTACCTTTGTCCTACTATATTATGTTTCTTACTGCACTCCTCTGATATTTTTTTTCCTTCTATTTCTCTTCCATGGAATACGTAGTCCTCTGGGAAAAGAAATGGCATTTTTGTCCTCAGTGTATCCTGAGTATGTATCACAGAGCAAGAGTTAAAGAAAAAAAAAAGGTTTGGAATCTTAAAAGCAACTTAAAAACGAAGGCTTAAAAATGAAGAAGCTTAAAAATGAAGTAAAGTATATTGTAAGAATCAGCAAAAGTAATAAACTAAAGCCCGAAAAGAAATGAATACAGAAACATCTACAATTCCTTACCTGCCTGCTCACTCCTGCACCCTCATGCCTCAGGGTCTGGATTCAGTCCCTCACTGTTTTCCATTTTGAAAATGTCAGGAGTCACATTCTCCATGACTCCAGTCTTTGCAGGGGTTACCTGATCCTGCTTGATTTCCTGTGAGCAACCACAGCACTGACTCTGATCCTAAACAAGAAATTCAGATCAGTCACGGTTTTAGATCTTTCAAAGCTGATTATGAATCTTAGAGGTAAAATATCTGAGGCTTTCGATAATTTAGATAATGCAGAACCTGTCTATTGGACTAGCTCAGCACTGGATTAATATTAACCAATTGTGTTTACCTTTTTAAATTATCCTAGAAGGCCTAGGTTAATCCTTTAAGTGCCCATGTGAATGGAAATGCCATCCTATTACACATTGCTTAGGAAAGTGATAGCTCAAGGTCATTCTGCACATCAGTGGCAATACCAGGAGGTCAGACTCCAGCTGGAGGAAACAGGGTACTAGGGTCATATAACATATGTCAGGGTCTTTTTCTCCTTGATATTTTTCATTCTGGATGCAAAGCTATAAAGTCACAAGTAGAAAAAGAGGTAAGATAAACAGAACATCATATATTTGGACAAGATCTTAAAAATGAACAAATGACAACATTTATGAAATTTCTCTGAACCTGACCCTGGAAATCTGTAAGGCATGAGCAAAAGTAAATGCCCCAAGCTGCCCAGGGGAGTTTCCCTATGATTCTTTCTTTGGCACAAAAAGATCCAAAGAAAACAGAATAAAGCCTAGGTGAGAAAGAGAAAAAATTATTTTTAGGTTTTAGAGACCTGATTTTTCTGCTATTTAGTTAAGATTTTATTTTGAGATGAATTGGCTACAAGTTTCTGAAATACTTTCTTAGGAATGATTTAGCAACTTGTTAAAAGTGACTTGAAAATATTTCATTCTCAAGAAGGAATGGCCTCAGAGTTACCCATTTGCCTTAATAGTAGGCATAAAAATGGTCAGGTAGTTTCTCAAATTTGGTAGAGTCTCTTCTTGTCCAAAGATCATATATTTCTGACTTCTGTAGTTCTTATACCGACTCTGTGGTCTACTTAGGAGAGGTTCAGTGAGGTTTCTTCTTTTAAAATGTAAATGTGTAACATATTCAGTGTAGGATTCATGGTCTCTCATTATTAGTTCTAAAAGGAAGGGAAAGAAGAAGAAGAGGAAGAAAAAGGAAGAGGAGGAAGAGGAGGAGGAGAAGAAGGAGAAATATTAGAAATGACCACGATTCGCAGTGTTTGCCAATTTCTTTGCATTAATGCTTCACCCTGGGTTTTGACCCCTTTGCTTGCTAAGGGGTTCTATGACATTGAGAAAATGGCTCAACCTTTAAAGGCTATTGCTTCTGCACCTGCCAAACAAGATTGTTATATGTTATGAGTCCTTATAAGTGTTGAGATGAAAATAAGAGTATGTGTGCCAAGCTCCTTGCAAAAGTCCCTATGATAAGCACTTCAATATTAGCTCTTTATTTTTGTGTCCTTGACATTATTACTGGTATCAGTAGAAGTGAAATTTCCATGGCATCATCTTGTATCAAATACCTTGGGTGATATCCACAATGACAGTCCCAGGCAAGCTCTATCTGCAGAGAGGGTCCTAAATGAAGGGGTTAGTATATGACAAGATCCTTGAGATACTGATGCTAACCCTGCCTCCAGCAATAGAACTGCAATAATTGGTCTCCTGAGATATCCTGCAAGTTTGCCTTAAACAAGAAAATCCTTGATGCCTTTTTTTTAACTCTGTTTGCCATATATTTTATTATTATTGCTGATGTGAAAATATGCCTAAAAATAAACATCTTTTCTTCAATTTATATTTGATGACTATTGACTTCTTGACCTTTCCAATGAGTAATGGCCATTAAAACAGTAGTGGTAATGAAATGGTTTTGTTGTTATTTTCCCTCTAAATGATGATCCAGAGATTGGCAAGATGGTCACTTGTATGTCTTTATCACTGAAGATCAGCCTGGAGTCCTATTGAAAGCCCTATATTTTTTCATCTCACTCTATTTGTGGGAGGGAAATAGCCAAACCCCTGAGATAGGGCAAATGCCACCTGGATTTGTCATGTCTTGATGCCCCTGAAGATTGCAGCCAAACTTATCTGTCAGGATCAGAAGTTAGAGTTTTCTTCAAGGTCAAAATTATCTTTAAAAGGGTCAGGAATTTAGCTCAGTGGCATAAACACCTGCTTGGCAAGTGCAAGGTTCTGAGTTCAATCCCTGGTACCAAAAACAAAAACTTTTAAAATTTCAAAGATACATAAGGCATGACTTTATTTATGCAGTTATGTGTCGTTCTTGTACAAGGGATCAGGGAGTGGGCTAATAAAAGCTGAGAGCTTTGTACAAGAAGGGATAAAGTCTGGCAGTAGACTTTAGAAGCATTTGAAAAGTCTAAAAAAGGCCAGAAATGGCCAGAAATAAAGACCAAGAACACTTGGGATTCTTCAGTGGGCAAAAAAGGACACTGTTAGGATCTCCTACCAGGCCCTGAGGACACCTTCACCATTACATTCCAGTCTATCCCCAGCTTCAAACTCCTTCCCCCAAGTACTTCACCCTAAGTTCTACTGTTTAACTTTAAATAGAGGACATCAGGGTTCCCCCAAGCTTTGCATAGGATGTATATATTTCCCTCAGATATTTGTCCTGTGACATAGGACAACTTGTCTGTTGCCATCAGGGCTGCTCAGAGCCTGCTCAACATTTCCACTGTCACAAGCTTGCAGCCCAATCCTAGCACAGCAAAAGTGGGTTTTATGTTGTGTTTTGGGGAGGGAGGGGAGGTGCTTAAGAATGATGACCTCACACTGAAAGGAAGAAGTATAGCAGCTGGAAAGTCCTTTAAATAATCTTGTCCAGTGCCAGAAACACCATGTACAACATTCCTTACAAAGGGTCGTCTGGCTTTTGCACAAGTACCAGACAACAAAGGTTATCTCATAGAAAAATAAAACAATGTCCACAAAAAAGGAGTTGGGAGACAAACTTTTCATATCATTCTGTCCCTTTTGAATATCATCTGTAAGCAGGTCATTACCTACTTAAAAATTAAATAGTTTGAAAATGCCTTTGGTGTGAGGAAACTTGTTATCCCCAAAAGTAGACACAGGCAATGACTGGAATTTGCAGAAAGTTGTTTCTCGTGCTGAAGTGGAAATCAGCTTCTGTGGGATCTGCCTCTCACTCAGTAACAGCACACAGCCAGCCACCCTCTTCCATCATCAAAATTCCTTTCAAATACTTAAAGACAACCATCCTATCACCTTTCAGACATTTAGTGAATCATGGTCATCCACTTCTATCATCTAGAAAAGTTAGAGAAGCACAAAGCTAATTCTAGTGTTTGTCTAAAAAAGAAACAACAAAAAAAACTGATCCCAGGGATGATATTGTGCTACCTTGTTGAATCTGCCCTCTGTTACTCAGTGAAGGACCAAATTTCACTTCAAAATAATGAAATAGTTATGATCCTGCTTAATTTCATGGTCTTTTGGGGAAAGAAGGAAAGGAGAATTCCCTTGATGGGGTCACCACAACTTCCTGGAGGCCTAAGGAAAATTTTTTAAGTGTCCATAAGAGTTTGCAACTTATTTCTTTTCTCTTGCAATCCATTCCTTGTTCTAGAGATTTTATACAGGCTTTCACTTAGAAGTTTATAAGTCTATAAAGTTAGGAGGCTAAATTTAGGGACAATAGCAGGGCCTGGATCTTCATGTTCAATATCATCAATTTTATATCATTTCCCCAAGCATTAATTCCCCTCTTTTCACCACAAATTTCTATAGCCATTCTGAGACACAAAGGAAGCACCAAATATGTCCCCTATTATCTGGGAGAATACATTTATTTTTAAAGGACTATACACACGTAAAAGCAGTGAAAGGAGAATACAAAACAGCTCACATTATGAACAACCACTGAGCAGTCACCAGGAAGCACTAAAGTCACAGAGTCCTCTGCACTGGGCAGATTATTCTGCTTTCCAAACTCTGAACATTGTCTTCGTTGCCTATCTACCACAGAAAACAAAAAACCCTACCGATCTACAAAAATATGCTATTTGAGACATTCGTTCAATTGCAAAGAACTGTTCCCACATCTCCTCGAATAGTTATTTCCTCTTATTTCCAAGGGTATACATTTTGGGACCAAGAGATATGAGGAGAAGCAGCAGGCTCCAATTATGAAGACTGAGAGTGGATACAGAAAGTTTTTCTGCCTGAAGGATCTAACCCAAATCTCTAAAGCTCAAATTCAGACCAGAATAGATCCCAGCTCTAGGCAGTGCAAGTGCTATCATGCTTTGCTTAGCCTGACTGTGGCATTTCTAACCCCTTCATGAGCATGATAAATGCTGTCTGAAAAGCTGGTCTCCCAGAACATTTGTTTCATCTCATCAGAACTGTTACTATGGGAGGAACTAGGTATCTTGTGTAAGGGCTCAGAAAATGATACTTAGAAGTATGGCACTTTGACATTCTGAGTACTTTGACCCTGAATTTTTCTTGCCTTTCTTTCTCTTGTTCCCCTTTATCTCCCAATGCAAGCCATGAAAGTTAGAATTCTTTTTCCACAAAGCAAATCATAGAAACTAGAACTCCTTTCCAGCAAAGGCTTCATGGAGGCCTAAGGAAAATTTTTTAAGTGTCCATAAGAGTTTGCAACTTAGAAATATTTACTCGCTTTCCCCTACATTTCTATGTAAGAGCTGAAAATAAACGAATTCTCTCACGTAGCTTGTTTAATAATAGATTGTAGGATCCTTATTCCACAAGGGTAGAATATGCCTGGGAGGAAGAAATGCCACAGGAACAGGTTAAGAAGAATCTGAACTGACAGGCCTTGCAGGTTTCCTCTTTCAGTCTATTATTGGGTCATAACCTTGCTATCTAAATGCATGCCCACATGCCCATCTATTCTTATTAAATCTGGGCATAAAATGCAAAATTTTCTCTGGGTCTGCAGGCTCTTGTTTTGCATAAAACTTTGTTTCAAAACACAGGTTATGGTTTTCTCTTGTTAACTCATCATTATTAAAGGAGTGTTTGCTATGATCCTCATGATAGGTGAAGAAGGGTATTGTACACTCCAAACCTATATTAGAAAAAGCATCAAATTGGACACTGAAGGCTTCTGTGTAAACTAATGTGTTTTGGTCTCTGCTCATGCACATTTCATATCCGTTCATCCACTCTGGACTAGTTCATCCATTGGGCAGTTACCACTCCTTTGCTCACTCAGTCAAGTTGCTGTAAACTGGAGTATTGCCAATATATTCATTCTCACTCCAGGGTTTGTCCCTCATTAAGCTGAAGGACTCAGCATTTCCTGCCTTTCATGGTTTTCTTTGGGTGCAGGAGTCAGGTTTTCTACATGTAGAGGCCCATTGCATTCAACACAGGGTGAGCATGTGCAAAACACCAACCAATAAAGATTTAGGGGTTGCTGTTATAAACCTGGCAGTATGCTTGGCACTGGGATATCAAAGATGAATAGGAAGCTAATAAGTTCTTCTATAGGGGAGGAAGCAGATAGCTAAGCAAGCCATCATGAAACAGCGGGAGTATCAGAGCTACAGTTGCAGCTCATCTTTTGTTTCCAGATAGGGCCTTGCTAAATTGCCTAGGCTGTGTTTGAACTTGCAATCCTCCTACCTCAGCTTCCTTGTGTTGGGGTGACAGGCATGCATAACTAGGCCTAATTTAGGATTTCCCTAAGATAATAAACCATCTCTTTTTTTGTGAATTCTATGGAAAAGTCTTTCAATCATCTACCCGGCCCAGTCTCTCATGTAGGCCTCTGACCAGACGCGGGCTCTGCAGACTTTGTGACTCCAGAGAGCTGCTATTCTAGGGCCCATGGAGGATGCATGATGGGGATGTGAAAGCAGGAGTGCCATGGGGAAGAAGAGTACAGGAAAGCAGTGAGGTGCACGTGCTTGGTTAAGCAGAGAGCCCTGTATGAGACCTGACTGGCAGCTGGAGAGAATGTGGGCAGTTTGCAAGCTCACCAGACCAAAAGAGGAAAGGGAGGAAGCTGAGAGAATGTCCCCAAGCCCTAGAGCTGTGCCAGCACATTCCAGAATGACTGACACTTGCTGGTGGCCTTTGTTTTTCTACCAGGGCTAGAGAGACCCGGATAGGGGCTAGGATTTTGGTTTTTCTGACCTTGACACTTTCAAACATTCTTTTCACAGATCAGGACAGAAGGCTATGGGTAAATTCAGGCTGAATGTCAGTAGTAATTATTTTTGATGATTAAACCTTCAGAACTTTCTGGCTGTAAGTAAAATATTCTGAGTTACAGGAATCATTCCGTTCTAACCCTTGCTTTCTCGTACCTCCCAGCACTTACGCTGGCTACTCATCCCCCTGTCCCCACACTCTGGCCTGGCTTTGGATCAGCTAAGACTGCTCAAGCTTTGGAATATTACCTCTGCCAGATGAATCCTGCATTCTCTTTCCATTCCCCACCCCTCACCAAGGGGTCTCATAGCTGAAATGAGTCTCATAGCTCTGATACTCCGGCTGTTTCTTGATGGCTTGCTTAGCTATCTGCCTTCTCCCTTATAGAAGAACTTATGAGCTTCCTATTTATCTTTTATACCTCAGTGCCCAGCATACTGCCAGGTTTATAATAGCAACCCCTAAATCTTTACTGATTGGTGTTTTGCGCATGCCCACCCTGTATTGAATGCTATGAGCCTCTGTATGTAGAAAACCGTGATTCCTACACACAATGAGAACCACGTTCAGTCTCCAGTATTGAAAAACAAAAAGGTGTTAGCAGCAGAAGACCTTCAGATCCTTATTCAAATAGTTCAAATTAAGTGTAGATTACCTCATTTAATCAACACAATAATTGTATGAAGTGTTCCCCATAATAGTAAGCACATTGAAACTATGCTTAGTAAGTATATATTTGTTACAGTAAAATATCTGGGGGACAGAGGAGCTAAATAATTTGTAACAATTATCACCTAGCTGGTAATTCAAGGCCAAAATCCAATCCTATGCAGTCTAATACTGTTCTGATTTAAAGCCAGAGCCTAACCTCCTTATAGTAGCAGCTGATCTGCTCCACAAAGAACCAGTGACTTTGGGCTGTTAGAAGCTAAGAAATACCTGTGGTTTGTGTCTACCAGCAGTTCTCAAAATGAGCTCCTTAGCAACATCCTCAACATTTTCTATGAACCTAGTAGAAATGCATATTCCCAGTCAGGCTCTGTCCTTGCTAAATCAGGAGAATCTCAAGTTCAAGGGCAGCCTGAGCAATTTAGGAATATCCTGTCTCAAAATAAAATAAAAAAGGACTGAGGATATAACTCAATGGTAGACAATTTGCTTAGCACGCACGAGGCTCTGGGTTCATTCCCGCATACCATAGGCACACGTGCACACACACACACACACACAAACATGAAGAAGTAACAGGTAAAAGAGAAGGGGAGGAAAGAAGGAAGGAAGAAATAAATACACATTCTTAGCTGCTATCCCAGATCTACTGAACTGGAAACTCTGAGATCTCAGAGATCCAGCGTACGCACTACAGTTCTGACAAGCTCGCCAGAAGATTCTGAAGTCCTGGCAGAGACTTCCAGCTCTCCATTACCTCATTCCTACAATATATCTAGGCTCCAATTACACAGGGCTCTCACTTTGCTTCCTTCACATTATGATGCTCTTCAGCTTATCCCCTACACATGTTGGTGACAGGGGTTTAAAAAGGGCTCAGTACTGAGTTAACCTGTAAAACCTTCGGCTGTCCTCAGTCCTGTTTTGGAGGTCCCTTTGGCTCCTACAGCTCTCAGCTTTTATTAGCCCACTCCCTGATCCCTTAGTAAGGTTGTGCCAGCTCTGCTAAAAAGAGGTATTTGTTCCAGAGTCCTGCAAAGGGAGCCTTTCCTCAGACCTTGGTCCAGGTAACAAGGAACCCTTGTGTCCTTACCAGTTTTTAAAGACTGTCCAACAGGAACAAACATAATTCTTGATTCACACATATTTAGGTTTAAAATTGGCTTAAAACTAGGAAACAAAGCACACACTGTTGACAGACTAAGAACATTACTGAGCGATTGAGCTGAATCATGGTTGACATTTCAATTGCTCAAAAGCAGCCACAGCAATCATGGGTCATGGGTCCTATGTGTAACACAGCTACAAGTTCCTTCAGATATTATCAGAGTGATATAAAGGGGTCAGCTCCTCTGTGAAGGGATTCATTTTTTTTTATTTTTAAATGATTTTCACTTGTTCTTCATAGCCCCACATCTGCAGAAGGAAGAAAATTTGATCTTACTCATATGTTCCTTGAAAAGAAGAAATTTGCTTTTAGGGACACTGCTGTTTTGAAGGTCTGTGGACACCTTTCAGGAGAGATGACCTGGGAGTTTCCTAGGAACCTTGGCACATGCTTACCATCTCCTGGAAAGAAGGATATTGGCTCTTAATTTTCTTCTCTCAGAGAAAATCAGAAGGATTTCCTTTTGTGAAATACTCAGAAGAAATGAGTAGGTGAGAAGCTTCTGATTGCTTGCTAGGAAAGGGTGGGATGGATTGAAGGAAAATCTGGTTATACCTGCCATCCCAGCTTCCTCAGCTGAAATGGCAGTGGGAAAACAAAATATCCTTCCCTCAAGACAGAATGTCATGCTCAGTGCTCATTTCCTCTTCAACAGAGAAGAAGCCAGGGACTGAGACTAATTTCTCATGGCCAGGCAACTCTACCTTTTAAGCTCTGGTCTCCACAGACACTGGGGTGACACAGAGCTGGAGGGCTGGACTTTGATACTTGTCTCAGGATGTTCCCTGGTGTGAAGGACTAGTTGTGTCACTGTCACGTGATAGGTGAGCGAGCTGTAAGTGCCAAACTCCAATCCAGAAGACTGATGTGGCAGTTTGGCTGAGGCTGCGTGTGGGGGTGAGGGAAAGGGATGAATCGGGTCCTAGAGTCCACTGAAGCCCTGAGTTTCTGGTCATTTTCTCCTAACCTCTTTCTTTTTCCCAAATATAAACCCTATGAAAAGACCCTATGAGCTGCTCTATGAAAATAATGTCCTGATTCCAAGTAGCTGTAAATTACTTAACTTCTCTGTGTCTCCATTTCTTTAAATCCATCTGGAATATAAGAAAAGTCATGATACTTCCCCCAAGATCTATGAAAGATGAAAGACCTAACCATGCAAATGAATAATGCTGGACAAATGGCAGTATTAAGTAATAACAGCAATGTTCCTTACAGCCCTGGAAAGTTGTCACTGGTGACCAAGGCAGGTAAAATCAGCATGGAATACAAAGTTTCAAAAGAAATTTTAGCCAGTCTTATACTTACCCATGGGCCAGGCCTTGCCCTTTCCTCATCTTGAGGAAATAGCACTACTTATAAATTGTCATTCTAAACCCACAGAATTGTTTTCTGATGTAGCAATCTTACCTTTGTATAAAGCAACAGTAGCCTTAGCTACTATGCACCTCACAGATAAACTCCCAAGGGGCAGACCCATTTGGCCAATTTCTTATTAGCTTCTCTGAGCCTTAATCTATGCTTTCAGTGAGAGGGGGAATGGGTGTGCAAATTCATCTCCAAAACCCAGGTATCCAATCTATGTTCTGTGTGACAGTGATACAGAAAACTGAAGCTTCTGTGTAATGTGGCATAAGGCCAAAAATTAGTTCACATCTCCAGATATCTGCTTTTTCAGAGGGTTATTTCCTAAATTACTGGAGTGGATGTCATAAAGTAGGGCCCCAAAAGGCTCTACTGATATCCTACTTCTCCCTCTAGATGAAAAAGCACTTTTATTTTTCCTTGATGCAAAGTGGATTTGCGTGATATTTTTCTTTGTACTTCTAGGTAACAGCTGGAGGTTTCCTCTAAGTGTAGTAAAGAGGTGTAAGGCACCTTTTAGAAGAACATTCCGATCGAAAAATCTTCTTCCTGAGGATTAATAAAGAGAGAAAACCCCACTGAGACTTTCTATGCTCAAGTTATACCACCTGCCAAGTAAACAACAGAACCTAAGGAACAGGGAACATACAGGACTACACTGAACTGCAGAAGCTTCACTTAAGGCAAAGCCAGAATGTCCCTACATCAAGGAGCTAGAGCCCAAATAAATCCCCCAAAAGACTGTGTGATGGCCAAGAGCATAAGCTCAGGTCCTAGGAGCAGGCTGCTTGGGAACCTTCATGCCCGGCTAGTATGGAAAAAGTCTCAGAGAAATCCAGGGCTATTTGGGGTCAAGTCAGTAGCTATTGATTAGAAAACTAACTTCAGGAGATAGAATAGAATTCTATCCCACTAATGTTAAGTTATTTTATTTCCCATAAATCTAAGTTGAGATGTAGCTGGACTGGAGTTAAATGGGTCCTTTCAGACTTCTTAAATTGCTGTGAAACAGGGTATTATCTAACCTCAGGAAGATGAAGGCGTTTTAGACAACCTCTCTACTCTGCAGCAGGTACTACCCATATCAAAAGATCAACCATCTTTCTGAAGTCCAGTGTCCCCAAGGCCATCCCATTATAGCACTATGACACACGTGGAATGAGCAATTTCAACTCTGACTCGTGAAAAGAGTAAAACAAAGGAAATAATTCTCCATCAAAATCAAGCTGAAGAGTGTCTGGCTTACATTTCATTTCAACTAACCCTTGAAATGACCCAAGACAAAATCTAGCAGTTGCCAACCTGCTTGAGTCTGAATGGAACGCACTCAGAGACATTGTCCCTACCTCTCTAGTTTCCCAAGTTCTACCTGTCACTAGTGATGCAGCGTCACTGGTTGAGTAAGTGATGAGTCAATATTAATTGACAAGAGTAGTCCTTCTCCAGACTAGAAAAGCAGACACGTTTGTCAAATATTTTAAAGGACTGTTGTAAAAGTTTGTGATGTTCTGCTTGTGCAGGGCTTTGAGTTCCTGCTAGGTAGACTGTTGAATGATCACTGAGGGAAGTCATTGTCACAGTTACTAGTGAGAAGTAATGTCATAAGATCTAGCCCTGAGATAGGACAAACTGTGTGCTACTATCCAGCCACATAAGGCAAAGATGCACTTTTGCCTGAAAATTAGTGGTCACTGATACAGATCTTACCAGGCTGCTCTGACAGTTATGAATCAGCTATGCCACATCTAAGCTCACATCATTAAGAAGCTTTATTACAGGTGGGCTAATGGGGAGACCACCTTCTCTCCTCGAATCATCATCAGGTGTTCAGGAAGAGCCTCAAGTGGGCAGCTCTTTCCTAAGACATTGGACAAAAACATAGAAGGACTAGAGATTATCTAGTTCCCCCAGTAACTTCACAGTCTCCTCAAAATACAAGAAAGAGGGTTTTTTTCACTGTTAGCAGAACTTAAACTACAAAGTGAGAATCAGTTTACCTTTAGTTCAAAATCTTCCCTGTGGGTTTCAGTGGTTGCAAAGGTAGAAGAAAAAGAGGAAGAGAGCTAGATCAGTAACAGAATAATTCGCATTAAGTGTCTGGGTGTGGGCTGTAAAGATCTAACCTCCTTATGTTAGTCAGCTTTCCATTACTATAATGAATACCTGAGATAATCACTTATAAAGCTAAATGTGTCATTTTGGCTCACATGTTTGGAGATTCCAATGCATGACCAAGTGGCCTCTTTGGCTGTGTGGGGAGATAGCACAGCATGGTGGAATGTGTGTTTTATTGCCAGGAAGGAAAGGCAGAGGGGAGAAGTGGCCTGAACTGGCAATATCCTCTTCAAGGGCACAGGGCACACCCTTGATGACCAAAAAGCCTCTCATTAGGCTGCACCTCTTAAAGTTTATCTCACCTACCAAAAGCTCTGCTCATGCCATTAACATATGAGCCTCTGGGAGATATTGAAGAACTAAACTATGGTCCTCTCTATGTAGGACTTACCAGTGTCAACATCTGCTCTTTCCTTTTACCTACTCTCTTTTTTTTAAGATTTTACTTAAAGAGAAAAAAAAACAGAAAAAGGGTAGAAATAATACAGAATTTCAAAAAAAAAAAAAAGATAAACAGTAAGAAATCACTAGTTGATAAATCACATATTGTCCTCTTAGAAATAGTTGTTCAAGTTATAAAAAGTAAAGCATACAAAGTTGACATTCAAACAGTGAAACTGCAAACAGATCTGTTCCATGATCCAACAAAAACTTGGTAATATGGTTATCTAGCCTACACACTTAAACATACCTGCAGTTATATCTTTTAGAGCACTTCCTTTTCCTCTCATTACCTACTCTCTTGAGCACTATCCCCTTCCCCTCTCTCACCCCTAAGGAATACTAATGGGGATACTGGCATCCAAAGAACTCTTCTGTAGCAGGGCAGCTAGAGGACAGAGTAATAGCTTCCAGAGAAGACCTGATACCTACTACCTAAAAGGGCTACCTAGAGAAAAATCTGTAATAGGATAAAGCAGGAAAATGATAGAATCATGTCTAGAGTATGTATATATTTACCACTTGCATCTAGTTGTAAAGGAAAACCTAGCCTACAATAGCATTATTATTATGTCTGTGGTGGCCTTGAATTTGCCATCTCTACCATCTCTGCAGAGAACATGTTTGTCTGACAGCCCAGCTGCTGTCCCACTATGTCCCCCATCATGTTCATGCTAAGGTCACACATTCTACAGACCTCTCCCAGCAGTGACGAACCACAGAGAGAATATTAAGGCAGGTGCATTCCTACA
This sequence comes from Hydrochoerus hydrochaeris, assembly GCA_004027455.1. Lineage (NCBI taxonomy): Eukaryota > Metazoa > Chordata > Mammalia > Rodentia > Hydrochaeridae > Hydrochoerus > Hydrochoerus hydrochaeris. Next base: position 363,883 of record PVLA01000201.1, on the reverse strand, counting down.
AGACACAGGATTCTTCCAATAGATGACTTTGACTGAGCACATCCTATCCACTTAGAACTGTTCTGCATCGCAAGCCTCTTCCTAACTTCTTGTTTCTTCCTTTTTCTGCCTTTTCACAGTTGCCAAGCCTGCATCATGGTCTGCAAACTCTCTCTACCTTCTCTTTTATCCTTCCTGGGCTTTGACCTCATTATCTCTCTTACACATCTAATCCTCCCTCAGATCTGTTATTCAGAAGACCTGACCTAGTGAAGTCATCACCAATATATTGTTATCAACAATAAAATAATTACAACATTCTCTGTGGAGTATAATATATTAGGGATGAGAGATGGAGGAAGAATGTAAAGAGACACAGTTCATGGTTCCTACCACCAGGGAGCCTTCCATTGACTAGGTAACATGAGTCTCAAGGATACAATGGCAGATAACAAAAAGATGTACAGTATTTACTTCTAACACAGTAGGGTGATTACTTATTTATGTGACTGTTTCTCTGTGTCTAAGCAAGACTAGTGCTTTTAAACTATAAGTCAATATGCATTAGGTAGTTTTAAAACCATAGTAGTGAGTCACACCAATATCATTTAAAATGAAATGGTAGATGTCAGAAGGCAGCATCTGTAATAAGTATTATGAAACTTTTATGTATGCATTATTCTAAAAACATAAATATATGCCTTGAGTAACATAGTAAGAGGTCAAATAGACCTCTTACTATGTTAACAACAAGAAAATTTGAAAGCTACTGAAGTAGACCATGTGCTTCTTCAAAACAGTGATAGTGTTTATTTCCAAGGCTGTCTCCCCAGCCCCTATATGGAGCATCTCAGTAGATGTTTGTTGATGGTGTGTGCTAAATAAGGAGACAAAGTCATTCACATTGGGGGGAAATCCAGGGTTACCCCCTCAATACCAGGGTTAGATTTAGAGGAATGGAGAAGAAGTGAAAGAAGAAGAGCATTCAAGGATGTACCACATGCAGAATCAAAGGCCAGGACACTCCAGGTACACTAAGCTAGATTAGCTTAACATATATCCACATGGAAAGAAATCAGGGAGGACAGTGGCCAGAAATTAATAGCAAATGACCAATACTATTTTCCAAATACAATGTTTAATAGTGACAGTGATGCCCTGCATTTACCCTGCCCTTACACAGGCAACTTTCAAAGATGGCAAAGCATGTTAAAATGCTATATTTTTAATCTCAGGTATTCTATGAAGCAGGTACAAGGAAGCAGTAGTGTGCTCTTTATACAGGAGATGTGGCTAATCCTACATCCCCATAACAAGCCAGAGGGGCATCGCTCTGAAGTGCAATTGCTCTATGTAGGCTGCCTTTTCTGGAGCCAGTTCTCCTTGTGAATGTTTAAGGAGGGTCCCAGTTCTCATTCTGTGTAATCACAAATGTTTATCTCCTTTAAGTTACTCACAGTAACTGCATTTAGAGCTACTTCACTACCTCATCCCTTGGTAAAATGGACTGAATAGATATAGATAGATGATATAGATATAGATTTAGATATAGATATAGAACTTTTAGTGCGTCAGGTTCTTATCTTTAATGCCTTAAGTAAAATCTTTGTTTTTAAAACCAACAAAGCCAAATAATACATGAATCTTAAAGTGAATATTTAGTCTAATACTGGTTAATTCTATTAATATATTCAAGTCTTATGACTTTAAATACTACTAATTGCTTTCCATGTATTATCCACCCCATCCTCAATACCAAGATCCATCCTCAATACCAATATGATATGATACATAATCTTAGATCTAGTAAAGCCAAACCAAACAGCCCTAATATAAACTTCTTCAACTTCAGTGCTTGACTTTGGTTCTTCATAGACTACTAAGACAGACTGGACCTCCTGCCCACGCGCTCCTTAGAGACCATTGTACTTTCACTACCAGTAGTCTTGGTTTCTCCTGGTATGCCCAGACCTGAACAGCAGCCCAACCTTTGACCCCTTTAGACATCTACAGAGCTTACCAATAATTTCCTGTTCATATTATACTTCTTCATGTTCTGCAAGGCCAAATCAATAGTCCTCCCATTGATTTGATGTAGACCTCCATGGTGTCTGAATTGTTCGTGGTAAGTCAACAAGCTGTGTGATGGGATGATTGGTCATGGCTTGCACTTTTCTTCCTAGCTGTTTCTGAGCCAAACTGGTCATGCTTGAAGGACATCATGATGCATCAGAAAGAGCATGTACTCTAGGCTCCTGGGTTTCCAGCTAATAATGGAAAGTACATGCTCCGTTATCATATTTACCAAATTTGCTTTAACTGAAGCTGCCAGCTGGACACAGCCACAAGTTCCAAACTTCTCCTTTCACACTGTCACTAGGTTAAAGCCATTGCTGAACAAGAGACACTAGTTACAGGAACAGATTCTACAGTAATGATTCCTTTATTTTCCTACCAGCTCTCCCAAGACTTAAAGACCTGACAAGAGTACTCTCTGGAGTAAAGGAATGATCACATTTTTCAGTGCAAGTCCTGAAGGTTAGAGTACATTTAAGAGCCCTGCTCCTCTCTTATGACATCTATAGTGGATGATATGAGAGGAAATGGAAAACTGAAAGAAACAGACAATATATCTAAAACCCAAGGCTGATAAGAAATGATGCCAGAGGGGGCCAAGGGATCATGTAGTCACCCATACAGAGAGGGAGGTGGTATAGAGAGAAAACTGCAAGAGACTATCCTGTGGAGGTGCAGAGCCCTGTGACCACTCCCACTTCAAGGAGGATAGCACTGCCCTTCCCTTCCTTGCTAGCTCTCCACCTCTTCTCTGTACGTATTTCAAGATCCAGACATACTGAACTACTCGCGGTTTCCTAAAGTGCTTGCGTTTTTTTAACTAACCCTGGATTTTTGTACACGCAATGATTCTGTCTTTCTTGGATGCTGTTTCCCTTCCTGACTTCCCGCTGCTTATCCTTCTGGGTACGGCTTGGTATCAGTTACCTTCCTCTTATGTCTTCTTCCTTATCGCACCCCGCCCTTCATATGCTGCATGTACCACTGCAATGCTAATTTACTGGCTACCCTCAGGAGGAGGTGACAGTGACAACCAATGTCATCTGTACAGTGTTTACTGTGTTCTAGGTCATGTTCCTGGAACATTAATTCTTACACCACCTTGTGAAGTAGGATTTCTATTATTATTGTTTCACAGATATGGACCATGAGGCTTAGAAGGGACTTGTACATGATTAGAAAGTTAAAAAGAAGTAGGGTCAGGAGTAGAACACAGACTGGACTGTGAGTCTGTGATTCTTAACACATCACAGAGTTTCCCACGAGGCTGTATATAGGTCAAAGGCAGAGACTCCACCTTCCATCACCATGTTCCCAGTGTCTAGCACAGTACCTGAATTATAGTAGCTGTTACTAAGTGCCCAACAATGACTTTGATGAATTAATAAATGAATGGCAATGAGTTTATATAACTCAGTCCTAGTAATCTCAATATGTATTTTTTTGGCCAACCCTGAATATACATTTGGGAGGATTAATTAAGCCTTAGGTAAACAGTCAAGTCAAGGTGCAACTACAAGAGAGTATTCTAGGGCTGGGGATTTAGCTCAGTGGCTTAAGTGCCTGCCTAGCAAGCCCAAGGTCATGAGTTCAATCCCCAGTATCAAAAAAAAAAAAAAAGAGAGAGAGAGAATATTCTATGACGTGTCTATGAATATATTCAGCAGGCTCAGACTAAGCTACATTACTGGGCAAGATTTCTTATAAAACATGTTCAAGGATTCATAGACAAATGAATATAGACAAGTTGTATTAACTCCCAGGAACTCCCATAGAGGATTTAACAAGTTTACTAGTCCTGCTAGGCTTGTTTGGGCAAATAACTTGGCCGTGTTTGCACAATAAACAAGTGATCCTTGTGAATTAAGCCTGACTGCCTGGCTGAGATGGCTTGGAAAGAAGGTCTGGACTCAGGACAAATGGGAAGAAGTTTCTCCCTTGAGGTAGGAGGAAAGATCAGGCGGCTTTTGATGAAAATGATAAGCCTGAGGAGTGCCGTGAGTTTATAGTGGTAGAATATGGACAGGACTGTGCCAACTCAGCACTCCTTGCCCTTAAGCACTGTTTCTCATCCAAAGTAACCACAATCTTCTCCAAGCTTCCTGTTGAGCAATAAGACATTATTTCCAGTTGTTCCTTGGAGAAATCCTTCCTATTAAAAAGAAATATTCCTGTGTCGATTTTCATGGAATTTGAATTTCCCACCTTGGCTAATGCCCAAGCCTCATGCCTTAGTCGTGTTTTCATCTCTGAAAAAAATACCTGACACCTGCAAAGGACTATTTTTAAAATTTTTATTTGTAGTAATACCTGATTGCCCCATATACTGATTACATTCATCATGAAAATTTGGTACGTATACATAACTTTTATTAATCTTTTTTTCATCCCATTCCCTTGCTCTCCCTTAATCTCTTGGTTTCTTTCCCTCTTTCAAAAGATCTATCTCTCTGTTTTCTATTATTTATCTTTTACATTTTGGTTCATGTTTTCGTCCAGAGTCACTGACTCCAAGACAGGGTGTTGTGACAGAGAGGCATGGCAGAGGAAAATGCGAGGAGCCAGGAAGAGAGATATAAAGTTCCAGGTCACACCCACAGTGACCTGCCTCTCCCAACTAGGCCTCCTAATATGGGGTCAGCTAAAGTGCCCCTTTAATCCAACCACCTCCCAAAGGTCCTACTTATGGTCCCATGAAGCTTAAGGTGGACATCTAGATACAAACCATCACACATCTTTTTTACTATTGACTTTCACAGAGAATGAGCCTTAACGACTCATGAAAAGATGCTACATTCCCCTCAAAACAAGTGAATGACATAGCAACAAAAACTACCTAATTCTTCTCCTGCAGAAAATGCATCATAATCTTGGAGCGTACCAACTGTTGAAGTTCTTGCCTTCTTTTCCACTTTTCCTTATCAATAAGCTACTTCTCACAATTATCTGTGGCTTCAGATAAATTACATGTTTTATACTCAGAGTTTGGCCTAAGAATATTTGCGTCATGATCTTCATGAGAGATTAAACTTCTACTGGTGCTCTAAACTAACATCCTCAAGTTTTCCATTGAAATTCTTTTGCTCTTTCTGTATTAAGTTATAATTATATTATATCTGGGCTCCAGGATTACAGGCAACATCAAAACCTTAAGGTTGAAGTTGCTTAGATAATTGACTATCGGAACTATGGAGAGTGGATCTCCGTAGATGATTAAAATCCATTTATTTGACATTTATTGAATAGGTATTATGTGCTTGGGAGGACACTAGGGAGCTAAGACATTTCCGTACCCTCAAGGTAAGGGAGGGTTACAGTTTTCTGGAGATGTCTACTAGATTATTACAAAGTGGGAACTCTAAGTTGGAAAATATCTAATCACCAAGGTTGCCTACATGGAGGATCAGATTGATGTTGTGAGGTGTGGATACAAATATTTTTAACTTAATTAACCAAACTCACCTAAAATTTTAGAAAAATTACAGAACAATTACTGAGATATAGAATGAATATATGAAATAAGCACTTCTACTTACTAGAAAAATTGCTTTCTGAGTGACGAAAGTTGGTAGCTTAAACTCTTAGTTATTTCTGTATTGAAAGTAGGTAATGAGCACAAAAGTACCTTTACCTTTGTAAAATTAAAATATTACTGCTGTTATAGTTACAAATGGACTTGTACAGTGATACCCTAAAAATCTATCACAGTGATAATTTCAAGTGATTAGGTATAACCCCAGACATCTGATTATAAATCATTTTTTATCCACTCTCAGAATAATTTTATGGAATTCTCTTGACTTTTATAAGCTTTAGATCTATTTCTTTAATTGGGGGTGTATTTAATCTATTTCACTGGGAAGTATAAATGAAGTAACAGATTTGAAAACATAGACACTGTCTTTTTCTCTACCCCAACATTGCAAGTCCATTTCTGCAATCCCAGCATGCAGAGTGCATGTTTGCAGGGAGAGGGTGACAGCAGCAGGAAGGAAGGAGGTTTCTTTGTTCTAGCAAGCTGCTGTGAAGAAAGAGGAAGAGGAAATAGCTCATGTGGTTTTACTGGCTCATGATCCTCATTAGTCTGAGCTCAATGGATCACTAGCTTTTGTAACAACAGAAGCAGGCTTTTAAAACAGTGTTTTCCCATAATCTCTATAGCATATTTTCCTGGTTCTGTTTAGAACATCAAACATTTACTAAGTGTCTACTTCATGAAAGACATTGGACTTCAAAGATGAAAGGGCATAGTTCCTGCTTTCAAAAATGATTATGGAAGGAGATGACTGGTCCCTTACTATTTTTTTCACAATATAAACTGTGGGGGAGAGGAGATCATATTAGTTAATTGTATGACAATCAATATTAACCCAAAACGTTATAAGACATGCTTAAACAAAGGCTGGATAATTATTCTGATCACCTGAAAAGATGCATCTGGCACCATTTCCTACAGAGTGAAACAAGAAGCCACCAGAATAATTAAGAACCTTGTCTGCTTTGGACACATGTTGGATTTCATCTCCAAACCTTTCAATTGTGAATATTTCAAAGCATTTTAGAGAGAAAATAATCAAGGTTTCAATAAGATACAGAGAAAAATAAAATTATGGGGAGAACTCTGGAAAACAACAGAAATGTATGGATAAATATGGGAAATTTGTAATGGAAAAGAAATAGCAGATCATGGCATAGACTCAGGAAATAAGCTGTGTATTCACTGTGCAGCAATTATGTTACTAATTAATATAGTACAAATAACCTAAATAAAACACTGTAAAAAGCTAACATTTCATGCATATCAAATTTTGACCAATGTGCTATCAAATTTTAATCTTCTTTTATAGTATCTAATTTGGCCCAAGACTAAGTCTGGCAATATTGAGTATTAAATGGATGAAGACTATATTTGTCATTCTTTTATATTATTTATCCCTTTATTTTATAACATGCTTGGCCGGCAAACAAAAGCTGGCTTTCTTGGTGAGAACTCTGCACCCCAAACTTCATACTGCCTAATTCACCATCCATGCTTGGATTCTGATTCAATTCTATGGGTTGCTGTCCACTGAGGAAGCCAATAAGTGAATCAACTGCACTAAGCCCCTCACTCACCCCACTAAGAAGAAAAGAGCACTGGTAAAGGACAGAAAAGGATGTAGAAATCTAGGCAGCTAAAAGATGAGTGTGAGTCAAAAAAGAAGATAATGAACTAGTAGGCCACAGGCTGAACTCTCAGGTAACTGAGAAGAGTTGGATTTAATGGTTAGAATTGGTAAACTGGGGAGAACAAGATGAGAAAAGACAGAATTCAGTATATCAAAGGAAAAAGAGCAGCTAGACAAGACATGAAGATGGGATTACAATAATAACGATGATAGCTAATGTTTATTGAGTGTAGAGAGGTCACACTGACTCCATTTTGCCCCGGACACATCCAGTCAATAATGTTATGGGAAAAGTGCAGGCCTTGAAACATCGCCCCCACCCCAAGGTAAAAACACGAGGTAGTGTAAGGTCAAGAAGTAAACAAGTTATATAATTTGAGCATGTGCAATTTGAGTTTCTTTGTTCTTTATCTCAATAAAAGCTACTTGCTTAGGCTGAGCAGGCGGCAGCCTTTTTGCTGGCACTTAGTGTATGTGACACTTTATTTTATTTATTTATTTGTTTGTTTATTTATTTATTTTAATTGGTACCACGGATCAAACTCACGACTGTGTGCTTGCAAGGCAGGCGCTTATGCTGCTGAGCTAAATCCCCAGGCCCTGCAACACTTTATTTTCCCTTTGCTTGCAGAACCCCAACAATTGAGGAGGTTAAACATGTGTCTAGCATTCCACTAAATATTTGGCATATATAATCTCTTTACAGGGACCTCAGTGAGTAGATATTTACATTTTACAGATAAACAAATTGCAACACATACTGGACAGCACTTTACATGCTTATTTACTACATTACAGCACAGAAACTGATAAAGTTCAGATTTAAACTCAGATCCTCTCAACTCTTGACCTCTGGGTCATTGTGCTTTTTACTCTTTTAAGAGTGAGAGGAAAGAAACAGTTTTATCTTTATTTCATGAGCAGAAGGAAGTTAGAGGGACCTTTCTATTCTTTTTTTTTTTTTTTCTGCTAAGACAAAGAATTTAAATGCATAAATGAGAGCGGATGGGAAGACAGCAGTGGAGACAGAGGTCGAAAACGAGTTCTTATTGATGGGAACTCCCAACTGGTAAGATAAAATTTTCCAGGGAACAGAAGCGGTTCTGAGTAAAAATACAGCTGGGTAAACCAACCTGAAATATAAGAGAAAGAAAAAAAAATGGTCACTGGGCTTGACGATTAGGAAATAACTTTGTTTGAAATAGCTTTAGAACTTAGATTTCACAGAGGAAGTCAGTTGTTAGCAAATATTCAGTTACTCCTCTCACATGTTACACACCTTGTCAACTAGACAGCACTGCTTGTCATTTCTAATTATTCTCAAAACAGATTAAATAATGAAAAAAAATTTATTATGTTCTATTATGTAAACTATTTATGCTACTCATTTCATATGAGGAAATTTGTCATTCAGAGATATTTGGTTATATAAATTGCAGCTCCTGATTTCAGGATAAACTTGAACAAAAGAAAACTGTTTTTTTCACATAGCCATTCCCCAGGAAGGATAAAAGGTAGATAGTCTTGGGAAAACTGGTGATAGCCAGAAAAAAAAAAATACAGATCTATTTTACATAAGTATAGTCACTTCTTTTGCAGATTCAGAAAGCGAGGCATAGGGGCATTTGAAAATTGATTCACAGATCTGTGAGTCAGAACTAATAATAGACATGGATACTTTCACCAACTTCAGTGCTAAATTATTCCAGCTATTTTGTTAAAATTTCATTTGCTTTTAGTTGTAATTATTGTTGTTTCATTCCTTGCAAGCAAATAGAAGAATATGATTAGGAGTTTGTATTTTTAAGGATAACCTCAAGAGAACTCAGAGTATTTCTGGGTGTATCTTCAAGCTCCATGTTCCTTCTTGTTCACAGAAAATAGTAGAGAAATGCTCATAAAAATTTGCCTGGGGCCAGCAATACTCTGCTTGCTACAGGCCTGTCTTCCTCTGGATTATTCATGGTGATCGCAGTGAGAACCCCACCTACAGTTATGATGAGCAGAGGGACAGGAAACTTCAGTTCCACCTTGTTGGCTGACACAAGCACAAGCCTTAGAGCTATCATTTTCTCTTTCATGGTTTATTTAAATTGAGGACTTGCTTCCTCTCTACCTCTGAGGAAGAATAAAGACATTTAGATATTTGAAATACAGGCATCACATGTTCCATTTACATCTCTCATCTTTGATTTTTTAAAAGGTAATGGAATAATTCATACAATTTAAACATTTCTCTCCACATTAATGGGATTTGAAAAAGTAACTACTGGGTGCTTAGAAGGAAAGCAGGATGTAAAAACCGTCCCTAGAGGAAGGAATCTTGGAACTATGTATACATGGGGGAAGGAAATCTGAATGTTAAGAACAACATAATGTCTAATTTATTATATGTGGATCTTAGCTTGGAATACAGAAAAGACTTGTTATTAAGAAAGACTGATAAAAGGAATTTATTATTAATCTCCAGATAAATAGGTACATCACACCAAAAAAGGTCCTCAACTAGTAGAGCCATTTTTAAATAGTCCTAATGGATAAGTGAACCTATTTATTTATTTATGATATGTTTGTTTATTTGCTAGGACTGGGAATTGAACCCAGGGCTTTTGCAATTAGCTACATCTCTGGTTCATTTTTTATTTTTTATCTTGAGACAAGGTCTTGCTAAATTACTAAATTTCCCAGATTGAGCTTCAACTAAGGATCTTGCTGCTTCCACACCCAGCTTCTATTAGGTATTTTTCAAGTATTTTTTGTTCTCTTCTGCCTCATTGATTCAGATTCAGATTCAATTCCTATACACTGCTTGGTGCTGGGCCCTCTGCTAGATGCTGCTATACCTTCATTTATCTCTCACTTCAACTCCAGAGTATCTCACCATTCTCATTTTACAGCCTTAGAGAACTCAAGGGCCTTACCCAAGGTCCCATGCAAGAGCTCTGGTGTTCTAATCCATATACTTGTTGACGCCATGGTCCATGTTCCTTCCAGTGACTCTGCTGTCTGCATTTCATCAGTCTGAGCAGCATCAATATTTAGATAGCAAATAGCAACAGGGTTGGGAGTAGGAAAGAAAATTCTTTCTTTGTCAATTTCAGTTTTGTGAACAAAAAATTAAATACTTTACAAAGGAGTAATAGAGAACAGAACAGCCCACAATTCACAAGGCATGGTAAAAACCATCTGTTCTTTCCCATGCAATTCTGTTTGCACACGTGTTTTATCTTTGTAGTGTAAGCCAGCTTGCTGCATTGCAGAAAATATGAAACGTGAAACATATCAAGTGTGAATTGCAGAGTGTATGGATATGGTCTGCTTGCTGCCCCTGAAATTTACTTTCATCGAAATGTCTATGTAACATGTGTTTGAAGCCAGCTATGTTTTGAAGGAAGTACTGTCATACTAACATATCAGAAGGCCACAGAGCCATATGGGATCTAAAGATAAGGGTTCCTTCCCAAAGCCTATTCTAATCAATATGCTATTTGCTAATCTCACATGAAAGCCCGTTTGACAAATATAGAGGTTCTTTTAGGAAAACATAGGGAGGAAACCTACTGTTATTTTTAACCTAAGGCTGAAATAGAAGTATCAAGTGAATCATTAAAAAGCAAAAATCAATTACCCCTGAATACATTGCCCTAATAATGAAGCTAATTTCACTTTTGTGTATTCCTTTTCTGGGGACATCGTTGTCTTTGGAATGAATCATTTACATTTCTTCTGAGAAAGAAGTTTATAAGAGAGTTGGAGTGCCTGATCTTCCACTTTATTTTGCAAGACTGTGACCTTCAGCAACATGGTGGCATGGCATTTGTCCTTTTATGATTTCTCTGATGATATTTGGATGTTCAGACATACTGAGAACAAAGCAAGTGTGCTAAGGAAGAAACATTTCTGTCTAGCCTTGGCTTTCCCTAGTCATTTCTAGTGCAAAAGGAAGAACCTAAAGTCTACTTCCTGATTGTGCATTTTCAGTTTCTTAAGCAACTGCAATAGGAAGAAATGCGACTAAGCTTTATTTTCTATGAGTTATTTTTATCAGTACGTTACTCATGCCACAGTTCAACTTCTACCTTTTACACTTGAAATAAATTCCTCTTTTCTTTTTTAAAAAACCAAAAGATCACACCAAAAGTTGTACATCCACTGTTGCCAATAAAGATAATGAAAATGGAAGATATATCATATATACAGAGATGGAGATAGAGATACACCATATATATATATATATATATATATATATATATATATATCCTTCTACTATAGGTCAACATTCCAAATATTTCTTTTCTTAGAACATGCAAGAGAAAGTAATGGCTTCCTGAATGCTCCACGGTAAACATAAAGCTGGAGGACTCTCCACATTCTCTATTCACTCCTTTTCTTTTTCCTGGCTCCCAATGTGACTCCTGGTTTTGTTTCCCTTCATTCTTTGTCCATATTCTCCTTCCTTCCCTCTCTCCCTATACCTTGTTATCTGGGTAGGTTTCTAATGTTGTGAGAAAATTAAGAGTAAAGAAATAATGTCTATGCATTCTGATGATCTCAGAAGAAAGATAGTTTCTTAGAGTTTTCTCTTATGACTGATTTTTTTCTCCAAGAGTGAACCGTTTATCTGCCAAGCAAATTATCTCTTTTCTAGCACAGTAATCAACTGTCAGGCTTCAGGAGGTGAGAAGTTCATAAGGTGATTTTTCAATATTAAAATGAGATTGGCTGCTTGCTGGAGCACAGGAAGTATCATCCCAGAGCAAGAAAAAGAGCAGTACTAGTGGGAATGAGAGTGTGCGGAGAGCTTACCAGGACTTTCAAGGCCTTCTATAAACCTGCCACAAACTGTTTTTTCAGCCTTGTCTCCTATAACTCTTTCAAATATGTGCAACCTTTTCTCAAGGCAAATTTATTTTCTTTCTTTTCTCATAGCAAATGAAATTTTGCTTCCATGTCTTGCTTGGTATGTCTTTCCTCTGCCTTAAACCCAACACACACACACACACACACACACACACACACACACACACACTCCTTCTGCTGGAGAAGGTGTAATTACCTGTTAAAGTCAAGTCCTTAACCCATCCCTTCCTTTACCGTCCTTCACCAGCTCATTTTGCTTCATTCCTCCTTTTGTACTCTGAACACTTGTAGAATTTGCCCTGTGTCAGACAAGATTACTTTCCATAATAAAAACATGCTGGTCCTGAAATTAGGTATGATGTTCTTAGTGGCTTTGAAAAAAATATAACATACATTCTGAAAGTGATCCTCAACTTTCCTAAAGAAACTAACATTCATCTCTGTGCTCCCACAACATTTCTATACCTGCTTTAGCCCTCAACACATGGCTTTCATTTCTTTATTCACACCTCCAGGGCTGCCAGGGCAAGAAACATGTATGCATTTTCCTAACATCTAGTAGTTTCCAGAATACTGTAAGAACTCTGCACATTTTTTGTTGCTGCTATTGTGAAATAGAAAATCACATGTATGTGTGTCTTGGTAAAGAAACTGAAGGAAGACAGTGAACATGGCTGAGTAGGTCTGAGAAAGAGATGAAAAATACAGAGAATAATTAGAGAAGAGTGAGTTAAATAAAATTTAACTTTCCAGTTTTGATCATCTGTCTTAGAAAAGGTCATTTGCATTGGTTTTCTCACATGCTGATTAGTGCTCAATGTATTTGGCTTTAGTCCTGCAGTTGTTAGTTTTGTTGGTGCTAAAAGTTCACCAGGATTTCTCAAACTCCAATTCAGTATTTTTAAATCTGTTTTTCAATTTACACACACACACACACACACACACACACACACACACAGAGTTTATATCCCCAAATGTCAAATATTCCCTGATAGTCAGTTTGTCATTGCTGTCAATAAGTACTTAAGGTATTAAGGTAATAAATTTAAAGAGTAAATTTTATTTGGGCTGATGATTTCAGAGGTCTCAGTTCATGGTTGATAGGCACTGTTGTCTTCGAGCCTGTGGCAAGATAGAACACATGGTAGGTGTACACAGTAGCCTGGCTGCTCACGATATGGTAGCTCAGAAGCAAAGACAAAGGAAACAGGGGCCTAGGGTCCCAATGTACCCTTCAAGAGCATGCGTCCAATGACCTAAGACCTCCTTCTAAACCTTACCTCTTAAAGTTTCCATCACCTTCCAATAGTACGAAGTTGAAGACCTGGAACTAGGAGACACTAAAGATTTAAACCATAGCTTCTTCTCAGTTGCATTTAACTTCATAAGTGCTGTTAATTTTAAGTCCATTTGTATCCTCTTAACAAAACCACACACACACACACACACACACACACACACACAGAAAAAAACTGAGTAGCTTATATTCTTCTTTTTTCCCCTCCAGTCTTTTCTTTTTCCAACATACTGCTATCAGAACATTTTCTAATCCCCTAATTTTCTAATCTCAATAACTGAGTTCTTATCTCATCCAATGGTCTACAGTACACTAAAACCTTTAAACATCAAACACAACCCCAAGTATAAGCCAAGCATTCTGGCACATGCCTATAATCATAGCACTGTGGGAGGCTGAGGCAGGAAGATTGCAAGTTCAGGCCCCGTCCTGGCAACTTAGGAACTCATTAAAATGGTTGGGTGTGTAGCTTAGTGTAAAGGCCCTGGGTTCAGTTGCTAGTACAACACAAAAAATGTACATTGATGTATTTTTAATCTTTATTTTCTAGTCATATACATAAATGTGCTTATAGTAAAGTAGTAATACATACTGTAAATAAAATGCATGAAAATGACATTTTGAATAACCAATTTTCTTCCTTTATAAAGGTATGTTTGTAGTCATAGAAGAGTTGTAGGACTTGCAAAAGCTTTTCCAGATAAAATCCTAAAGATATTAATATATATTCATAGAAAGACAAATATCAAGCTTGTAAGTGATAGAGACTTTTTTGGGGGGTGGGGGAAATGCTAGGAATCAAACTCATGACCTCTTATTTGCCAGGCAGACACTGCACCTCTGAGCTGTATCCCTGGCCCCTGAAAAACTTGGAACACTTCACAGATTTGCATATCATTCTTGTGCAGGGACCATGCTAATCTTCCCTGTAGATTATTCCAATTTTAGTGCACATGCTGTGGAAGTGAGCACATAACCTGTAGTTTAGAGAGGAAAGAATTTTGAAATAGACATTGAAAGTATTATAAGTTAAACCTTCCTTTCCATCCCTCTCTTCCTTTTCTCCTTCACAATTTTCCTTTCTTTTAACAAATATTTGGTATCCACCACATATGTATTTGACACTATCAGCCCTGAAGACCCATAGCCTTTTGGGTCTGAAGCTATTTTACATGACAAAAAAAGCTTCTTCGTTCAGTGACACCAATTATTTGTTGCAAGTTCCTTGCCTACTAGAGAAAGAAATGTTTCATTATTTATTGAAATGGTTTAGCTTATAGCTTGACATCAGAGGTTTATTTTATTTTCTGACCAAAACTGAAAAGCTCTACTGAGACAGTCCATGCTCAATAACATTTACATTTTAGGTTACATATTTTTAAACAGAGATATGAAGACCTCACTTGGAGGTGGAGCAACAGAAAGAAGGAGCGTGGGTAAAAGAGCGAAGTACCTAAAAGGCAGGGGATTGGTAAAAAGAGCTTCTCTAGTATCTTCCATTTATCTGTGCAAAGTGAGAAATCTTGAGTGAAGTAATTGTATCTTGGTGGTATAAAAACATGATGATTTCCAAGCAATAACAATGAAAAGACTGTGCCAATCTAATTATCATTAGATTTCTGCTTTGCCAATTATTCACAGTTTGATTTATTTCAACTTAATAAATATGGATACTACACATATTGTGTGTCCGTTTTAGGTTTGTGAGAAGTATAGCTAAAATAAAAGATGAGACTTTGGCCTCAAAGAGTTTATTTGATGTGGGGAGGGAGTCATGGCAGAGTAACTAGGTATTAACGTTACAGTGAATACGGTGATAACATCTGATATGCCACTCATGACATCTACATTAGATAAATAGATATTATCATTGTTGTAATATATTAGATTTTAATTTCAAGAATGACATACATGATATATTTTATCATTCTAAAATGGGTATGAGCACCATCAATGAAAGTGGTGATAAAAACTCAATATTAAATGAAATTAGAATTTTTTTTAAGTTTACACAATTTTTTTGCAGCCACATAATCAAAATGCTTTATTTTCTCTTATAAAAATAATAACTTCAAGACCTAGAAAACCATGTATCAGAAGAGTTTCCAAATTTATCTAAGAATAAAAGCCACTAATAAGTTCAGAGCTCTTTTCCTGGTGATGTTGATTCTGTGACAGATTTAGCAAACTATATTTTTATGGGAGTTTCTATTTTTAGTAAAACTTGGGAAAACACTATTTAAGAGAAATTGTAGTTGATCAAGAAAGAGTGAAAATACAATGATCTCATGCAAGTAAAAGAAAAAACATTGAGGCACAAATTGGATTACATTGGTAACATTGTAAGTAAATACAATAAAAATGTAAATTAATTCAAAGTATTTTGTCCATTATGAATATATTTTCAGCAAATGTGAGATTCTAACTGAAAAGTAGACATAGTAACAATTATGCATGTACATGCATCATATTAAATTTTTCAGCTTATAAATGGACCCTGGAAAAGATAAAATTAAAAACAATTAATGTTTGAAATTTACCAAAATTTATTTAAAGGTAATCTAGGATTCAAAATTTAAATTCTGCTTGGAGTTATCAAAGTTTCCTTCTTTCCCATCTTTATTCTTCAGTAAGGGCCAAATTTCTCTTAAAAACCAGATTTTAATGTTCCATGTCACAAATATAATGAGAGTCAAATTGCTTACTTGTAGGATTTTTTTTTTTTAGTTTTAAATGAGCTCGCATAAAAGTTCTACCTTTGTGTAAACAAGGTGCTGATTCTGGGCATGGTGGTGCATACCTGTAATCTGAGTACTCTAGAGGTGGAGACAGGTGGATTACCATGAACCTGGACTACATAGTGAGATCCTATCTAAACAAAAAAAGGTGTTCTAAGAATGTCGAAATGTCATTCATAAGTCACTTGAAGTTTACCAAAATTGACACGTCATTCTCATAGTTAGTTTTGATTGAAATGCTACTTTCATGCCAAGTGTTGTGGAGGATACGGAGATGAAATGAGCTACATTTCCCATTCTTCTGGTGAAGTGTTAGAATATGATAGCACATATTATGGAAGCTGACAAAGTGCAGGGATTGTAAAGCAGGGTTCTACCAGAGGGACTTTATGGAGAAAGTGGCTTTTGATCTCATCTTATCTCTCATTTTGAGACCTTTGTACAAAAATGCTGTATTCCCAATAGCTACTACGCTCCCCAGGAGCATTCCTATTAATCTTCATTAATTATTTGATTATGTGAGATGATTAGTGTTTAATGATTTCGTATGGAGCATACTTTCCCAATGAGTTCAGTTAAATTGCTTGAGTCATTTAAGTGTAACCAAGTTGTGTAGTGGGAGGAAACTGCAAAGGTCCTCTATACCAGATGCCCCTGAATATCATTTAAACACAGATATTTAAATGTTTACGTACTGACATATGTTAATATGGTATTATATCCCCCTGCAATAGGAAGAGAAGTCATTACTTGATCCATATAATGATCTTCATAAGTTAGGCCTCATGCCAGGATAATGATGTATCAACTGAGACACAGTTAAGTTTTCCTCAGTCATCCAGGTACATACTTTATTAAACCACTAGATGTTTCTAAAATAGGCATAAATGACTGAGGGAAAGAGAAAATTTAAATCAAGGGGAAAAATTATATCGTAAACATTAAATAGATGGCTATGAAAGTAGATACTTCAGGGAGAGTTTTAATGAATCTTTTGTATTCTAAAATAGAAAATAATCCTTAAGAAAGTGTTCATTTGATGCACATCTCTACTTTTTCAAAAAGCAATATATTATTCTTTTACATTCTCTTCAGATTTTGAAGGCTAGGGATTGAATAGAAGACTTGTAAAATCAATACATAATTCCCATGACTTCGTGTATTCAGTATAAACTTATGGAATGAAACAGGGTAAAAACATTAAAAATATGAATTTACTTTGCCACCAACCACAAGTATCTTGATAATTAATATTCTAATTTTTTAATATTGAAAGTTATATGAATAAGAGTCAAATAGTTCTAACAAGGTTATGTAAAATAATATTCTCTAGCACCCTTTTTCTAGTTCTCTCTGTGAACGAAAAGGACTACTTTGTCCCCTTGTCGCCAATATTTTGATATTTACCTCTAAGACTTAAATGCCTCTTGTTTTCGTTTCAGACATTATTCCCTTCCATAATGGAAACTGAGCACGTTGCTCTCCCCCACCCTCCTAACAATCCCCACCAGAGACGTATAATCCTATCAGCTTGATGTAGTTATGTCATGATTTTGACCGATTTTTTCGGGGAAGAGGGATAACATGACTGGAAGGGTGTATTCTTCTCCCTTAGCTCTCTGATTCTTGTCTTTCATAGTTTGGGCAGCTTTCTTCCACCATGGCCTTCCATAATGCCATTTCTGCCTTGGAGCTGGCCAACCATGGACTGAATATGCTGAACTCTGAGTCAAGGTAAACATTTCCTCCTTGTAAGTGGTGGGTATTGGTTTCAGCAGTGGGAAAACTGACTAAAACAAATGTTGTCTTCCTGGAGAAGCCCTCCCAGTGCCTTCTGACTGCTCCCATCTGCAGTACCTGCCTGCTATATACCTTGTACTCAGTTGCCAGGCGAGATTCTTCCTTCGCTAACACCCTGGGGATTTTCTTCACCACTTTTCTCTGTGTTGGACTTCATTTTTTTCTGCATAATGTGTCTTCCTCTTTTTATTTTCCTTTCTTGTTTCATTAAGAACAAAACTGCCTTTCATGAGAACTGGCATACAGCAGGTAAGTTTTCTGAGGTCTCTCATGAAAATGTCTTTATTCCCCCTGATACTTGACTGATACTTGGTCAAGAATCAAGTTCATGGGTGAAAATAATCCTTCAATGTTTTGAAGATAGTGCTCCTCTTTCAACTTCCTGTACAGATATCAACAAGTTGGAAAAAAAAAAAAACAAGTTGGAAACCATTGTAATTCCTTATCTTTGAGAATGGTCACTTTTTTTCCTCCTAACTCTAAGACTTCTATGATCTTCTCTTTGGTTCCAGTGTTCACAAATTTCATAATGAAGTTCCTTATTGTCAGTCCTTTTTTATCCATGTTAGACTAGGACACAATCAATTTGGAAGTACATATCCTTCAACTCCAGTAAATCTTGTAACATTTATCTTCACATTCTGCTCTCTTTTCTTTCTGGTGTAGAAATAATAGACTCTTGTCTTTTTTGTCTACTTTCTGAAAGATTTCTTCTTCTTTATATTCTAAATATTTTACTGAGTTTATTTCTCCTTTTATAGCTTTACAAGGGAGCTTTTAAAAATTCTTTGCCATTGTAATTGTTCTTTACAGATTCTTTTTTTTAAATAGTATTCTGCTTCAAATTTATGGTAGGTAACAGCTGCTAGATTTTTGAGGGTTTTTTTTTTTAAGTTTTCTTTTTACTGTGTAATCTTCTTTCACCTCAAATTAGTTTTTTCATTGTTTTGTTTTGTTTGTTGTGTTTGGGTTTGTTTCCTCTTTCATTTTGCCTCTTTCATGTTAGAACATTTTCTTACAATAATCACTAGTTAACTGCTCCTTTTTATGAATAGACACCAAAATGTTGATTAAATATTGAGTACATACATGAGACTTGATTTCCACATGTTAGCAACATATTTTAATATTTCTTCTCTCTTGGAATGACCAGGTTTTCCAGAGAAGACTCTTCCAATCTCCTGCCTAGACAAGAGACTGGATGCTGATACAGGAATTGTTGGGGTCTAAGCATCAAATATGTGTTCATTCATTTCCTCCCTCTAACTTGCTATTAAAATTGTCAAACACACAGAAAATTAGAAAGAATAGTTCAATGGCTACCAGTATATGCTTCACTATATGTGTCCTTTTTCTTTTTTTCTCTGAATCTTTATGTTTATCTCTCTGAAAATAAGATAATATCAAATATTTCAGCATACTTCTCATAAATTAAGGGCATTTCCTACATAACCATAAGTGGTATTATCATATCTAAAAAATAATTTTATCACTTACTATTGTCATTCAAGTTTCCCCAATTGTCACAAAAATGGTATTTTTGGGATGGTACCCCTGCCTTAAACTAATATGCTTACTGTTCCTCAGGCCTTACTTTTACTCTCCCTTGATAATAAATTCATAAACTTTTGCTGGGGTAAGGACTTAGTCATGTAGACTGGGGGAAGATATCTATTTCTTAATCTGCAATCCTCTTCCACTACTAGTACCATATATACTCTGACTGCCAGCTGTGTTTGGGCTGCTAGCTGCTGAATGAGATTTTGGGGGATTCTGTGTCACATATGTGGTCAGTATTTGCCATTTCCCATTGCTAAATTAGGGCTAGTTTTCTCACATTTGCCATATTGATGACTATGTTATTTATTGTGCAAACAGAACCCACTTGAGAATAAAAGTTAACATTATTATTTTGATAGAATCATTAACAGAGATAAACCAGGCTTGCCAGATCAGCATATGGTCACTTTAGGGAGTCATTTCTCACCTGATTTCAGCTTTGCAGCTTTGTTCTTCTGCTTACCTCACCTCATCTTTCGTCCTTGAAGTCTTTTGTATTAAGAAATAAAAAATAAAATCCTTTCCTATTGTTTTATGAGTTATGTATGTAGAACAGCATGTGTTCAATGACTGTATTATCTTTACCTAAATTTATCTTTCACTCTGATCACTTTGTACTTGGACATTTTGTTATTTTAATATTGAGTCCTTTGCTTCACAGAAGATGGCATTTCTAAGATTTCCCATGACCTAAAGTGAAGTCTTACATGTAAATGTTTCATAAATATGTTTAATTGATTAAAGCTCACCATCTGTTTATTTTAAACATAGAATATCAAATAACTGTCAGCCAAATCAAAATCAGAAGGCATGTGGTAAAGTAGTTTTGAATTAGATACTGTAGTTAACTTTTATATATGCCTAATAAAACTTTTCTTTATATCTCATTGAATAGCATATTCTTTCAAGGTTCACCTCAGATATACCTTCATCTTTAAATCTTCCTTGATAATATTCTCAAAAGCTTCTTTCCTTTTTCTCTAAAATCTTGTGATATACACTAATTGTACATTTTGGCATTTATTTCACATCGTATCTAATTTCTCCTAGTGTGAGTCTTTCGAATTATTTTAAGTACAGCCTACATTTAGACACATATTTTACATTGCAACCCATTTGCAAGGACATATGTAACAAATCACACCCCCTCCACACACAATCACTGAAATAAGAGTGTCAGAAAAATACATTCCTTAACTAAAACACACTAACTTTAACATTTATTATATTTTACTTTTTAAAAATTGCTGTTGCACTCTCTCAGATCAAGAGATGTACAGAGAGGGTAGGGAGGGAATGTAAAGGAGATGAACAAAGGAATTATGATACTATATATATATATATATATATATACTCCCCACAAGGCATGCAAACATTACATACTACAAACATGTACTAATAAATAAATTTAAAAACTAATCTCTTGGCTCTCTAATAAATCGTGACCCACAGTTTAAAAATGATCGCTCTCTTGAAGAACTTCTTAATTTGGAAACTATGTATATAATTTACTGTCTCATGATTTGAATTAAAAATAATTATTATTTCACCTAACTGCCTACTGATGTTTAGAATTTCATTTTATTATGCATGTAGGCACGAAACTGTGCTAGTACCAGAAGTATCATATCTGTAGCTGAATCACTAATGGAACTATCCCACTAAATATATTGTAGGTATCCTGAAATACATTTTATACTCATCACTACTTTGGAATAACTGAATTTACTAGACTTGCTGTTATATTCTGTGATTTATTTTTCAAAAGCACAATGACTATATCACAAATGTACTTTGTAATATTTTTTGTCATTGTTGTTTAATACAAAGTCTCACTATATATTTTAGGCTAGCCTTGAAGGACTAGATAGCTTAGGCTGGGCTTGAACTCACAGCAAACCTTTCTGCCTCAGCCTCTTGAGGGTTAGGATTATAGCCATTGGTCATCATTCCTGGAAACTTGTACTATTTTGATAACTATATTTTTATATACTTGGTTTCCTTCATAATCTATTTATTTTATTTTATTTTATTTTATTAACTTTATAAACATTCTGAGAAGGAGTCCTTGGCTTCACTACACTGCCAACAGGGTGCAGTCCAGGAGAAGGCTAAGACTTCTGGCTAGGATGCTGCAGTATTCCCTGAGATGCATTATTGTCTCAGTTCCTTACATACAAAAAAAGGTTCAGTCAATATTTGTTGGACACTTTATTTGTCCAGGTTACACAGGAGTAACTGGAACCCAGAAAAATCCAGTCAGTCACAAATCAAACGGTGTTAGGCCAAAAAGCTAATTTGGCAATGTGTAAAGGCAGAAACTACTGGCTAAAAGCAACTGACTAACAAATGAGTAAAACCATCCCATGCCAGTAGCTTGTTATTACTAGGAATTTAAATTATGGAGCAGATTATAAATCAGTATGATCAGACAAATCAAATAGGTAAGTAAAACATATGTCTTGGAACCCTGCAATGAAAATATTTGTTATACATATAAAACACATCACCTCTCATGAGGAATTCATACATTATCTGGCAAGACAAAATATAAACAAATGAATGTTAAGTAAAAACAATACCACAAGAACCCACGTATTTCAGGACATTGCAAACAATGTGTTCTGGTGAAAGGAAAACATGGTGGAAAGCCTGAACCATCAATGAGGGTATGTTAGGGAAGGCTTTAAATATCAGACCAGGGAAGCAGGAGTTTATCTAAAAACTGTTTAAGATTTGTAGATTTTTGCATCAAAGCAAGGACATGATGAAAGTGATACTTTAGGAAATGGCACAGTATTACAGGGGGTAATGAGGGACAAAGGAGTGAGAACTCCTAATATGTTGTCTTCCATTGCTAGTTCTCCCTCCCTACTTGGAATCTTGTACTTGTGAATTCTTGCTAGGTACTTCCACCAAAAATTTAAACTCATTACTGTGTTTTCAAAATCAAACTAATCTTCCCTGCAAACACGGTACTGTGGTTTGAATGTGTCCCTGAAAGTTCTTGTGTTAGAAACTTAATCCACAGCGCAACAGTGCTAAAGTGTGGGACCTTTAAAAGGTGGCTGCCATAGAGGCTCTTCCCACATGAGTAGATTGGTGTCATTGTTGCAAAAGTGCTCTTTCTCTCTTTCCCTCCCTCCCTCTCTTCTTCCTTTCCTCCCCCTCCCCCACTTCCCTGTTAGGCCTTCTACCACATGATGACGCAGCAAGAAGAGACATCCCTCCCATGTAGCCCCTTGATCTTGGACTTCCCACAACTATAAAAATAAAATCTATTTAATTTATAAAAATACCTAGCCTTACAGGCAGCAATCCCGAAAATAACAGGATATAGTGCTGTAAACATCCTTAATTTCCTGTTAACTTAATCTAAAGCTCTGTAAAACCTACACTGTTTTACCATGATTGATTGTAATCGAATCTGGTCTGTTAGATTGCTGTTTTGTATCGATGGATTTTATTCAAAGCTGTTATGATTGATAGTATCAAGTCTGAGAGTATAGGCAACTTGCACTTAAGATGACAAGATCCACTAGAATATCCACTATGGTTTGATTATTTCCTGCCTTTGAAGTTTTATACTGTCTACAATGTTTTATTTTTACTAATATTGTTATTTACTGCTTTACTCAGTTATATTGCTATATTCAATTATGCCTGATGATATAGACATTCTATTGAAGATAATAAGAAACAACACAGTAATCATTGTAGATCACCTTGTACTGTGGTTTTATATGACTTTTTGGTTTCATGTTTTTATAGGAATTTGTTTTGTTTTGTCTTGCCAAGTTTTGTTTTTCCAATACAGAAAGGATAGAAATACATGTAGAGACTCATGCATGCGTAGCTGTTTATACTCTCACTGTTTGGCTATCTACTTTGTATGCTTTAATTTTGTAACTTGAACAACTATTTCTAAGAAGACAATATGTAATTTATTAACTAGTGATTTCTTATTACCTTTTTTTTGAATTCTGTATTATCTCTACCCTTTACATGCTTTTGTTTCTCTTTAAATAAAAAATAAAAACAGGAAAAAAAATACCTAGCCTTAGGTATTCTATAATAGCAGCACAGAATGAACTAACACACTTGAGATTCCTAACCTTCCTATACATGTAATGACACATATCTCCTGGAAGTTGGGCTATTTTAATTTCTCCTCTTCATCATTCACATGTAATCATGTCTTCTCTCTGGTGGTTTCTACTGTGAGCTCACTAAACTCAGATATCATCAAAATGGTCATATGCTAACCCTATGAAGGAAGGTGAAATTTGGGATCATAAAACAATGTTAGTGGAGATCTTATATTTTGTGATTTGCAATATGAAGAGAACCATATAAAGCCATCACAGGACTTTGTGATTCTTCCATTCATTAAGGGACTGTATTCTCAGGCTGCTTTAGCAAAGCAGTATCCTGTCTTGTCTTCCTCTATGTTCCGCCTTACCTCTCAAAGTGCTCTGTTACTGTAGACTGGTAAAGTAATTTAGACTCCTTTCAGAAAGGGTGTGTCTAAATAAAAGATTCATGCTATTCTATACAAATATCTACATACATGTGTTAAAAAGAAGAAAATGAAGTGGGGACAGAAAGTAAGAAAAGAGCTTTTATAATAGAAAAAGTTTTAATTACTAATTCACCTTTCTTTCTTTCTTTCTTTCTTTCTTTCTTTCTTTCTTTCTTTCTTTCTTTCTTCTTCTTTTCTTTCTTCTTCTTCTTTTTTTTCCTATTAGCTTCTTCTCAATTTCCTGGCATTTCTTTCACAGATTTCCAGGGAATTTTTGTTCTGACTGTTACTTTGGAAGTACCTGATGTCATTTGGCAATAGAAGTTTCTCTCTAAGATTTTTCTTAGACATACACTATCCCAGCACTTTGTAATACTGAAATGAGATTTTTTATTTTTTGGTCTTTTTGAGACAAAGTTTCACTGTGCAGTTCAGGGTGGCCTTGAACTCACTTTGTAGTCCCTGCTCGCCTCAAACTCATAGCAATCCTCCTGCCTCAGCCTGCAGGGTGCTCAAATTACAGTCATACAGACATGCACTACCATGCAAATATTTTTCAATACAATCAAAATATATCAAGGCTTGCTCATCAAATACCACCCTTAAATAGACAAGTCTCCTCTTGGGCTTCTTAAATTTGATTTTTATATGAGAAAAAGGACAAAGGAGATGGTCAGGTGTTGAAATTGCTTGTACTTTTTCCTCTATCAGCAAAAATAGTTTCTGATCTTTATTAGGTAGTATTTATTTGAGTTGAAGTTTCCATGTATTTTACCTTTTAGCAATGGGAGAACTCAGACTTGTGCAATTTAGTCCTTTGTGATTTCCATAATAATCTAATGATTTGCAGAAAACATGAGTTATCATGTATGCAGAAAGCGGTATTAGATTTCATTGAATTGGAGGATTCTGTTATTTCAGAGCTTTTTAACCTTGGTACTTTTGATTGTTTGATTTTTTTGTCATTGTTGTAGACAACTGGCTTATGTACCATAGAATGTAGAACAGCATCACTGGCCTCTGACCAGATGCCAAAGGTACTTCCCAAGCGTGACAACCTAAAAAGTGTCCAGATACTACCAATTAGAGTGCAGAAGGAAAAACTGTCCCAGGTTGTGAACCATTGTAGAATAGCTAAAAGGTGGTAGATGGCGATCATGTAGACTATGTCTTAAAAAGTACATGTTTTGATTTTCTATACTCTTTCTTGCCATTCTTTGGCATATGTTATTTATACCTTTAAGTACGGTGGCATTAATGTTTACTAAATCTATTTTTATAATTCTAATTTATATTCTTAGATTTCTTTATTGAGTTATGACACAATTTCCCCCTTATTTTTCCATATACTATGTAGAAAAATCTCTGTTTTTCAACAGTCACCCCCATTAGAACTTTTATTAGTCTCCCTATATGAAGTCTTAGAACGAAAAAGCAACATAAATGGAAAGTCAGGTGAAAAAGTTAATTTATAAGGAAGACGAGTTTTATCTTATACCAATACAGTTTCAAGTGACAGTCTAAGTGGCAAAGCAAACAACTGGAGGACAGGTGGGGCAGACCTGGAAGAGAAATGCAATTACAAAGTACTAGAGTCCTCTACAAAACTCAAGAGCACTGAAAAATTAAAAGTTAACATGGAATCATGGATATGAGGCTAGCAAAAAGAAACAAGGATATTTACGGAGTTAAATAATGAAAGCTTTTCACTGAATGATATGTAAGTAAATGCCAATCCTACCACAGGGTTGTCAGTAAAACTCTAAACAAAAAAGGAAGAAAAACTAAAGGAAGAATTTTTTAAAAATCTATTTAATAGTTGTATACTCCAAGAGATCATTGCAGGAACTTGGTGGAAAAGAAAGGTGTGAGCCATTCAAAATGGATCAAAGATTTGATTCTACTAGAAGAGAATGTAGGAGAACCACTTCAGGGCATTGGTATGGGCAAAGGTCTGTTAGGATCTGGTGAGAAGATGTGGGTAACTAGGAGCATGACCTGGAAAGGTATATCTCCCTTCCTGATTCTTCATTTTCTCTCTGCTTCCTGCCATGATGTGAGCAGTTTTGTTTTTGTTTTTGTTTTTTCCTGCCAGGTCTCTCTGCCATGGCATTCTGCCTTGGAGCCAGTCAACTGTGGACTAAAACTGTAAGCCAAAATAAACCTCTTCTCCTTTAAGTTGTGGGTGTCAGGTATTGTGTCTCAGTGATGAGAAAGTGTCTAAGACAATTTTGATCCTAAAAACTGGCAACATAAGCAAAAACAGACAAATAGTATATCAAACTAAAAAGCATCTATATAAAAAAGATAACAATGAAGGGCTAAGAGAAAACCTACAAAAGGGAGAAAATATTTGCAAATAATAAATCTGGCAAAGGATTAATTTCTAGAACACATAAAGAATTCAACCACTCTAAAAACTAGTAATTTAATGACAGAGGAAAGATTTGGATAGTCATTTCTTAAAAGAGGATATATAAATATTCCCCAAGAATATTAAAAAAATGCTCAGTATTACTTATCATTAAGGAAATGCATGTCAAAACCACAGTGATATATAACTTCTCTCTAATTAGACAGTCAAAAAGAAAAAAATAACAAGTGCTGGTGAGGATGCAGAGAAAGGGAAACTCATACATTGTTGCTGGAAATATACATTAGTAAAGTTACTATAAAAACAACAAGGAACTTCCTCAAAAGACTAAAAACAGAACTGTGATATAAACTAGAAACTTCACCACTGAGTATATATCCTATGAAATTGAAATCAGTATGTGAAAGAGATACATAACTTACATGTTTATGGTAGAACTATTCACAATAGCCAATATATGGAATCAGCAGCCTATGCGTCCACTGAAGGATGAATAAAGAAAATGAACATAAATACAATAGAGTGTCATTTGGCCAGAAAAAGGAATGAAATTGTCATTTTTACTAACATGAATGGAAGTGGAAGTGACATACGTCAGGCACAGATAGATTCCACCTGTTCTCACTTCTGTGCAAACGTTAAAAGAATAATGTCAAGGAAGTAGTGAATAGAATAGTGGTTATCAAATCCTGGGTAAGGTGGTGAAAGGGTGTGGTTAATAGATGGGATGTAGGGATGTGGGTGGAATGTACTGAAATGGTCATACTGTATCCTACAAATATGTACAATTACTATGTGTCAGTTAAGAAATAAAAAATATATTTAAAAAAAGAAGTGGATAGGCATGCAGGTTTGGAGTGAGAGGGATAGGAGACAGAAGAGGACACTAGTTAACCCTCCAGACTTGAACTACACATAAATTCTAATGCATCTTCTTTGGCTGTGATCTTCTGATAGTACTTGAGTGAGACACAACCATTCCCTATCCTTCGTAGTTTAGTTGCTGGAGTAAGAAGAAACACGTGTTCAATATTATAGAAAACGTCAATCCTCATCTTTCTACTCCTAAGGCAAAAATTTGCCTTCTACAATGGGGAATAGACATAAAAGTGTTTTAATGTCATTTACTTAGTCAAGATCAACAGGAAATGGCAATTGTTATCTAATTATTGACCAAAAAAAGGCAGTGAACTCCTTTCAAACCTAAATTATAGAAAGAAAAAACAAACAAAAACTTAAATTACAATTCCTTGTAGAATTTCCCTGATATCCAGTTGACTTACATCCAAGAATTATAGAGGGAATCAAATTATTCAGTTCCCTGGGAAAATAACAACTAATCCAATCTAGAGGGGTCATAAGGAAATTTCATGGCTGAAAATCATACATTCTATTACCGCACTAACCATAAACAACACTTCTTCAAACATTTTTCATGTTAAACGTTAACGCTGTATCCCAAGTCACAGATAACTACAACCTCTGCCCCTTTTCTTTCAAACTCCGCCCCCTCCATTCCCAGTCAGTTTATATTCTTCTCCCTAATTTCTCTGGAAATATCATGGGAGAGGCAATTACTAGTCTCCTGATAGGGAAAACATCATCGTGTTATATTTGTGTATTCTCATCTAAAATACCCCTGTGAAAGACTAACTTCTCTCTTAGTGTCCGTGTCTGCAACGAATATTACGAGAGATAAATGAAGAAACATAACTAGGGCCAAATGTCTTCTCCCGCGAACAGGTAGAGCCTTTTCTTCTACAGTAGCTACCTTGCAAGAACAGAAGTTCTTGGAAAGAGAAGCGGTCAAACACCTCGGAGTTTCAAGCAGAAAGTCCCTCTACCAGCTTTTGAAGACCTTTCAGGGGATTTTGCCGCAAAAAACCTGAAGTGGCCACGCTGCACGTTGCTAAGTATTAGGAGCCCTCACGATTTTGCCCAGACCACAGCAGCAAGCAGGTCGATGCATGCGACTCGCCTCGTCGCTTTCCTGGAACCCTAAGACTTGGAGAGTCTGTTAGCACCTAGCTCCCCCAGAAGGAACCGCAGCTTCCCTTCTGGCTCCACTGCGGTGACCCCAAAGCTGGAAGCCAAGAGAGTGAAAACCAATCAAGTGCAATTCTTCCGAGGAATTCGTAGAGGCGCGAAATTCCCCCAGAGGTAGAGCTAAAGCGAAGACTCTCGGTTCCAACCAATCCTGAGAGGGGCTATCTTGACACGCCCTCTTCTTAACCTACCAATCAGCATTTAGCTCTCAGGGCGGGACCTGTCTCCGGGAAACAGCCTTTTAAATTTCATTAGGACTGCTCTCTTCTCTTCTACCTACTCCACCGTTATTCGAGGTCAAATTCACGAACTGTGCCCAAAAAGAAAAACAGAGTGTGGTCAGTCTTTCAATGAGAAGCAAAAGCACAGAGTTCTACATCAAACTGTGGGTTCCTGGAGGGTCAGAGACAGGGAAAGTAGCGTTCTAGAAAGAAAACTACAACTCCCAAGAACCCTTGCACGGACCCGGCACGCGCAGAGCGAGGGGGTGGGCCATCGGAGGGCGGAAGGCCATTTTGAAATGGCGCCAGTGAGTGGGCGGGACCTGGGTGGGCGGGGCTGTCAGCGCAAGCTCCGAAGCTTTGTGTCCGCCAGGCTCCGACCCCGGGGCCCGAGACGTCTAAGGGGGCGTGGCCCGCGCGGAGGCTGGTGGGGGTGCGCGCGCCGTGGGACGTGGGTGACGCGGCTCCTTCCAGCTCAGCGGTGTGTGAGGTGTCGCGGCCCTGCCAGCGATTGGCTGACGCGAGGAGAGAACGCGGCTGCCGTTGGTCGCCGGCAGCTCGGAGAGAGAGCCGGGGAGGGCTGAGGGGATATGGGGCGGCAGCGGCGGCGGCAGCTGGAGGAGGCGGGTGCGGGCGGGCCGACGGCTGTGGCGGCGGCGATCCCCGGAGTCTCCGTGTGAAGCGCCTGCGGGCCCCTCGGAGAGCGCGTGCGGGACGCGAGCTGCCTCAGAGCCGCTCCCCGAGTCCACAGCCCGGCAGACGCTCGGTCCCATCCTCGCGGTCCCTCTCCGGCTCCTCCATCTTGGCGTCGGCAGTGTTGGCTGCGGGGAGGATGTGCCGCCTTCTGGCAGGGGCAAGAAGGAGGAGAAGATGAAGAAATACCGGCGGGCCTTGGCCCTGGTCTCCTGCCTGTCTCTGTGCTCGCTGGTCTGGTGAGTGGCCGCAAGCGCGCGGGAGTTTCCGTGCGGAGGGGAAGTGGGGCCCTAGGGAGCCGCTCAGGTCACACCCCCGAGTCCTCCGGGTTTTCAGGTGGCGGGGACCGCAGGATTTCCCCGCACGGTCCCCCTCAGCAGTCCTATGCGAAGGTTTCCATGGTATGGTTCGCAGTTTGCAGTCTTAAGTGGGAGGCAGGCTGTCGAGGAGACCCCCGCAAGTGCTTTTGAACACAGTTCCTGCCGCCACCGAGACAGCCGTTCGGGGTGGCAGGGGTGGGGGCGCGGTAGCTAAGCGCCGAGGTTTGTTCTCAGAGGTGGGGAGGGTGTGGGGCTCATCAGGTGTGAGGTGTTACCGGACCTGCGGGGCTGAAAACGTGAATCGGCACGGGGTTAAGATTAATGTATAAGCAGTTGTTTTCTTGGACGTTTCTTGCACAATGTTTGGCCACAAATACACTTGGGACTGTTTTTTTTGGGAACTTTAGGGACATTTTTTCAGTTGGCTCGTTGGAGAGGGTGTCGTAGATGGAGTGGGTACAATAGTTTTTGTTAGTGACACTGAACAAAAGGAACATAAATACTGTCTTTTGCCAGCGGGAAGGGTGCTTTGATTGCAAAGCTGAATGAAGTTTCTGTTAACACGAAACATTTGGGACTTTTTGAGGAGGAGAGAGCTCGTAAGTCTAAGAATTTCTATATATGTATTTAGAAAAGTCCTACTTTTCTGAAGGAATTCTCCCAGGGAATTTCTTCAGAGTTGTGTGACATTTGCTGATTGAAAATATCATTATTCAATCAAAGGATTTCTGTTTCTTACATTAAAATCCGAACCAGATAACACTATTTCTGCAGTGCACCAAGGATATTTTCGTTTTTAAGAGTGCCTGTCTAATGGGGTCCAAAGGCACTGAAGTTGTAGAGTTGTTGCTTTTAGACAATGATATATTAAAAAGGGGGAAACACTTTTATCTGCCTGAGGAATTTTGATTGGAAGGATGATAAAAGTTTGAGAGAACAAAAAGTGACCACTTGTCTTTAATTTTGTATCCCTTAAATAAAACCAATGTCGTTTTCCTGTTTTTCTAATTCTTAATATTATGTTGAATATCAGGAAATGCCTGTAAGAGATGAGTCCACTCACACCATTTTAACTTTAAATTTGTAGGTCAGAAACTGAAATCTTATATTCATTTCCACTTTTCTAGTTGTACATTATGTATTTTCTTTCTCTTTGTTTGGGCTTGCCCATTTTTATTTTTAGACTGTTATTCTTCTTTAGCACTTTCTGAAAAGATAGATAAAACGTTACAATTTTCATTCAGATCTAAAATGCACCAGCTTTTGATTTTTTAAAAAATTAGATAGTAGAAATGAAATCAAGCATTAAAGATGGTTCTTAAAATTATTTGTAAATTTTAAATTGACTATGGATTTATTATTTTGGGAGAATCTATCTAAGACTAACTTCAGTATGTTTTCTCAGCGTTATTCATTACCAGTAATAAGATTACTGACCTACCTGTTAGATAAAAATAGCACCCTAGTACTGAAAGTAGTATTCATAAAGTTCTTTAAAGTTTTTGACTCCTGAAGTGAAAAATATTTATCAAGGATTTAGTAAGGTGAAAAGTTAAAGAAACTTTAGCATAAGAGAGTTAGTACATTTTCAGATTTGTTTGGACTGCCACACTTCTTAAACAAAGGTGTTTAAAAGGTGTTATAATAGGGTATTGTTAGGAAAGGGCAATGATCAATGAAGTTGGGGAAAGTTGGAATTACATTATCACTGCACTAGTATAACTTGAAGTCTAACTTTTGTTATAGTCTAGTCTGGTCTGTAATTTCCCAACATCCCTATACCCCTTATCAGAAACTGGGAGCATTGTAAGCCACTGTAGGGTTAGGCATAAGATTTACAAAAGACTTAGGAACTGCTCTTACTAGTCATTTTTATCGTTGTTATTCAGAAATTGTCCCAAATTTTATGATCCATTTTTATCTTGTAGATTGAGTGCTGCATGTATTCATACTACGATATTCTAGTTTCCAAGATTTCTCCCCTTATCCAGTATTACTGAATTTTGTTATCATTTTATTTATACTGTTGGAATTTTACATACATTGTTTATGTCTACCCTTTGCTTTTATATTTTTGACATAGAATACTAAGCTTAGATTATCTTCACAGACTACCATCTTATCCATCTCATTATTAATTTTGTTCACTATTTTTTTCTTTTGTATCATTTTTGGTTTTTAATTTAGTAGTACTGAGTATATTCTTTGTAATACTTGTCATCTCTAAGTCCAGCTTGTGGTGTTTCATTTTACATATTGTAGCATCTTTTACCTTAATATTGTAAGGTAGGTATTATTAACTTAATTTTGCACTTTACAAATGAGTAAGTAAAGAGGTTAAGTAACATGGCTAAAGTTAAACATCTATTTGGTTTTACAGTTTAGATTTGAACTTAAGTAGTCTGTTTCATAATAAAAGTTCCTGTCTACCATGATCTTTTGACTGTAAGATCAGAAACTCTGTGTTATGCATAGGATACTTGCTAGGTATGTGTCCCTGGACATGTTAGAAAACTTCTTTGAACTTTAGTTCTTGTGTTCTGCAAATGGTAAATCTGATGCATTCCTACCAAAGAATAGTTAAAAGAAAATGAGATAACCTATATGACAGATCTTGGTAAAAAGATTTATTTTTTGTGAAAAGATTTATTCAAATTTTTTTTTCATGAAAACCTAAAGCTAGGTTGAACAAGTCCTGTTTTAGTGCTGAAAGTTCCATATTCCAGGAATACTCTGTGTTAGTTTTCTATTACTGCTGTAACAAAATGCCAGAAATTTAGTGGCTTAAAACACAGGTTTATTATCTCACAGTTTTTCATGTCAGAATTCCAGAGTCAGTCTCACAAAGCTAAAGTGAAGATGTCAGAAAGATAGTAGTTCATTATGAGGCTCTGGGAGAGAATTCATTACTTTGACTTTTTTCATCTTCAGGAGACTGCCTGCATTCTCTGTCACTTTCTGCCCATTAACCTCTTGGTTCAGTTTTTACATCTAATAATTGATTTTTCTGCCTTTCCCTCCTTATAAGGACTGTTTTGGTTATATTGGGTTCACCTAGACTATCTAGGGTAATTTTTCTCCTCCAAACTCTTTATTTAATAACATATGCAGAATTTCTTTTGCCATGTTAAGTAGTATATTCAGGAACCAGGATGTAATGTCTTTTGTAGTGTTATTCATTTTACATGGACTGTCAGGCCTGGGCAAACTGAAAAGGTTGATTATGCCCCTGAAGAGGAAAAAGATTTAATCAGCTGATATTCTGAGTGTGTCCCATTGTCAGGTCTTGTGTCTAGATGTGCCCCAAAAGCCTCATGTAGTCATAGGGGTGGGGGCTTTTTCAAAGGTGGCTAAATCTAGAGTGTGTGATTGATTCATGGTGCAATGCTAAGATTAAGGGTGCTGGGATTAAGGATGGGTGTTTACTAAATCAATACACTGATTAGTGTGTTATCACCATAATCTGGGTAGCCTGGGTAAGATGAAAGGGCAGAAAGATACTGTTAAGGTTCCCCTTATTGTTTTACCTTTTGCCCACCTCTGTGAGTCCCCTCTGCCCTGCCACCCTGCCTTGGAATCAGCCAGTTATGGACTGACACCTCTACAAAGTATAAGCCAAATAAACTTTTCCCCTTTTAACTTCCAGTATTAGGTATTTTGCTTCAGCAGTGAGAAACAGTAACTAAAACACTCATATTTAGGAAATTGCAATTATGTATTAATCTCAATAATAATTTATTTTTAGACTAAGCAAATCTTTTCTTTTACCCCAAAGGTCATCTTTGAAAAGCTCGTATTTAGATTACTGAATGGAAAGAGACTCACATTTAAAGAATTCTCACACTGGATGAATATAATAGATGCGCTAACAGAATACTTCAGAAACACTAATGCAAGAATTTGTATTCTAGCTATGATTCTGTTACAAATTGTATGCCCTTGGACAAGTTATTTCTGTGAGCCTTGACTCTCAATCATAGTTTTCAGGATGAATAATTTAAAATGGGAGAATTTTGTTTTGAACGGAGGAACATTCTTGTTATCAGATTCTCTAAGTGTGGAGTAGATGTGTGGAGGTTAAAGCTAGGTTTTAAAGGATTTGATTATGCAGATGAACTCTGATTTTAACCTGGCAGAGAATGTGCAAGCGAAGTACAGTAGGTAGCTTAATATAGGAGATCAAGAGAGTGAGGTCGCATCAATTCTTTAGATCACTATGGAGGATAAAAATAGATTGGAAGGATCAGATTTTGGAGGTAAAGGTGGTGGTAACATGAGGAAAGATTTAGCAAGTCTGAATCAAGGTGTTGATCTTGAAAGTATGTCATCCCAGTTTTCAGTGACTGAAGAGGTTTATTTCTTAGCTTGTGATTCTGTTTTTGTACTTTATTTTGCTTTCTCTGAATGATTGTTTCTTGTTTTTTCTTTTCTTAATATGTGTAAGTTGAAAAACTAGAAATATGTGTAATCTTTTTTTTTTTGAGATGATAAATAGAAAAAAATGTAAAACTCCTATCATATGGAGAAATTTTTTTTGCTGTTTTTCTGCTGTCTCACTTTTTAAAGATTAAACCTCTTTCCTGAATAAAATGATACAATAAAAATGATAGTAAAATGTACCCTTTCCAGTTCATCTCTTGCCTTTTTTGAAAATAGCCTGTCTTTCTTTTTCTTTCTTGCTTTTTTTTCCTTTGTTTTTGTTGTTGTTGTAGTTGATGGTGGTGGTGAACTTAATGTGCAAGACTTTAGGAAAAGTTTAGCTTTGTTACACTCTAAAGAAAGCATGTTGTATTTATAAGAGGCTTTGGATTGTTATATTGGATCCCTTCAGATAAGTTAGAAGAAGGCGGGTTGCCTTAATAGGAAAAAGATCTATAAGACATTTTTATGTAAAATTTGAGGACTTATATTTAGGAAATGTGACAAATGATTCTTTATAATGTCCTTTAAATTATTTTTAAAAGAGCTGGATATACTTTATATTGCCCCTATTGGGTTATTAATCACTTGAAGATTGTGTATGATGGAATAAAAACAGGTTATGGAGTTGGCAAACAAAGAAAAAAGATATTAGCACATAACTTATTTTTATATTGTTCATTTCGTGTTTCAGTTGTTCATGACTTATTGTTTCACTTTTCTCCATCTAGAGAAGTTGGTATTCATAGCTAAATTCTTATGTTTACAATGAAAAGATAAAGATAAACTTATAAAAAATGTTTTAGTCTTTCAAACTGTTCAGTAGAATCATTTCTGTGTATGTTGTACTCTTGTTTGATAGTTTATATGTAACTAGAAAGAAACAAACTACGACTTGAAAGCTAATTATCTACAAATTTTATATTGTTTAGTGCCAGTTGTATGTTACCTGTTGTATTTCTCAAGATTATATTTTAAAGTAATTTCCAGAAGTAAAATTATATATGTCACAAGGGAATAGGAAATTGCTTTTGCATATTTGCAGTATAAGGATATTAATCCCTTGGTATATATACTTGCTTTGTCAATGCAGAAACATTTTCCTTAAGTATTTTTTTTCTTTCTTTTTTTTTTTTTCCTGTGATATTGGGCATTGAATCAGATTGTTAGTGCTGAGTGATCAACTCCTGGCGCTTTTTCACCTTTTATTTTGAGATAAAGTCTTGCTAAATTGCCTAGGGTGAGCTTGAATTTGGAATTTTCTTGTCTCAGCCTCCCAAAGTGCTGGGAGTACAGACCTGTGCCTCCACACCTGCTGGTTTTCATTTCTTTTAGGCTGCCTAACTTGGTTCTTTCTTCCTTCTCTCCCTTCCTGACTTCTTTTCTACGGATTTTATTTTTATAATGAATTGTGAGTTAAAATGATTTTATGTAGAGGTGATACCTAACTTTGTTAGAAAATGTTCATAGGTACTTTGTAGTTCATAACTAATTTGGTATTGTTATATAGTATTGAATCTACGGGGAGATCTTTTTATACAGTGGAGTACTACTCAGCCATAGAGAAGGATACACTGCAGACTTTTATAGGGAAATGGATGCAACTCAAGGCCATACTCATGAGTGAAGTAAGTCAGACTCACATGTGTAAACATTGTATCTTGTCCCTAGTGTGAGAAGCTGAAAAAGTAATATGATATTATAAATGTTTATTAATTCTGAAAATAATGTCATGTTAGCCTGCCAAGGTTTCTCTTCCTTTTCAAAATTGTTTTTAATGGTTTTAAGTCTTTTGGATCTTCCTATCAATTTTAGAAAAGCCTTCCAATTAAAAAAATGAATTTTCTTTAGAATGAGATCATTATTAGATCAGTTTTTGGAAAATTGTTACCTGCCCTACTTGTCATCACTACTCTCATGCATGGTGACTACTCTGAAGGCAGGTAAGGCAAGGATAGGCTGACTGGGGCTGGCATTTTTGATCTCTAGTTTTTGAGGCTGATTACTTTTCAGCTAGGTCTTGTTTTCTGGAGAGCACAAAAGAAATACAGCGTCTTCCTGGCTGTGGTCACCTAGACCTGTAATCCTGTACTCTGGTTGGCTAAAGCAGAAGAATCCCAACTTCAAGCCCAGTTTGGGCAGTTTAGCAATGTAGAGAGACCGTGTCTCAGAATTAAGAAGGGACTGGGAATACAGCTCAAAAGGACTGAGGATGTAGCTTAGCATGAAGACTTTAGGTTCAGTCCTCAGTACAATAAAACAAAACACAACACCACCAACAGTTAAAACACATTCCTAGGATTTTTACCTTAGAAAATCTATCTTGGTTTGTAGGTTTTGTTTTTGGTTTCTAAGTTTTTTTGATGTATTTGTTAGCATTACTGATTTGCTGACCTCAGACATTTTTCATATAACTAAAATTCTAAGAGATCTGATTGGGATTCTAGTGAATAATAAAAAAAACTGAATTGTATAGTAGCTGCTTAAAGAAGAAATTAGGACTGGATTTGTTTAGGAAAGTTTGACTTGGATACATGGGAAATTATAGGCGTGATTCATAAATTCTGTTTCCATGGTAGCAGGTATTTCACGTTCTGAAATAAGATGGAGTGTTGCTGCTTGTATCAATAATGGCTAGTTCTCTACATGCTTGTATGTCTGCCTACAGTGAGTAAATGGCACTTAATAGTCAAAGGGAAAGAAACTTGAATGGTAAAGATACTGCCCTAGATATGAATGGAAGTGGTAGTCACCAGAGGGGAAAGTAGATATGCTTTGGAAACTATGAAGAATTTTGCATACTAAGCCAAAACAGTAGATGATAAAGATTTTGTAAGAGAAGTGTTTGGAGGATATTATTTTAACATCATTATGCTAGATACACTTCAGAGGAGGTAGATTTATAGCAATGAACGCTAAAAAGCAGTTGGAGGAGATGAGATTTGTTATAACAAGGAACCAGCAGTAGGAATGAAGAAGAGGGTTCATGGAGCAGATGTTTTGATGATAGATCGACAAGTTGGCAATGTAGTGCACTAAATATAGCATTTTTATAGTTTATACCTAAATGTCCTCCCACAGCCACAGTTGCTCATAGGTGGGGCGCTTTTAGTATGTTACGGAATCTAGGGGTTTGATACTCCTCAGTACATTGGTCCACTGATGAGTTTATAGCTAAAAGTGATGTTGGGAGGAGGAGCCTTATTGTAGGAGGCAGGTCATTTGGAAGCGTGGTCTAGAAAGGTTTAACTCCCTTCCCCACTTGTCTTTTAACTGTCTGCTCCTCCACCTCCATGCCACGATCTATGCCCTTGTAAAATGCCATCACGCCTTGGAACCAGCCAATTATGGACTAAAACCTGTACAAACTGTGATCCAAAATAAACCTTTCCTCCTTTAAGGTTTGAGTGTTGAATCTCAGTGACAAGGAAGTAACTAAGACAGCTAGAAATCAGAAGAACTGGTTTCTTAGAACCAACTCTTGTCCAGTGCCTCCTCTTTGTCATCCATCTCATTGTCAAGAAGTATTTATTGAGGTTTCTCTGTGCTGTATCCTGTGCGGGATTCTGGTGGACAAAAGACAAAGCTTTTTCTTGGAGCATACTGTAGTTGAGAGGATAAATTCTAGCACCTAAAATTATGAATTTGTGAAATTCAAAGTGAGAAAAAGTATACGTATGTGTTTCCAGCTTACACAACTATAAGACTTAATGTTCAAAATGAAATAAAAGGGCAGGCAAAGGATGTGAAAGGATTGGAGGCGAGGAGACGGTGTGTATATATGTATTTTAAAATGTAGACTTGAATATAGATCAGATTTGACCTGGAATTGTCTCTGTAAAGGGCATTATTTTTGAAACAGAATGTGTAGCTTTGTTGTTGTTCTTGTTGTTGTTGTTTGGGGGTTTTTTTTTTTGGTACCAGGTATCAAACTCACAACCTGGCTATGTTATGTGGCTGAACTAAATCCCCAGCCCCAAAGAATGTGTAGCTTTTGAAACAGAGCATTATAATTAGAATAAA
This sequence comes from Hydrochoerus hydrochaeris, assembly GCA_004027455.1. NCBI lineage: Eukaryota > Metazoa > Chordata > Mammalia > Rodentia > Hydrochaeridae > Hydrochoerus > Hydrochoerus hydrochaeris. Next base: position 325,787 of record PVLA01000201.1, on the reverse strand, counting down.
GATGCCAAGCAAAGTAAAGCCTTGAAAGGAAAGAGGAAGCTGGAAACAAAGATGGAAAGAGGCTTAGGGAGCTTATTTAAATAGGAATATAAAATGTTTTGGATGAGATTGAAGAGCTTGAAAAGTGAGAAAAAAAAGACCTTGTTTTCAAAAGAGGGAAGTGATTGGAAAACTTTTGAGAGTGTAAATAGACATTTGGAGAGCTGGTACGTGTGAATTTTCACATATTTGTTTGGCAGTCAGGAGAGAGAAAAAAATATTTTAAAAAAGTCAATGGCCAGAGTAGCCTCATATTTGTATACTTCAGCCCATTTCCCACTGTTCCTGGTGTTGAACCACTGATAAACACCTTAACCCTTTTTGTAGACCAATTTAGAGATCAATCTAGTAGAATTGTTCCATGTGGTATAACTCTGGACTGCGGAGGTTTTCTAATAAAATAAAAACTGAAGGGTAAAAGAGACGCAGTGTGCTCTCTTACTGCTGAAAGACAGATCAAGCAGAAGTGAAGCAACTTTAAAAGAGCCTCAAACAAATGCTAGATTAAGAACATCTTCTTTAATAAAATGTGACTGCCAGAAAAAAGGGTGCCTTAAGCAAAACCACTGGAGGCCTAGTCATCTTTTGAACTTGGTTTATTATCAGTGTTTGACCAAAATGGCTTTCATGGTTTTCACCTGTTTCTCACATACCCCTTATTACTTATTACTGTAATTTTTATTTCAATTTTTCTGTCAGTAATATTAAAAAATTATCAATTTTTACTTATACTGTAATTCACACTTTCCTAATTGAATGGCTGGCTCTTGGTCTAAACTTAGGTTTGAGAAACAATTTTTCATTGCCCAGTTGAGTTCTTTTACCAGGAGGTCTTCTTGTTCACTGGACTTTCACTTTTCTAACCTCTCATCAAAAGTAATTCCAGTTCATAGTCAAAAGCAGTAAGTCAGTGTGCTGAGAGCAGAGCAGTAAGTTCTTTGTCTTGAAATTGCTCAGTCTTGTGTGAAAAACAACAGTTAATTTCAGTTCAGAGTCTGTGTTAAGTGCTACCATAGAGATAGCTAGAGGGTTGTGAACTACCAGTGTGTTTAAATCAGGAAGGTCTCCTCATCCCTAGCCAGTTTTAGCCCACAGAGCAAAGAAAAATGGTGAAGATATGGTCAGGTTTTAGATGGTAGGAGGAGTAGAGGCACAACATTATTGGAAGAAGGAGCAGCATGAGACAGAGACTTGGAAGTATGGAAAAGCAAGGTCTGTGTTCAGGGAACAACTACAGGTAGTTTTGCATCAGGGATTGGCAGGAATGCAAAGCTGAACACATAAATAATAACAAATTTTAGAGATTTTAAAATATGTAGTCATGTAGATAATGGAGACTGAAAAAGGCCTCCATTAAGCAGAGAAGAGTTAGTGTTAGATTCTTGGCAGTGTGAAGGACTGATTGTAGAGGTAGCAAGGTCAAAATTAAGGAGATTTGTTGTTGTACGTAAGCAAAGGGATTGAGTAGAAGTGGTCATATGTGTTTAAGAAATGCATTAAAGAAATTTGAAGTAAAATGAATGGAAGAAGAGAGAATGAAGGAAAGGAGTAATCTCCTGTTTTTCAGGTTTCTAATTTGAAGGCTGATTGTAGTACAGTATCACATAGTGGGATGTTTAAATTTTTTTTTATGAATTCTCAGTATTTACAATTCATTGAAGGCTTTGAAGGAATACGAAAGTCACGAGAAAATAATAAGGGCAAAAGATAAAGTTTTTGATAGTCATGAGTTAAAAATTATGAGAGTAAAGGAAATTTTTCCTGTGGCTGATAGAACAGCACCTTGGGGACATCAGAATTTAAATAGTAAGCAGAAGAAGCATATCAAAGGAGACTTGAAGGAAAGCGAGATAAACAGCAAAAGTGTTTGGATAAGCCCAAAACTGTAGGAAAATCAAAAAAAGCAAGTTTTGTCATACCGTACCAGTTTGTGTTATAATGAGAATGGCAACTAGATTTCAAAAAATCAAGCCCTAAATAAAGGGTAAAGAAGTTGATACTACAAGTATATATATACTATGAAATTTGGTTAAGTGAAAGTGTATAAAAAGCATAGTATCCTAGAGTGACCATAACACATGCCTTAATATTATTGCATCATACTAACTTCATTTTATTGTGTATTGAGAAATGTTGGTTTTATAACTTGTCCAATATTGTATTACTAGTTCAAGATCATATATCTAATAAATGGGACGGACATAAAAATTTGAGTCTTTGGCACTGAAGTCTATGCCCTGAGCCACTGCACTGCCTTCCTATGATCACTTTCACTATTATAATAAAGTACTTCTTTATGATAGTTCCTGTATTTTTGTTTTACAGCATTATCAGTTAGTGAACATATCAGTATTTCTCAGCTGTCTTTTCATTTATCTGTTGACAAGAAGTTGCTAAATATGAAATATAGCAATATGAAAAGATCATAGACTTTGAAGGGAAATCAAAGTGCACAGTTACAAATTGAGTGATTTGGGGCAAGTTCTTTAACTTTAAGCTTGTCCTGTTTGTAAAAGCAATTTGTGCTGCATTTTGTCTGGGTTTCTTTGTTACTGTGTTTTGCACTATTACTTTTTTCCTTTTTCTCTTCAGCCTCACTCTTAACTCACATTTAGGCATTCAGTCTAGTTGATAGTTGGTGCATGTTTTTCAGTCAACCTTTCATGTAATTATTTAGATACATATTTTTGTTCAAAATAGTATTGGTTTATGTTTTAAATTTTACAGAAATTTACAGAAGTTCTAAGATACCTGGTACTGAAACCCTATAATTCCTTGCTTTGTATTTTGCCTGTAGTTTTTTTTTAATTTTTTTATTTAGAGAAAAAAAAAATGAAACAGAGGATAGAAATAATACAAAATTTCAAAAAAATAAAAATAAAAAAAACAAAAACTAGTAAGAAATCACTAGTTGACAATTACATATTTTCCTCCTAGAAGTAGTTGTTCAAGTTACAAAAGTAAAGCATACAAAGTAGACATTTAAACAGTGAGACTGCAATCAGCTCTGTTCATCTATCCAACAAAACTTAGTATTATGGTCATCAATCCTACACACTCAAATATACATGCAGTTATATCCTTTAGAATACTTTTCTTTCCTCTCTCTTTTTTTTTTTTGCAATCACTATAATCAATTCTCAAAAACTGTTTAGAAGTTCTACACATGTATAGTATAAGTCTCTACATGCATATCTAGCCTTTCTGTATTAGAGGGAAAAACAAACCAAAACAAGTCAACAATACAAATTCCTAGAGAAACATGAAATAAGAAGGACATATAAAACCAAGATGCTAGGTGATCTATGGTTGTCACCATAATTTCTCCTGTTATTTTCAATAAAATTGTCTATCTCGTCAGGCATATTATAATTAAACTTAGTGGTACATAGCACTCTTAGTAAAAATCAAACATTGGAGACATTATTGGGCTTCAAAGGCAGTTCATAATCAAACCAGAATGGGTATCCTATTGAATCTTGCCATCGCCAGAGTAGTTGCCCCTACTCCCAGACTTGAAACCCTCAAGCATACCAGATTCAAATAAAATCAGTCAAGACAAAACAGCGATATAACCAATCTTCTCTTCCATGTTATTTTTCTGTCATTGTTGTTTACTTTTCTCCTTCATTCCACTGACTGCCGCTTTCATTGAGGCCTTTCTGCCATTGTTCCTGGAATCCTGGTGATTTTCTTTTCTTTTCTCTTTCTTTCTTTCTTTCTTTCTTTCTTTCTTTCTTTCTTTCTTTCTTTCTTTCTTTCTTTCTTTTGAGACAGGGTCTATGCAGTTCAGGCTGGCCTTGAGCTCACTTTGTAGCCCAGGCTGGTCTCGAACTCTCAGCAGTCCACCTGTCTCAGCCTCCCGAATGCTGGGATTACAGGCATGAGCCACCATGCCTGGCTATCCTGGTGATATTCTCTCTCTCTCTAGAATGTCCTTCAATATTCTTTGCAGGGTTGGATTGGTGGTCATGAACTCCTCCAGTTTCTCTTTGTTGTGGAAATATCTTGTCTCTCCATTAATTTTGAGAGACAGTTTTGCAGGGTACATCAATCTGGGTTGGAGGTTATTTTCTTTCAGGGCTTGGAATATTTCGCTCCAAGCTCTTCTTGATTTGATAGTTTGCATCGAGAAGTCCACTGTGATTTTGATGAGTTTTCCTTTATAGGTAATCTGTTTCTTTTCTCTGACCACTTTTAATATTCTGTTCTTGTGATGACTATGTCTGGGTGTAGATCTGTTTTGATTGTAGCTGGCTGGAGTTCTATATGCCTCATATATCTGAGCATCACTTCCTATGCTTGGGAAGTTTTCCTTAATTATTTCTGTGAATAGCCTTTTTAATTCATTTGTATTTGTCCCTGCTTCTTTATTCACATTTTTTATTTTTAAGTTATAAACCCTATTATCATCTTCTAGCCTTTGTATCGTTACTTCCTGGTTCCTTGATATTTTTAAGAGATCCTTCCTTTCGCAATCATACATTGCAAACCTATCTTCAAGTTTTAAAAGTCTGTCTTTAGTTTCTTTTAAGAAGTTTTGCCAGCTTTCAATGGAGTTTTTAATTTCCTGATATTCTCTTTGGATCTGTTTCATGTATTCTAGATTTTGTTTATATTCTTCATCAAAGGCTTCTATCTTTTCTTTGGTTTCCTCCATTCTTCCATTTGTGTCTTCTTGAGGAGTGCCCAGCATGTCTTTTATTAATCTTCTTATATCTTGCTTCACCTGAGTTAGAATTTCAGATGAGGTCACGGAAGTATTTCTTTATTTCCAGTGAGGCCATGTGTGATATTGCATGTATGCTGCCCCCAATATCTTCTGTATTTACCTCTCCTGGGCTTATTTTCCGTGGGTTGCTGGTTGAAGGCTTCTTGTTGTTTCTCTGTCTTGTCATGTTTCTGGTTTCTTTCAGACAGGTGAATGGTGGAGGTTTCTTTAAGTTCCTCTGCAGCTTACTGGCTAGGGCAGTGCTGCCTTCTCCTGTTTGTTGTCGATCTGTGAGGTGCACGCAGGGGCAGTGGTGTGGGCCAGGCCCTCCCCTCAATCATTGTGTGACTTCAGCATGTTAGACTGTGCCCTGCGGATGTCATAGGTTTGGGACAGCCTTGTCCTTGGCTCTTGGTCCCGACCAGGGGCATGGCCCAGCCCAAGCAGATCCCACTAATCTACTTTGGGCCAGGAGCTGCCATCTGAAGCCACCTCACCCCTTGATTTAAGCCTAACTTGCCCAAATCCAATATGTCATCCTGCCAGTGATCTCGCTCTGGGGTATACAGTTCCCAGCACTCACCAAAGTCAGTGCAGCTCCGTTTGCTGTCTCCACCCCCCATTGCAGCGCCTCCTCCCACCATGGGTCTTGAGCTCAGTAACCCCCCTAGTCTTGGCAGGGTCGCGACCTCAGCTCGATTGTGAGTTGCTGGACTCTTTAAGGTGTACCCAGCACAGCTACCAGAGCATGCCCAGCTCCAGCTCTCCATCCATGCTTCTGCTTCTTCTTCTTCTTTTTTTTTTTTAACTTTTTTTTTTTTTTTTTTCATTTTCCTCAGTTTTTTCCTGGGTCGCGAGAATTCCTCTCCCTTCGTCTGATCTTCTCCGTGGTGTCAGATTCTAGCATTTGAGTTGCTTTTCTCAGAGAGGCTCTCTATCATGCTAAATTTCAATTGGCCATCTTGGATCTCCCTTGACTGTAGTTTTTACACCTTAAAGTACAGCAGCAAAACTAGCATGACGTTTCTTATTCCTCCACAATTTCACAGTTAGGTTTGTTAATACTGTAGATCTTAGCAACCTCAGCATGCATTTTTTTCTATCTTTACTGAGAACTTTTTTCACTTTAAAATAGTTTTTCTTTGGCATATCTGAATGGTCAGCATTACTCCTGCTCTTGCACTGTGGGATCATTTTTAAGTAAAATAAGAGTTATTTGAATATTGACACTCAGATTCTGCTCCTGTGGATATAACTCAAACGACTGACAGCTAAGTAGAGTATATGGCATGGGTGTGCTACACAAAGGAATGTTCATGACAGAGAAGACACAGCATGTGATTTCATCATACTACTTTGAATGATGTGCAATTTAAAATTTATGAATTTTTTTCTGGAATTATCTATTTAATATTTTCAGTCCGTAGTTGATCTTGGTTATTGTGGAAGAGAAAACCATGCATAAATGGAAACTGGTACAAGCTATCAGTATCATTTTACTTTAGTTGGTACATAGTTATGTAATTATCAAAGTGAGTTCCAAGCTGTTAATGAAGTTTCAGATGCCTTGAGAAAGGCTTGACATTCATTTATTCCACAGGCATTGACTTAGCATTTTGTGTGTAGGCTGCCTTTAAAGAACTGCATGCTTGTTGCAGGGGAGAGTCTTCTAATGCCAGTAGGCAGCTGGGAGTTTTCTGTTCCAGTTGCCTGTCTTTTGTTAGCCTCATACTGTGATGGAAAACCTTTCAGAGCTTTCACTGATAACAGCCTTCTGCAGCATGAGTTCACTAGACTGGCCTAGTATAATAGTCTATAGTGACTTGTGATTTTAATTATCTAGCATGGTGAATTGAATTGCAGGTTGTTGTTGTTGTTGTTGTTAGATTAGTTATTCTTGGTCCCTTTTGTATAATTAGATCAATAGGGTGGTACAACTATTGTGATAGTTATATTTAAATGATTACGGTACTTTGGGAACATTTGATAATTTTACCTTTTTTTCACCATTTTTGCACCCAGGAATATAGTCTATATTTTATCTCCTTTTATGATTTGTAGTAGTTAATCTTTCTCTATAAATGGTCATATATAATTTTCTTAGATTAATTATAGCTCTTGTTTCATATTTTCTGTTTGAAAGTTGCTGAGGAAGAGAATGTTTCCCATATTTTAAATTTGAGTGGTTTAGATACAGCAAAACACACTAATTTTTACTGTATAGTTGAATTCATTTTGTAAGTGTATTCATGTGTGTCTACATTGTCTTCAGATACAGAACATTTTCATTACCCAAGAATGTTCTCTCATGTCACATTTCTAGCAGATCTCCTGAAGAAAACCAGTAACATGATTTTTATCACTATGGACTAGTATTGCAAATTCTGGAACCTCATGTTATTATTGGAAGTATATGACTTCTTTGCCCTCAGTGTAATGTTTCTGAGGTTTATCCATGTTCTCTTGTCATCAGTTCTTTTGCTATGGAGCTTCTTTTTATTGTCTGTTGCCCACTAGTGGTACATTCTAGACTGCACTACAGTTTTTCTCTTGATGTTCTTCTGGACTCCTTGTAGGTTTTGGCTGTTAGACTTAAAAGCCCTTGGAAATATTCTTCTAACAGGCTTTTTGTGGACATAGTTTTCATTTCTCTTGAGAATTACCTAAAAGTGAAACTATAACTGTTGAAATGACTATCATATACTCTAGATCAGTTATCCTGAGAAAGATACCAGTTATGAAAGATTCTGACAAGGCATATATAATTTAAATCTGGTCATATTGAAACATAAGACAATCATATTAGGATCATACTATTTAACAAGAAAAGAGACCATATCTTTTAAAAATGCCAGGATTGTATAAAATAAAATCCAAAATTATTCTGAGTTAAAAGAAGTTGAAGAGATGGCAAATGCAGTATGATCCTACACTTGAATTCTGTATTGTGGGAAGAATTTCTATAAAGGACATTATTGGCTTACTTGACAGAAGTATAATATGGATGGTAAATTAAAGTACAGTATTATGTCAGTGTGTCATTTGCTGAAGTGATAAACTGTTCAGTGGCTACTAAGGGACTATCCTGGTCCTGTGGAAATGCAAGTAGAAGTAATTTAGAGAAAAGTGAGGAGAGGGAAAAGTGATTGAACATGCCATAAACAAATGGAATAAATGGGTCAAAATGATGACAGGTTGGTAGATATATAAAGGATTTGTGCATAGTCTTGTTACCGCTTATCAACTCTTAAAAGTTTGAAATTATTTCAAAAATTAAAAAAAAAAAACCTAGGCTGAAGTTTCTTTCTGTGTGTGAAATGTTGATAATCCATTCACATTTCTTTGTTATTAGCTTATTTAAATTTTCTTCCACTGTGCCAGTTCTACTATTTTTCTAGTTTGTCCATTTTCATGTTTTCAAATATATTTGTATGTATAGAGTTTGTGATATTTCATAATTTAATCAATTTACTTTGTCTTTGATTATTTCACTTTTTATTCCATTATTTTGTTAGTTGGCAGTTTTGCCAGATGTTTGTCATTTTATTTTTATATTTATTTGTTTGTTTATTTTTTGAGACAAGGTCTTGATTTGAAATGTTGACTGGCTTTGAATTATGTAGCCCAGGCCTCCTGAGCACATGTCACCAGGCCTGTCATTTTAATATTTCCTTCAAAGACCCCATTTATTCTCTTCTTGATTTTCTTTGCTGTTTTTCTTTTCTTCTTTATTGATGTTTTTCCTATGTATATCCTTCCTTGTTCCCCTGGACTTGTGCCATGTCGTCTATCTTTTGGGATTTAAAGATTACCCTTTTTGTTTTTAGTATTTGTTCTAACATGTTTAAATGAATAGTTTTTCTACTGTTGTCTCATCAGCATTCCATCAATTTTGACCTGTAGTTTTCTGTTATAGTACTTCAAATAGTAGAAGAATTATTTTACTATATATTTCTTGCTTCTAGGATTAGGATATTCTTAGCTTTTTTTTTTTGTCATTTCAAATTTTGTTACATTGTAGTTGAATATAGGTCTGGTTGATAATGGTTCATTTCTGGCTTTCATTTCTGGTCAGTTTTTGGGAGCTATTCCATGTGTGCTTGAGAATAATATTTAATTTCTATTTGATACAAAATTTTGTCTACTTGAACAAGCTTCTTTCTTATAATATAAATATCATGTTTCCAAGTATAATATAATTCTGTTCATGTTAAGGCCAGAACCCAACATTTATGTGATCTGGTAAATTGACCTATAGAAACCATATTCAAATAGGTAAAAATTTACGAAATGGGATATAATCATTTGTTTAGTATCATAGACATTTTGAAGAGATAAAACCTGAGTGTCAAATATTTTTATGCAGATGAAAACATGAATGCTTAAGGAATAGTTCAGAAATAAAATTTAACTTGAAACACATCCAGATAATGGAATATTTTTCAGTGCTAAATAGATTGAGCCATCAAGTCATAAAAATACATGGAGGAAATTAAATGTATATTTCTAAGTGAAAGAAACCCGTATCAGAAAGCTGTGTACTATATGATTCCAATTTTATGGCATTCTGGGAAGGGTAAAACCATGGAAACAGTAAAAAGATCAGTGATACTGCTAGCAATTTGGTGAGAAAAACAGATATATAGGTTGAACATAGGATTTTTAGGGCAGTAGAACCACTATATATGATGCTATTATGGCTTGTATCTAAATGTCCTCCCAAAGCCTCCTGTGATCATAGATGGAGCTTTTTGAAGGTGGAGGTATCTAATTATATGCTGCTGAGATTAAAGATATGATGCTGAGATTGATTCATGGTACTATGCTTGGATTAGGGCTGCCCCACCCTAGGTATGAGTGCTATACCTCCAAATGGTAGGTAGCTGGATAAGATACAAGAGACAGAAGGATTGTTGCTGCTCCTCCCTTGTCACTTGCTTGCTGCCCTCTGCCATGCCACCCTGCCTTGGAGCTACCCTACTATGAACTGAAGCCTCTATGAACTGTGAGCCAAATAAACCTTTTCTCTATATCTTTGAGGCATAAGACTAATTTTGTCAATCAAGGTGCATATAGACCCACGTTTATTCCAAAGAGTATTTCAATTGATGAATTACTACTTTTAATTTTATGAATTTTGTTGTATTAAGCAATGAATACTTAACAGGAAAAAAATCACAAAAATAAAGTGGTGAGTTTTTAATATTTATTGTTTAGAAAACATCAAAATTTTCAATATTGACTGGTTTTGGTGTACCAAGACTAAAAAAAGAACATCAGAAATAAATCCCCATATGAACAACAATGAAAACACCAATATCACTATACAAAAAAATATCTTCAGTTATCACACCTAAGGCAGTCTGCACACATGGCAACAGTTCCTTCCATGTACATGCATCTTTTGCTTTCCTGGTCTTTTTGTAGAACATACTTGACATCTCAGTGGCCTTGCTGTTTTATCCAGAAGTTCTTATTGTATTGTACAGTGTGTAGTCAATAGGAACATAAAATACCAGTAAGATAAAATATCAAATATACAACGAGTACTTAGAAATGAGTACATTTTCACATCAGCTGTTTACTTGGTTATAAAACATAACATCAAAAATAAAAACCTATGTGGGCTACGATGTAGATACAAACAGAAGTCTACCACAGAAATAAGGTTTGCTTCAACTGTCACACCCAAGGCATTCTTCAGGTATGACAACTGCATGTTCCATATACAAGTATCACACGGATAATGTATGTTTTGTTTTCCTGTCCTTTCTTGTAGGGTATAGTTGGCATCTGTTTTGTTTTCCTGTTGCCCTAGTAGGTCTTTGTGACGCTGTGCCTGCCTGTTCATCTGTTACCATTGCTCATCAGTGTGCTCCACAATTTTTTTGTATAGTTCCCTGGCAGAAAATTAGTAAATGATCTCTTAAGAGCTGCAGCCCCAAACCTTGAAGAAAATCTCTCTGTGATAGTTTGCACTTGTTATTTTGTTCATAAACTATCAAATAGTGCCACACATAGTTTGATAGTTTAAGATCAAGTGAAATATAACCATTGGCCAATGATTTGTGTTTCAAGTGACATCATAGATGCTGCATAACTCATGAACAAAATCTGTTCCATATTCAGTTCTATTGCAGAAAGTTTCCATCTCAGGCCTCCTTGACAAAAGGTTTCTCCATCAGTATTTTCCATCATGGTGAAATGTTGACATCAGCAGTACCAGTTTTTCATGTTTCTGAAATTCAAAGATTGAACTATACAGTTATCCTGTTTTGAAATTACAACCTTTCATTTGCAATTTCTGCTTTGTTCCTACCTACAGTTCTTGTGCTGGTCAACTTATGCTTTGCTAACAAATGTAACATCAAATGTAAACTAATAAATGAATTGTTGAGTGACACATTCTGATTAGTTGGTTAGATGGGAGCAACAAGTCTGTTCACATCATCATTTGATTTATTACTATACTAATAAAGATCATGTCTGAGTTCCAGCACAAATGACCAAACAGAAAGCATAGTAAGTCTACGTATCTGCAAGGACCTGAATTTTTATGCCATATTTCGATCCAGTGCTTTTCAATATCTTTACATACCTGTGATCACCATAAGAAATCTGTGCTAAGTACAGCAGACCTAGAAATGCTTTCAATTCAGCTAGTTAGGTGTCATGATAAATGCATTTTTGAAAATGGCTAAAGCGTATGCATTTTATTTGCATTTCAGTCTTCGTGTATTTCGCAGCATCTTGTGCCATATTGTCCATTACAATTTCCAACATTTAGTGGCAGTGCTGACATTCTGTCCAGTAAGTTTTACCCCTGCTAAAACCTTCACTGTATTTTCAGACGTAGTTTTAACATTGGACTTAGTTTTTAACACTGCTTTTTTTCCATGTGGTTGCATGGCCATTTTGCAACATTTTGAGTGGTCTAATATGTACTTATATTCTTGGTGATTTCTTGGTCCTATAAAACTAGAAGGTCTGCATTTCTTGTGTATCAGTCCATTCTTGGTCCATTTCATTGTCCCAGGAACTTTGGCTCACATGGTCAGTGTCAAAGTTGATGTTGTCCTTGTCATCATTATCGTCATCGTCATCCAGCCACACCACTCTTCTGTTATGAGAGCATGTATTTTATCATAATAGACCATTTTCATTATCCATGCATGCATAATCTGTTGATTCATTTTTGACCTCTAAAATTTGGAATTCTGTTTTTTCATGTGTTGTTTATTGAATTGGGCTACTTCTACCAGAAAAATCAAAAGACAACTTTTTTTTTTTAAACAAACCCCAGAGTGGTGTGGTTCTGTTGGACCCTGTGTGATGCTTAAGTAAACATACACATAAAGTGTTACATGGATCATAAAACTGGGTCCAAATCCTGTTTTGCCACTTTTGCACATGTGCATGCTCCTTACTGTTCATCATGTCAAGTGAGTAAACACATAGTTTACTTCCTGTACACCTCATGTAAAGATACTGAGACACACAGCTAGCTACTACAGCACTGAAGTACAAAGTTAAGGTAGAAAAGTAAGAGGTAAGTGTTGGACCCAGGTTTAGGCCTCAAGGGTTGGGTGTAGGGTGTTTGTCTAAGCAATGAGAAAAGTAACTAAGACACATGCTATTATACATTTGCCAAAACCCATAGAACTTAAAAGGGAGCCCTAATATAAATTGTGGACTCTGAGTGATAATAATGTATCATTGTAGTTTCATCACTTGGAACAACCGTAATGTATGGTGGGAAATATTGGTAGTAGGGAAGGATATCTTGAGTCATATAGGAAATCTCTTTACCTGGGAATCTAGAACTGCTCCACAAAATAGTCTATATTAACTAAAAACCATTTATGTTAATTTATATTCTCTGAATCTAGAACTGTGCCAGAAAATAGTCTGTATTAATTCAGAAACCATCAGTGTTAATTTATTATTCTCTCTGATCTGTGTTCTCAGGAAAAAAAATGTACCATCTATTATTCTTTCTCAAAATCTGTAATGTTTTCCTTTATGAGCATTATAAATGTTAATATTGTGTGTTTATGTGCTTCAAATTATTAAGCAACTTTAAGTAGCATGTATTTCATCAAGTCCTCAAATCAGTAACATGAAGTAGGTAATATTTCTGTTTTCTATGAAGTAGGCACATAGAAATATTTACTGAATTTCTCCAAGATTGTACAGATTGTGTGAATAAGGACTCTAGTCCTTATTCTTTTGTCAAGTTAAGCTAACTAGTAAATTGTTGTGTATTTTCTTGTAATATCATGCACTTATACAAATCCTTACCTTACCTCTGTTATTGTGACCCTCTGATTGAATGGAAAGACATCTCAAAGTGTGTAAATGTTTGATATCTTAAATCAGTGACAAATACTTGACATGCATGCCCTAGTGAGCTGTTTCTTATCATTGAAAGCTCTAAAAGATCACTGACCTAAATGACACTCAAATGTAATTTTAAACAAGACATTTAGTTACACCCTGTAAATATCTGTCTGTATGAATGGGGAATCCATGCCACATTGGTGGGGGAGTAATTGGTAAAAGAGATAAATAACCTCTTACCTTCCAGAATCATATTCATAGTGTCTCTCTCCCCTTGTCCCCATTTTCCTAATTTGTGTGTACAGTGTGTTGCATGGGCAGAGTGATAGTATTAGTGGTGGTACTGATAAGAGAGGACAAAATGTGGCTTAATTTCCTTTCTGCTGTGTGCTATATAACAGTTGTTCACAGAGAACTCTTACATATTTAGCAAATACTTATCAAGCACCTTGTATTTGAAGGTTTGCTTTGTAGGGTCAGATTACAGACTGTCAAATTCATTCTTTAAGTGCAAAAGGATATGCACACTCATAGATAAGTAACATAGGAATTGTCAATTTTTTTGAAATGAGAAAGGATGAAAAGATTTGCAAGTGGCATTTATCTTAATGTAAGTTCTGATGCTGAGGCTTTGAAAGAAACTAATTTCATTAGGCTTTCATTAGGGATTTTCATACAGTTGTAGGAAGTTGCTTAAATAACATAGAATCTAGCCCATTTAGTCACATAACAAAGTACCATCAAATCATCCCAGTATGATCCACTGGTTCTTAATGGGGAAGAACGTACTGGGGTGACTTGTTGAAAGTAAAAGTCTCATGGAGAGATTGATTGTTTAGCAAAGTTGAGAGTGGATTTGAGATACTTCTGTTTACTTTGATGGTTTAAAATTTCTTTACTGATATTGGTGAAAATTCTTTATATGTTTTAGGCTTTTTTTTCTTATGTGGAATGTTGTTTCTTATGTGTATGTTATTATGTGGTTCTATTAAAAATCTATCCTGTGATATTTCAGAAACCTGATACTTAGCACAGATTGATTCTTTGGTATTATATATATGTGACTCTTCAGCGGTTAGGGCAAAGACTCTTATAGCTTCGAATTTTGTGCCTCACCTTATTAAAACCAAAACCACTTCACAGGTTAATCTACTTTAATCAACATCTATTCTTAAGTGGGAATTTTGCAGGAATGGTCAGTTTATATATACCATATACTGACCATTATGAGGGAATGTACTTCATTAATCCTTTAAGTTAGGTAAGACTTTGTGAATATTCTGAGCAAATAAATGTTTATTTCTAAAACTTAGAACTTAGGGTTATGTAATTTCATTATATGACAATTGAAAACAAGAATCATGAGATTTAATGTCCAGTATTTTTTCATACTAACTAGTTAAAAGGGCTCTCACACAAAAAGTGTTGATTATAAAAGCAGTACACATTCATGGTAGAAATTTACAAAGAATAGAAAGAGATAAAGAGAAGGTGGTAGCATAATCACAAAAATAATACCTAGAGTTTTAGATGTTCAAACTTCTTGCTGTTCAACTGTATGTACAGTAATCCAGATTTACCTGCAGGAGATACATTGCAGGGTTGCAGTGGATGCCTACTGATGGTTCTGAATCTTATGATTTTTGCATACATAGATACATACATGCATACCTGTGATGAATTTTAATTTATAAATTAGGCATAGTAGATTAACAATAACTCCTAGTAAAATAGAACAATTACAACATTATGCTGTAATAAAGGTGTTATTAATGTGATCTAAAAATAGTGTATTTTTACCTTTTCACTTAAAGGAAGTACTTTAAAGCTTCATTTTGTCACATCCAAATTGTCACCATCATTACTTTTGCCTATTGAGGCTATTATTAAATAAAATAAGGTGAATATAGGCACTGAGATCCTGCCACAACCTACAGGGTTAGTAAATGACTGTGGAAACGATAGACAAAGGGATGACTCACGTCCTTGATAGGACAGTGCAAGATTTTATCACGCTGCAAGAAAGAATGTGTAGCTTAAAATGTACACATTATTTCGGGAATCTTCCATGTGATATTTTTGGAATGCGATTGACTGTGGATAGCTGAAACTGCAGAAAGCAAAACCATAATAAGGGAGGACAACTAAGGATGCTAAGATGATATGTACAGATTCTGTATCTTACTAATATAGTATAAAAATTTACAAAATTAAACATTTATTTTTATTTTTTAGATTTCTTACAAAGTTTTGAATAGCCAATATAATCTTGAGTTTCAGAATTCAAAAGATATAAGTGATTCAGGGAAAGTATCTTTCTGTTGTCCCTATCACACAGCTACCTAAGCAAGGTGATATTTTTTTCAAAAAGATTCTTTCAGAGAAATTGATGTACACATTAGCACACCACTACTATTATATATCTTACTCTTTTCCTTTTTTTATTTTTGTTATAATGTATTGGTAGTTTAAAAAGTCAAATAGTTTAAAAGGTCTGGTGTTACCTCCTCTCCCCAGGAATCCATCCCCACACACTTGTTCTTTTCCTCATTTTCTTTTTTGGAGGTAACTATTTTCATCTCTTAACTGATTAATTTGGTTTTACCTTTTTGTCTGTAAAATAATTGCCTTGTTACTTTACTGTTATTTACTGCACATGCTCAGATTCTTCTAACTGTATGCTGCTAATGTAGTTCTCTTGTAATTTGGTTGAGATCCATCAGTATCCAGCATTACATTGTTGTTACTCTATTAATGCTGTCACAGCTAACCCATACAGGTAGAATTTAATCACTTTACTACTTGGTAAATATTTTTTTTATTTTCCTGGAATATTTGACTTGTTTTATTAAGTTTGCTTTTCTGTTATATCTACTTTGTTCATAGATATACATGAACTCCAGACTTTTCCAACTACCATCAGTTGTGCTGTCAGTTTCATCCTTAGACTCATCTGGAGTTGTGATACTTTCTCATCTCCCTTTTTTCCTTGTTTTATAGCTATCAACCTGGAATTTCTCTTTCTAGACATCTTGGGGTTCCCTTTCTTCTCAGTGCCAAATTGCTATGATTACTGTAGTTTTATATAGGTCTAGTCTCCTCTTATTAGAATCTTACTGACTATTTCTGCCTTTTTTTTTAAACATAAAACGTTTGCCTTTATACATATTAACTGTATGGATTTCAAGCCTTTGCTGTATATTTTTATTTTGAATTGTGTGAAATTAACATTTTTTCTAGTAAAATGGATTATTTACAAAAGTTTTTTTTTAATAGACTTATTACAGTGTTTCATAATGTTATACTTAGGAATATATTTTTCCATACAGAAGTTTTTAAAATGCTGACTCTTTTGAATTTTACACTTATATAAACTTGTTATCTGTAGATTTTTTTTTTAATACCAGGAATTGAACTCACGACCTCATGCTTGCCAGGCAGATGCCACTCAGCTATATTCTCAGTACCTAAACTTATCTGAAACTAATATGAATAGACTCATTTGAAAATTATTATTTTCAGCCTGTTCTTTCTTTTTTAAATCTTTTTTACCCTATACTATGTATGATGGGCCTATATAGGTATGTGTTTAGTTTTCTTCACTAGTGTATTATCTATTATCCATGTATTTTTCATGTTACTTATGTTATTATTCATTAAAAGTCTTGGTAAGTGGTAAATTCCTCAGATGTCTTTAAGTGGATATAATCATATTTTTAAATGGAAAACCAAATATTTTATTATATCAAACCAGTTTTGAATGTCAAAGATAAAACTACTTGATCGTAACAGTGAAACATTCTTCATCTGGTATATTCTCAGAGGCTTTTTAATTTTTTAAAAAAAATCTTTGCATCTTTACTAATAACTTTTGTAATTCATTTGTGTGTAATAGTTCTGTTAATTTTTTTATATCTTTGTTTTCTATGTAAAAATAATTTGGAAGTTTCTGTACTTCAAAGTAGTTAACTTTTAGAGTTTTTGTTGTTAAATATTTAGTAGAACTTGTAGTCTCATTGACATGTGGTACTTCTGTGTAGGTTAGCTCTTTGACAGCATTTCTGTTCCTCTTTGGAATATAGTTACCAAATATTGCTTCTGTAAAATCTTTTGTTGTGTCTTCAAAGAATTTATGTCTTAGGATGGTGGTAATACTATGCTTTTCTTAGGATTAAACAGTTTTAAGTTATTTAGTTCTTAAGGGTATTAGGATGGGAACTTCACTTTATTGCCTCAAATTCTAGCCCTAGTAGGGACTATGGTGACTTAATTTTTTCTTCTGTTTCTTTTTTTTTTTTTTTTTTGGTTTGTTGTTTCTGGTTGTGGACATTTTACAGGCTTCCCAGTTGGCATGTATGTTGTAAAGAGAGTTCTTCAGCTTCTGCAACATCATATTACTCTCAAGATGACAATTGTGCACTAGAAAATGAGGATGTACAATTCCAGAAAAAGGTACCTTAAATACAATTGACAATATTTTGTGTGTAGACTATCTTTAAAAATAGTGTCGCAGTTTTCAGTGGAGTTCTGTATTATTCTTGCTATACTCTAGGAATAAAGAGTTAACTCAAGTAATTTTGAAATTAAGGTAACTCAGATACTGTGTGTTTATTATTGTTGCTTATATTTAGGATTTCATTAGCATCCTTAGTCTCAGTTCTACAGTAAGGGGAAAAAATAGTGTGTGTTCAAAAAATGGAAGTGCACTCTCTCTTGCTCCCACCCCCCATCCTACTGGAAGTTGAACCCAGGGCCTTCACGCTGAAATACATCCCCACTACCCTTTGAATTTTTATTTTGAGAAAGGCTCTCACTATTGTTGTCCAGTTTGAGCTTGAACTTGTGAACCTCTTCTCTCAGCCTCCTACATGCTGGGTTTAAGGGCATGCATCACCATTCACAGCTAATGGTGTCTTATTAATGCTGTGAGCACTTAGAGGATTTCTAAAGAAACCCCAATTTTATAAATACAGAAATGGAGTATTACAGGGAGAATTTGTACTTTTATATGATCAGATACAGTGAATAGAGAGAATCCAAAAAATTGTGATGTCTCTAACTTGTGTTATTTTATCATTTTAAATGATAAAAATGAATATTAACTAGATTTGCCTTTTGCCTCCAACTTCAGTATATTTTAAATCATAGAAGTGATTTATACTAACTGTAAAATGTTCATACTGATATACCACTTCCCTCCCTAAAGAAACTATAGTTAACAATTTCTTATAAAAATGTTCAGATCTTTTTCTAGGGCTGTAGATATACAAACTTACATATCTATTAAAATATCTTATAAATGCTCTACAAATTTATTTCCACCTTCCCAAATCATGTCTCACATATTGCTGTGTTCTTTTGAATGATTGCATTTTCACACATCACATAGATGAATCTAGTTTATTAATTATATCTTTCTTGATGGACTTGTGCATTGTTTTCCCAGATGTGTCAGTACATACGTGTACATGGATACAATGCGTTATCAGTGCCCATTTTTGCAACACATTAACATGCTTTTTTTTTAGCACAATATTTAGAAGAGATTTGTTGAGTTATGTAGAATATATTTTTAGGATAGAGCATTTAAAATTTTAAAGATTTTTTAGATATTTATCTTCCAGAAAACTATAATTTTATGTTTTTACCCATAATCTATGAGGCTTAAATCTAATTTCTTTGATGAGATATTTAGAGATCAAATAAGCAAAGCACTAGGGGGAAACATTCTTTTTAGCAAACATTTAGCTATCTGGAATGTATAGATAGGCTCGAGTAAAATGAACATAGACTTTGTTTTTATGAAATTTATATTCTAAGAAACATTTAAAGACATAAAGGCATTGAAAATCCTAACTTGAGTATAAGTATTAAAAAGATGAAACAAAATGCTATATGTACATACGTTTATCAAATATTGAAGTGCTAGGCATGTAGAATATTTACTATGATAAATATTAATAACATTAAAATGTTCATTAACTAGTCAAATTTCTTCAGCTCAGTTTAAAGTAGATTAGAAAGTAAGAGGATGCAAGGTAAGATAATATAGACCACAATTGCTTTTAAAGTGTAGAAAGAGATGGTCTTTATTGTTGCTAGAGAACTCTTTTGAAATAATTTTATCAGTTAGTCTTTTTTTCCTTATTGCCTTACAGAATGAAAGAAAGGTACCCGTAAATGCCAAATTATCAGGAAAACCAAGTTCAGATTTACCAATTCCTCCAGAAGAACATAAATTAAAAGATGAGACTATTGTGGATGTACAAGTAAGTTATGTTGCTTTGGTTTTTAATATACTTTTTCAAACTCCTCCATGAGATAGCATACCTGTTTGGCTTCTATATTTGTATATTGTTATTTTTTCATTTTTAGTTACTGTGCAGTGGGATTTAGTATTATTTACCTCCTCATAGTACTGATTTTTAGAGTCATAAATTTGACTATCCTTTCTGAAGCAAAAGTACGAGTTAAGCATAGAAGACAAAATAAAAGAAAGAGAAAAAATGACATGGCGCATAGTGGGGTATGGCCACAGATCCCCAGCCTACCCAGGACAAAGCTGGAACTCAACAAGATGGATAAATTTGGAAGTCAAACACTGGAACTTTCTGAAATGATAAAAACAGGTGAAAAAAAAACCAAGTGGAAAAGGCTATAGAGAAAATGATCTCTCAGGTACAAAAAGAAATGATGCTTTAAATCAAAGATAATAGAGAAGATACAAATAAAAGAATAAATGAGCTTAGAAAAAGATGGGAACAAAAAATGCCCAACATACAAAAATGGAATCCATGAAACAGATCCAAACAGAGACCCAGGAGATTAAAACCTCCATTAAAAGTATATGCAACAGATTGACCAAAGGAAAGAATAGAATTTCAGATCTTGATGACAATTGCAGCTAGCAAAAAAAGATATCTCAAAAATAGCAAGAGACCATGAGAAATTAATCTAACAGCTACAAGATGAAGCAAAGAGGAATAACACAAGATTGAGTGGAGTCAGTGAGATGTCTGGAGACAGCACGAGTGCCATAACAATCATAAGTATATATGTAACTAATACAGTATAAGACTGTATTACAACTGTATAAGACAGTTAAGTGGTGGACATGGAAAATCAAATGAGCAATAGCACAGTTGTAATGGGAGACCACAGTTGTACCCCGTTGTTACAGAGAGACAGATCAACTTGACAGAAAATCAACAAAGAAATATCAGAGCCGAACCAAACCTGTGAGCAAATGGAGTTAATAGAAGCCACTTGCCGAGGCAACACACCAGTGGCCTGGAAAGATCTGCTGAGCCCAGCACCAACCTGGAGAAGAAGCCACATCCTGAAGCCCTGCTGCCTTCAGGGGAGCATCAATAAGCCATTCCCCATGACTCTTTTACCACTCCAGGAACACCAAATTGGAGGAACCCAGGTACCTAGTCCAGTTCACTACACTGAGGGACAGGCAGCCAATGCAGAAAGCTCCTGGGATGCAGCAATGGACTGATTCAGAGGAACATAGGAAAATGTCAGGATGAAGGTGTAAAATGCAATCTCCGACCTCAGCTCACACAGAACAAGTTCAGGAGACATAGATACAGCAGAAATTAGAAGTCACACCTGAAATTTCTGAAAAGGTAACAATTGAAGTATAGAAGCAACTTAGTTCTTGTATTGTTTGGTTAATTTTACATGCCTACATCTGTTGGTCTGGACAGCTATACTGATGATATCAAGGCATTATGGTAGCCATTATTAATTTCCTGTTACCTTGTTTTGAAGTCCTATATTGTTTTCATTGTTGTGGTTTGTTTGTTTTTATTCTATTTTGTTTGATTTTTATTATGTCTGATGGTATGGGCAGCTATTTTGAAGATAATAAGATATATTATGGTAGCCACTGTTGATTTCTTATTATCTTGTTTTGAAGTCCCTAATCGCCTTCATTGGTTTTTTTTTTGGATTGACATTATTGTTTTGTTTGGTTTTATTCTTTTTAAAAAAACAAGTATGAGTTAACTTCCTCCTTTGTTTCAATTTGGCTCATAGTGTGTCTTATCTCTTCCTATTTGCAGATAAATTTTTTTCTAACCTGTTTCCTGTATCACAAAAAGATGTATTTTATGTAGAGAACAGTAGTTTAATACCAGTGTTTTCGGGTTGTTTTTTGTTTTTGTTTTTGTTTTTTTTGGTACTAGGGATTGAACTAATGACCTCGCACTTGCCAGGCAGGCGCTTATGCCACTGAGCTAAATCCCAGCCCCAATACCAGTGTTGTTATATATGTGAAATATGAATTAATAGGTAATAGGTAAAATGTTTTTCCATGTCGTGCACCAGTGTTTGTGAAAGATACTAAGAACTAGAATAAATACACTGTAAACTCAGAATATTGAAACATCTAGAAACAATTTAATATCAGTAATAGCTGTAGGAATTGTTTATATTTGATATGGAGGTAGAAACACTAAGGAAAGTTTAGTGTCTCATATTAAAAAAATGTTAAAGTCAGAATGAGAGAAAATTATGTTTCTTTTTTTGTTAATACAGCTAGGGCTCTTTTATAACTTGCTGGGCTATCTGAGGATGTAGAGTGAGTTTCATTTTATTGGGTTTTGGAAGACATTTGTTGACGATTTGTGCATAGGAGTAAGAGAAAAGTGTTACCTGTCATCTTTCAAGTTATATGACTGTCCTGAACATTCCTGCCATGTGTTTTCTCGATTCTTTATCATGATACACTCATGCTCAATGAGGTGTTTGATGCATCTTATATATTTATGTTGTTTAGTACAATAGCCACATATGGCTATTGAGCACTTGAAATACGGCTAGTCTGTGCTGAGAGTTACTGTTAAGCATGATTTTTGAAGACTTGGGCAGAAAAAACAATGTAAAATGGCTCATTTAAAATTTCTTGAATATAATGTTGAAGTGATAGTATCTGGTGATATGATAGGCCTTTCTCAAAGCCTCCATCGTAAATATGCAGTTTATATTTATGAATTTTTCAGTGGAAATAATTCACATGATCGTGCTTTGTATTCTCTTTACTGTATAGTCTGTTTTGTTTTGTCCTTTACTAGCCCTTGTGAGTTGAAAGAAGTACAAATGGTGAGACCCTGTCTCAGAAAAACCAAAAAATTAAGAAATTCTATTTATCATTGACTGTGGGGGTGGATGTGCTGCTTGAAAGAGGTTTTGATTTGTGAAGAAGTGTAAGGTAGATTTCAGACTGTTTTTAGAAGGATGTCCCAGGGCATTATTAAAGACTTGAGGAATACAAAGAATCATTACTTCATAATGTCACCCAGATGTATCTTATATTATTATTTATGGATACACACCATTTCCTAAACTGCTTAAGGGTGAGGACTATGTGTTGTTCTGTCTTGTATATTTATATAGGATTTGTTAGTTGGTATTAAGGCTTCTACATACGTTTAGAAGGAAATATTTGTAGGTTCTGATACATAGTAAAAAGTAGAAAAGGAGAAAGGCAAGCTCTTTATGCTAGTTTAAATACTATGAAAAATGTATACATGCTTTTTTTTTTTAATGTGAAATATATTATGCCCTTAGTGGTAGTTAGAAGAAATGATTTTTGTAAAAGTATGTTTTAGTGAATATTCTTATTTAAGGTCATTTTTCAGCTTTCTGTAAATTCTTGTTCAGCAAAAGAGATGATTTATTCTCACTGTTTAACTTTATTTTATGTAACTTTATTTTAACAGAATACAGAGTCACAAAAGTTCAGACCACCTATGACTGAGACTCTCTCCGCAGTTGATTTACATGAAGACTCTTCCAGTGTAGTCATGAGCAATGAAAATGTAGAAAATACTTCCAGTTTATCTACCTCAGAAATCACTCCAATTGAAAAGCTTGAGTAAGTCAATACAAAGAGGAAAAAAATCCCTAATCATGACAACTTCCTTTGTAGATTATGGCAGCTTGATAAGTCAGTTTTGAAGTCTAGACTAGACTTAATAGTATCTGTGTGTTACGTGTTCTGAATGGACTTAAGAGGTCTTTTATTTATTTGTTTTTTAGCTGCCTATCTCAGTGAAATTGAGTACAACCTACTCAGGAAACCTCTACGTAGTATAGGCAAAATGAGGTTCTACTTAGGTGTTTGAGAGTCTTTCATATTTATCTAAAATTTAAATGTCAGATTATTCATCTTCATTAAGGCTCATGGGAATTCCATTCATAATTATGTCTTTGTGAAAATAGCTGCTTTTTTCAAATTTAATAATATTTATATTTAAGTCACCATTGCTTTAGAAAATCAGTTGTTTACTCCTCTGACTTCCTTTAGGTAGTATTCTAAGAGCAAAACAAAATGCCTTTCTCTTACTACTACATTAAGATTTTCCTTTATCAAAGGAATGAATGTAGAATATATAGAATAATATCTGACCTGTGGAAAGAATAAATGTGTCAGTTAATATCACTATTATAATCTTACTACTTTTTTTCAAGCTGTTTCCAATGCCTGTCTTCCTTGAGAATGTAAGGGCCTAGGCCAGTGGTGGTAAACCAATGGCATGTGTGTCACAGCCCATTGTTAGCAAAAGCTCTAGAAGGTTTGCCATCTGTAGTCTTTGCTAAAGAAGTTATACACTGAGGTATTACAGTTACCATTTAAAGACTTCCCAGAAAGGGAAAGGGAAACACAATACATATTTAGAAATAATAATTTTAAAATTTATTAAATCCTTAAATTTCTTAAGAAATAATACTTCAGAAACAGTTTAATGCTCGATATTGAATATGTGAACAATGCATCCTGTTGTTGCATTATATTAAGTAGAATTGATAAGAAAAGGGAGATAAGGACACATGTCAGTATACTTTTTTAAAATGAAATTCTGAAAGTGCCTTAGAACTTCAATGAAATGTTTAGAGATAAGAGTTTTGATGCTATAGTCAGTAACTGTCATGTTGGTAGAATTAATATGCTAACAAATTTAACTTTAGAGAGTATACATACATAATAATTTTTAAAATCTTACTTTTTACAAGTCCAAATACTAATTTATAAGATGTGCTTTCAAAAATTGGTCGTTACTTTTTCCAGAAGCAGAGGATTGAACAGTAGTTATTACATGATTTAAAATGAATGAATAAATGAATGTTTGAAAACATGTTGCAGAACTGTAAAGCATTCTTCTTTCTTTGGCTTAGATTATGTTTTGGAAATCACTAATAGCATTTGTAAATTGCCTTACATTAGGCGCATTAAATTACCAAGTTGTCATTTTTGTTTTTTCTTTTAGTGAAATAGAAAAATCTGGTACTGTCCCTATTTCCAAGCCAGGTGAAACTGAACAATCTGAAACCGATTGTGATGTTGGTGAGGCCCTTGACACAGATGCTCCAGTTCAACAGCCTTCCTTTGTCAGTCCACCTGAGAGGTGGGTATGAGCAGATAGTGATTTTTCCTCGGTAGCACTTTGTGATGACAGCAGTGCAATGTTTGAATGGACTTTGGTGTATACTTTACTTTCTGACATAAAGAAGACTGATCTCTGTTCTTTTCTTGGTTTACTCTGTATAATGATAATTATAAATAGCACTTTAGATTGTGTAAAACTTGTTAGCTAGCTAAAATTTGTTTATCTTTTGGTTTCAAATAGCCTTGTTGGCCAGCATATAGAAAATGTGTCATCTTCACATGGCAAAGGGAAGATAACAAAATCAGAATTTGAATCAAAAGTTTCAGCGAATGAACAAGGTGGTGACAATCCAAAATCTGCATTGAATGCTTCAGATAATGTAAAAAATGAGGTTGGTATATAATTTGCACCATCTCCTACTTTTTTATACAGTGCTTTTTTTTGTTGTTAGCCAATGTTACAATTTGCTAATTAGAAAGTTAATAATATGTGGAACTGATATAAACTGTGATTCTTGGGAGCAGGAAGTCACTTCATGGTACAGTATAATATTCCACTATAATATTTACACATAATATTTACATGTTGTTTCATGTATGAATGCTCTTTTGATTATTGGTAATTAAATGATTTTTAGCCAGTACCAGCTATTTGACGCTACATACTTGGTGTCCTTATTTAAACTGTATCTTAGAGAATAGAAGCTGTAACTATTTAGAAGACTTTTCAAAAATGTTAACTTAGTAACACCAAGTTAAACTTACTCTTCAGAGTTATTCTCAAGGGACATTCTATCTTTTGCTATGTATGTGCAGAATAAAATTAGACTTACATTTCAGAATATTTTTCTTAGAATAAAGACAAGGTTTATCACAGTGGAACAGTTTTACGTTTTTTCTAAGGTCTTCATTGTGTTAGGTACAGGCTGGTATAAAATTTCCTGAAGAAACTGTCAAGTTAATGCTCACTTCAGGTTAGAAATAATTAAAAGGAAAACAGACCTCTTCATGAACTTAAAAACAAAACATGTGGAGTTAAAGAGTTGTTTGATGTGTTGTACACCCCATCCACACTTACTCCTTTTAAATTTGAGGTATTCTTTTCTCCACTTTGTTTGCTCACCAGTTTTCAGTGTATTTGCACTTAAAACTAACTGCACTTCATTTTGGAAACAGTGTCACTGGAAAGCTATGTTTATGAGGC
This sequence comes from Hydrochoerus hydrochaeris, assembly GCA_004027455.1. Classification (NCBI taxonomy): domain Eukaryota; kingdom Metazoa; phylum Chordata; class Mammalia; order Rodentia; family Hydrochaeridae; genus Hydrochoerus; species Hydrochoerus hydrochaeris. The sequence goes on along the minus strand of PVLA01000201.1, from coordinate 300,095 downwards.
TTCTTTATAGATGCTCAACATTTCAGAGGTAGGCAGGTTGTACTAATTTTAATCTTCCCAGTGCCAGTGAAACATATGTTAAAGTTTAGTTCACAGATACTACAACTATAAGTAAAATTAGACAAACATTAAGATATGTCTCCTTTGGAGCTATTTAAAGCATAGTGACCAGCTCAGTCCTAAATTTGCTTATTGTCCTTAACTAGTAACACAGAAACTGCTCTTCATTATCCTAAGAGACACATAGTGTTTGTCAATCTGTGCTAATAGGCAAATGAGTGGAATTTTGTTAATTATCTTCTAAATAGTATCCCCAGCACTCACATTAGTAAATATCACATTATCTCTCTAGTGTAAAAAATAAAAAAAACTGAGAATAATGGGATCCAAAAAATATAATAGATATTGTAAAAGCGAAAGGGAAGGAAAGTACTCTAAAGGATATATCAGTATGTATAGTGTGTAAGATAGATGACCATATTACTGAATTTCTGTTGGATCATTGAACAGAAGGGTTTGCATTGTCAGCATTTGAGTATCTAGCCACTTTTTGTGCTTTGATTTTGTGACTTTGGCAACTATTTTTAAGATGACAATATGTATCAACTAGTGATTTTATGATGTTAATTTTTTTTGAATTCTGTATTGTTCCACCTTTTTCTGTTTTTCTTATTGTTTTTTAATTTCTTTCTTTGAAAAAAAAAGATAATTATACAATATAACAACCATTGTTAAATTTCTTTCATTCCATTTTGAAAACCTATGTTATTATTTTTGGTTTGTTGTTGTTTCTCTCTTTTGCTTTTTGTTTTTCTGACTTCTGACTTCTGACTTCTTTTTTCTTTTTAAAATAAAATTTAAAACATAGTATCCCCAAAGAATGTCATAGATAATAAGCAATGAGTAATACAGTATTCAGTGATTTTATGTGATCTCCAATTCAAGATAACTCTCCCTGGTTAAGTTTGTTATGAATAGCAGAGTTTGCTTTCATATGCAGGTAGATCATCAGGCTGTCTTTGTTAGTTCAGAGATCTATAGGATACCATTTGCCAAGTGTATACACAGTACATTACAGTGTGAATTTATTGTATTGTTTGTAGTCAATGTGTCACAAAGTTTTATTGTATTGTTTAGTTCTTGTATTTGTTGTTAAGAAGAGATAGTGATTTCTTTGTCTGGAACTCAATGGGCATATGTATTTTTCCCCCTCTGTGGCAATTTTGTATTTAAGTTTTACTTTTTAGTGTCTTAGGTTCATTTTTATAATTGTCTTTATTTTGTCAATATATTCAAATTAGATTTAAACAATTTAATTTTTAAGTCAAATACTAGTTCTGTAATCTGTATTTTATCCTCCTACCCTTACCTCCACCCTCAGCAGGCACATATTTCATTAAGGTGCCTAGGTGGTTTTGCAGAAACACTCCAAGATAAAAAAAGGTGAAAGTTGTGTGGCAGCAAGATTTCTAAGCCTTCTTATAGGCAGGTTTGGGAATGGTTCTATTTCTTTTTAAGACCAAAAAAATATGTAATTCCAGAAATAATTTGTATTTTATATTAGTATTCAAATATTTGAAAAACATGTCATAATATAGCAAATCTGTATAAAATGAAATTTGTGCTATTTACCAGAATTAGTCCTCTAAACAGATTTTGCACACTTTCAAGACACTTAATAAACACAATAAGCATTGTCTCAGGAATATAGAAATGATTGCATAATGAACACCATATATGTCTGTACATTATTCAGTTTAAGAAAAAAATTACATTGTATGCTCTTCATTTACTGTATTCTCCTCCTTTCTTATATAATCATTGTCTTCAGTGTGTTGATTTAAAAAATTTTTACTTTAGCACTTTCCAAATAACCATAGATAGTATAGAGACGTACTATTATTTAGCATATTTTGAAACAATATAGACTACCCTGCAGCCTTTAGCATTTCAGCCTTTAACATTTTACTCAACATTGTTTTTGAGATTCAACCTTTCATTACTCAAATACCAGTCTTCAATAATGACGAGCAGTCTTATGCATGTTTGCTTGAACATATGTGTGCATTTTCATTGATATTTATAGATACATATAGAATTGATACTATATGCTCCTTTACTTAGTGTTACTAAACTTTGAAATATTTTGAACAGTCTGTATTTTCCATGATTGAACAGATACACTACACTTTGCCAGACTGCCAAATTTTATCCTCCATCAGATTGGCATAACTTATGTCTTGTTTTCACTTGCGTTCCACAATTATTACTGAGAATGTATTTTCTTTTTTGCTAAATTTATTATATATATTTATTCTCTTCCCTCTTACTGATTCGTAGGCATTGTTTAGATTGCAGTAATTCCTCTGGCTGAAAGTATTGCAGATACTTCTCCTGGTTGTCTATTGTTTCATGTAGTTTCTAGTATTTTTAAAATTTTTCATTTTAATGTCAGCATTTTGCTTTAAACTTTTTCATTTTAATGTTGTCAAATTTGTCAGAGTTATGCATTCTCCATCTTGTTAAATCTTTCTACTGTGTTAATGTGTATCACAAAGATGTCTTTCTTAGTAATAAATAGTATATAGTACTTATATTGCATCTACTTAAAATCTAAGTTAATATAATTAAAGAAAGCTATTTTTAGATGTATATAGTATTTCTATAAAACCTTAAGTACCATGATACAAAAAATTTTAAGATAGATTTAAAAACCCAAGGATTATATTAATTTGTATTGTTTTTAATTACTTGCTTAGTATATAATGCAATTTTTTTTTCATTTTTGAACATGTCACTAACATATGAAGGAATGCATCTTGCAGTGCTTAGATAGAAATGGTTGCAGTTCTTTTAAAAGAAGTCTAGCTTAAGACTTTTCAAAATATCATTAATTATAAAATTAAACATTCTTAGAAGTTTGAAGTCTGTTTATTTTTCGGCATTTCTTTTAGAGTTCTGATCTTATAAAACCAGGAGAAACTGACGCTACACCTGCGGTAAATTCCAAAGATCCAGAGGATATACCAACATTCGATGAATGGAAGAAGAAAGTTATGGAAGTGGAAAAAGAAAAAAGTAAAACTTACAATGTTGCTGCTGATTTTTTATATATCATTTACCTTTATATAACTATATGCAATTTTAATCTTAATTAAAAGTCATGTAAATTACTGAGGATAAAATGAGACAAAATAGCAGTGATTTTCATTTCAGTATATAAGGGGAAAATTGAAGCAGGGAAAGTTCTGAGTCACAATGCTTTAAACTGTATATGCAAAGTAAATGTTTTTTGGTTTGTTTTGGTGTTTTTTGTTTTTTGTTTTTCCTTTTATAGAATAAATGTTAGAATTAAGAATTCTTAGTATTGGGGTGACATATACCCAGAATTATTTCCATGGATAGAGTTTGTTTTCTGTTACAGTACTTAGACTAAATGAGTCATTTCTGTGGGTAATTTGTTTCCATTGGGGATGTTTTAAGCTATTAGAATGAAGCATCTTGGAATTCTCATGGCTTTTTAAGATATTCTGTTAATCATTCTCTTAATTATTCTTTGGAAGACAGCTTGTTTCTTTTAATGTTTTATTTCTGGGAGTATTTTCAATCATAATCATCATATGCATATTTAATAATGAGGTTTGTCTGTAGGTCAGTCATTGCATCCATCTTCTAATGGAGGTCCACATGCCACCAAAAAGGTCCAGAAAAATCGAAATAATTATGCCTCAGTAGAATGTGGTGCCAAAATTTTGGCAGCTAATCCAGAAGCCAAGGTACTTCAGTATAAATTACTTTTATTTAAATATCACAAGCTAGTGACTTGGTATGCTGGGAGCTACATTTTAATGTGAGCTATTTGTCTAATTCACTAATTGCAGAATTATGCCTTTCAAAACATTTTATTGTATTAGTTCTTTGTTATATTAGTTACATATTTATTATGCCCTGTTATTTTACTTTTAAAACCTTTTTCAAATTTAAAAGGGAAATAGGTAATAGAAAATTATTTTGCAGTAGCAGACATTGAATTTTAAATGGATTGTTATAGGAATAATTTAATGTTGTAGTTTTAACTGATACATTTTACTACTTTTATGCCTTTTTTTGCCCCCCACATGTGTTTCAGGCTTAGGTATATTTTAAAATCTGAAAGAGAAATCTTAGGATATTTAGAGTTGAAATAATTTCCTTTTATCATTTTTCTGTAAGTGATTCATTCATTTTCTCATTTTGAAATAGAGCACGTCTGCTATTCTTATAGAAAATATGGACCTTTATATGTTGAATCCATGCAGCACTAAAATTTGGTAAGTGATACAAATTTTTTAAAAGTATATTCTATATGTACATATGTGTTAAGCTTTTTATTAATTTATTATTTTTATATGATTTATTCATATAATCATTTAATAAATGTGATTGTTTAGTGCTAGAACTATGCAAATTGAACAGAAAATACCTTTCTTCCCTGGAGATGACAAGAAATCAAACAATAACAGACTTGATTAAACAGTCATGAAATATTATAAAAGATATGTCATGAGGACTTCTTGAGGGGAGGTAGTGAGTACTACAGCTCAATCTTGTAGGAGTCTTAACACATGGCAAATGAGGGAGTGATAATGCTTTTAAAAGCATATTTCTGTTTTGTTTTATTTTGTTTGTTGTTGTTTTGTTTTGTTTTTGAGACAAGGTCTCCCTATGCGCTTCTGGCTGACCTTGAACTCACTTTGTAACCCAGGCTGGCCTTGAACTCACTGTGGTCCTCCTGCCTTAGCTTCCTGAATGCTGGGATTATGGGCGTGTGTCACCACACCCAGCTAGGAGTGTTATTTCTTCTGGGTTGTTAAATGGGAGCAACATGGAGAGGTTCTTTTACCATGACAGAAGAAAGGTATATTTAGAGTGGAGACAAGATTATGCTGCAGTGTTAGTTTAGGTGTAACTTTAATGCTACTTACCTCTAATTTAATAATTTTTTATCTATCTATTTATTTATTTATTTATTTATTTATTTATTTATTATTTACTGGGGGTGTTGAGGCAAGGTTTTACTGTGTATTGCAGACTGGGCTTCCAACTTGCTTATGTAACCCAGACTGGTCTCAAACTCATGGCAGTCCTCCTCCCTCAGCCTCCTGAGGTTACAGGCACATGCCACCACTCCCATTTGAATTTATTTTAAAGACTGTGAAAGATAGATAGTATTTGTTTAAAGAAGTAACATTATCTCACTGACTTAAAGAGTTTGTTCTCAAAGGTTTACAGAAGAATGCAGTTAAAAGCAGAGAAATCAGTCTCTTTTTATAGCCCAGCTTTTAAATAAAGCATTTATAGTTTGTGTGCAGAGGGATTAGATATATTTGAAAGACATTAGCAAATAAAATTGTTAATTCTTAATAATTGGATGTGAAGAAGAGAGGAGAAGCATTTAGGAGAAATCTCTTAGGATTTGGGCTTCATTGCTTGTATCTGTGATTTTTCCACTAAGAATATAAGAAAAGGAACACATTTATGAGTAGATAATGTATGACATACCTAGGTTTATTATATTATTTCATTATGTAAATGCTTCTGATTAATAATGGGGAAAATCCCCGCTATTATGCTAATTTACTAGTCTGAATAAATACCTAATATATAATACTTAAGGTACTTCTCAAACCTTGTGTAACGTTTATTTTTTTCTACCACTCTTGGATTCACTTCTTTCAGAAACTTGTACCTTTAGATTCAACTACAAAATGAACCAAACTGTTGTTGGTAATAAGAAATGATCACTGGTCAGTTTATCATCCATGGTAACACTACACTGTAAAACTTAACTTTTCCTTACGTCATTTGTTTTGTAAGTGGAATTTGAGGAAATGATTATCTGAGATCATAAAGTGTTGATTAGGAGATTGTATTTTTATTTGTAAAAGTCTCGTAATCAGTGACAGTTGAAAGTTTTATGCTCTTAATATTTTGTATGTCAAGCAAAAAGATACTGGGATGAAGGTATAGGAAGCATTCATTTTGCATTATTATGGTTTGCAGAATAAGTGATTGTAACGTGTGTTTATTATTATATGTTCATGTGTGCATTTCATTAGCCTCAGAACATCTTGAATTGATTTTGCTTAAGTAGTTTGACCACCTGTTACAGTAAAACTACACTAACTATAGTTTTCTAAATCTTAGTATCTGGTAGAACAAGTTTATATTATCTCCTTCATAAATGTCCTCACTCTTGATGTCTCATTTTTTTTTCTTTTAAATTTCAGAATCATCTTATTAAGATCCATAGAAACTCACATTGGCATTTTCATTGGACTTGTATCAACTCTAAATGAATTTTGGGATATTTGACATTTTAGGATATTGAATCTTCCTATCCTTTTATTGAGTTGATGTCTATTGAGTTCTTACTATATGATGCTACTAATTCTAGAAAAATATTTTTTTTTTCTTACTACCTAGTGAAAATCTAGACATGGCTTAGCAGTTTAAATTATAAAATGAAGTATAAACACCCCCGATAAAATGTTAATGTATATTGTACATATATTCATTGCTTTATGAATTGTCCTTTCAATTTCTTTATAGTTTCTTTCAAAGAATAGAAGCTTTTAAAATTTAATGTAGTTGAATTTGTCTATTTTATAATATTAATTTTTTAAAAATCAGATCTTTCCTTGATTTTGAATCATAAAGATAGTGTTTTGTTCTTTTTATGAAATGTAAACATTTTTCACTTCACATTTAGATTTTTAAATCTCTGAATTTTTTTTTATTGTCTTTAGGAGGTATTCCTTCCCCTTCTCCTGATTTTTCTTTTAGATAATTATTTATATAACAATTCAAACTTTACCCTCTGATTTATAATGCTTTCCTTTCTCATAGGGTTCCCTAACACACAAGTACTGGTTTATATATATAGTCTTTCTGTCTCATCAGTTCCTTAATTCCCTCCAATAACAGAATACTTTAGCCTTAAGCTATAAATTAATCAATGTAAAAAACAGTGTATGTAGTATATTTATAAAAGATACAAATATACATTCTTATTCATATCTTACTTTTCACAGAAGTTAACATGTCATATGCTCTTTTTACATACTGTTGTACAATTTAGAAATATCTTGGCCATCTCTATTCCATTTGTAGAGCCCTTCCTCAGTCTTTTTGTTTATTGCATCAAATTCCTTCTTGTGGGTATAATAAGATTTAACTAGTCTGCACTTGGTAGATATTTGGGTTGTTTGTAACTTTTTGTTTTGGCAAGCAATATTTATGTTAGAAAGCTTGTGCATACACTCTTACACTTGTGTGGATAATTAGGAAGAAATAGTTGTGTTACTATACAGATTTTCTTTAGTTTTGATAAATTGTTCTAGGAATTTGTCTTTCAAAGTTTTATAATAAAAATTGTCTTTACATTGTTCTCTTTATTTAAATTCCTTTCAGCTTTAGAAAATTTCTTTTTTTAAAAAAAATTCTCTTGTTTGTTCTTAAATATCCATGGAGACTTGCCCATTTGGCTTTACTGATTCCCTCACCATGTCTTTGTCTTCTCTTTCATTAATTTCTGCTTGAAACTTAAGTTTTCTATGTTCTTTAGGCCTAGTCTGTTGAATGTTATTTTTTTTAATTATCTGTTATACACATTTAACTTTATAAATTTTCTTTTTTACTACATCTTTTACATTTTGCTTTTTTAAATCAAACTCTTGTTACATTTGAATCTGTTACTTTAATTCATTGATTTTTTTTTTTTGTTGAGATATTTGGGATTTAACCCAGAGCATTTACACTGAGTTTATATCCACAGCCTTTTTTACTTCTTATTTTGAGACAGGATCTGTAAGTTACTAAGTTGCCCAGGCTGGACTCGAACTTGTAATGCTCCTGCCTCAGCCTCCCAAAGTGCTAGGAATACATATGGGTGCTACCACACCTGGCCTTTGATCTTTTAAAATTTCTGACCCAAGCTAAGGATTATGGTACATGTTTTTAGTTTAGGAGGCTGAGGCAGAAGGATCACCTCGAGGTTGAAACCATCTTGGGCTAAATAGTGAGCTCGAGGTCTGCTTGAACTGCATAGCAAGGCTCTGTCTCAAAAAGGGGAAAAAATGTTTCTGATGTCTAAGTGGTTACATAGTATATCAAAACTGAAATTGAATTTAAGTTGTTCAAATAGAATGTTGTAGTACTATGGAAAATACTTAGGCTTTGGAGGCAGATAGATACATGTTCTGACTTCCACTTAAACATTTTTATTTTTCACCTTCTGAAACTTAGTTCTCTTGCTGGCCAAGGTTAAGCACTGTATTAATTTTAATGCTTTTGATTTGCTCAGCATTTGTCAATTTGTAAAATCTCATTTGATAGTTTATTAAAGGAATATTAAATGTCAGGATATTTCTTTTCCCCAAATTTTTTTACATATGGATTTTTATTTTATATATGTGGAATGCTTTTGTTTCTTTTTTTTAATGGGTATCGGGGATCGAACTCATGATTGCGTGCTTGCAAGGCAGGTGCTTATGCTGCTGAGCTAAATCCCCAGCCCATGCTTTTGTTTCTTAAGCAGCAACTTTTGTGGTATCTTTGCACATCAATTATAGGTTACTAATATTTTTTGTTTTGATAGTGGAGATTGAATCTAGGTCCTTACGTGTATGCTCTGTAGCTGAAATATAACCCATCTTCCACCACTATTTTTAAAAACAGCTTTATAAGCTGCAACATGTAAAAATATATAATTTGATAAATTTGACATTTTTATATATCACCACAATGAAGATTATGAGGATATCCATCACTTCTAAAAGTTTCTTCACACTCTTCTTTATAATTTCTCCCTCTAAAACCATTTTCCCCCACAATTACAGGTTAGGCTTCTATTACTCTAAATTACTTGACATTCGCAGATCTTTATATCAACAAAGTATATAATTTCTACCAGTTTTAATGGGTACTGATTATTTCATTGTCCATGTAGGCTAAAGTTGGTTAATTAATTCTGTGCTAAATGTTTAACCTTTGCCTCCTGCTTTTATACACTGTGCTTCAGTGTAACAAACTAAACACAAAGGTGAACATGGGAGCCATGTATCCTTAAGAGTTCATTACTAAATCATAGACTTTGATACCTTTAAAATAATACGCAAGTATATTCCAGACTGTCCAGTAGACTAGTCAGGTTCTATTACCATTGGCTGTTCTCAATAATTGCTTCTTGAAGAATATGCTTTGTTATTAAAAATAAAAAGAATCTTAAAACTACAGTGGAACAAAATCGGTATCTTGTTTAGCTTTTTTCCCACTAATGATATAGTCAATAAATACTTAAATGGATTCCCTTATGGATAACCAGGTTACCAATCCTCCTTCATTACATTTTAGTAACTTTTAATGGATGTCTAGTTTATTTATGCATATTGTTATGTTTAATATGAACTGTTATTTTGAATGGTTTATCTAAATAATTGTCTTGTGTTCTTTTTGAAGGTTTGTTATTGAACTTTGCGAACCAATTCAAGTAAAACAACTTGATATTGCAAATTATGAATTATTTTCTTCTACTCCTAAAGACTTTCTGGTTTCTATCAGTGACAGGTAAATTGAACAGCTGGTTTCAGTAGGCCTATGTTGGACCTTTAGAATTAAAATTTAAAAATGGGTCACTTTTGATTTCAATATTTTCTTTTTTAATAATAGTTTTTAATAACAGATGTAGGCTCTTGTTAATCATTTTCCTTTTATTTGCTTATCTAATGCCTAAAACATTGTAACCACATATTCTGTTTTTTAAAGGAGAAAAAAGGAAAATAATTTATTAGAAAATAACATGTTAAAATATGTAGATGTATTAAAAGTATATAGATGCATAGACAGTGCATGTAATCAGATGTTTGCATCTACTTGTACTGAATGAGTTTGCTTTTGCAGAGTAAAAAATAATATTCAGCTGAAAGTGATCAACACTTTCTATTTTTGGTATTTCAAAATGAAGACAAAACAAATAAAATATGTCATGCAAAATAAATATCATGAATGCATATATAAAATAATACAAATATATAAAATGTATTTATACGAACCAAAAGTAACCAGCTTATATAGAGACTAGTAAAACTATGTTGTGTTATCTCACGTATTAGAAATTTTATCATTATTTTTTTAGTAGTACATGTTGATATTATTCCTTTATAAACTGAAGAAAAGTTGGGATTAATAGCTTGCCTAGAGAACATAACCTATTCAAGGATCAAAACTCAGAATCTAGAACTGTGTCACTTCAAGGTCTTTTTCTTTAATCCTTATTCTCTGCTCCATCCTAACATTTCTTTGAAAATTATTAAAAGTGTTTCATTTTATATTATGAGGTATATTTTTAGTAAATATTTTCAAACATTTTTGGTTTTACATAATTATAAAACAAGTAAACATTGTAATGACGTTGGAAAAGAACTGCATTCTTGTCAAAGATAATCACCTTAGCACTTTAATACATTCCTTTCAGCTTTTCCTGTGCATTTATTTATCTAGTAAAATATTTCATACACCCTGAGACTTATTTTATGAAGACCATTTTTAATGAGCACTTAATATTTTCCTCTTGATGAATGTTTATTCATTCCATGAATACATTTGCATGCCATGATATGCCATGTAAGAAATTATTTGTTTTATTATCCTTGAGCCATTGAGGTTTTGCTATGTTGTTTCTCCTGTCACCTCACACTTAGCAATGTGTGTGTACAGTTTGCAAAATCACTTCTCAAAACCTTTTGAAAATTCCATCTACTGTTCTGCTACTAACCTTTCTCTTTCAACTTCTTTGTCTCTAAGCCAGAATTTTCTAATATGTTATATGGACATAACCAGAATGACACAGTATTTTTTTAAATGTGAGACAGCTCTTTTGAAGCATTCTTTAAGTAACTTCAGACAAAAATAATAGTATTGGATTTTTATGTTCGGTTAACTTTTAAACCCATCAGCTACCTATTGTAAAATTCATCAAGTTCTATTGTGATGGTAAAGTGTTTTTTTTCCTACTTGACATCAGTATTTGTATTTATATTTCACATCATCATATACTTGTTAGAATGTGAAGAATCATTCTTCTCATTCCAAGACAATCTCTTGGCTGCATTGTAAAATTTCTAGGGAGGCTTCTCAAACTTGAGCAGGATTCTTGTCTTGCTTTTATTTTTTCCTTATCTTGTATTTCTTAATAGTGACTTTTCAAGTTATTCTTTCCTACTATTGAGAAACTTGTCAATTTAATGGGAAAATAAAATGTATTTAACCAAAGGGATTGTTAAGCTATATTAAGTCAGTGTGCTCACCTGCAGAGGAAAAAGTGTACAGAATATATTTAGGTTTTTTGTATTTTCTAGATATCCCACAAATAAATGGATTAAGCTGGGTACTTTCCATGGTAGAGATGAACGGAATGTCCAGAGTTTCCCTTTAGATGAGCAAATGTATGCAAAATATGTGAAGGTAATGTTTACACATATAGGACTCTATTCTGTCATGAAAATATACTCATTTACAATGTATTCACTCCAGCCATTTACAAAGTAGAAAAATTAAAAGGCCTGTTAGGATGTAATACATCATTTAATGAAGTAGTTCTTACTTGGATATTTTATAACAAAAATGTTAATACATTCCTTCTGTGTTACTTAAAACCTAGGCTAGCATTTTTGTTTGTGGCTCTGATAATAAAATTCCCAATTATGACTCTTAATTTTTTTTGAATCTTTATGTCATCTTCATAGTACTATATTTTTCCCTACTTTGAATGTTAGTTACTATCACTGAAGTTTTTAAAGCAGGGAGTTTCTTAGCTTACTAAAATTCTTAAATGATTCCAGTTTTAATATACCATTATTTGACATTATTATGGCTCTTGCCTTTGTGTATTCAAGAGCAATTTTATGTCCAACTACCAGTTTTGAGTAGAGAAAACTTTTTAACAGTCTATTCTGGGTGCTTCAACTAATCAAGTAGAATTCTCAGTCTTGAATTTAAACAAAACAGAGGAAGTTTCTGCTCTCTTTCTTGCCTCTTTAAAGTAATTGCTACATTTTAAAATATCATTGTGTTAATAATATAACCTCTTGGAATGGCAGTGATTCTAATTCTGTCCTCCTTTAAATGTGAGAGCTACTTAATTTTGTCTTCTGGGGTATTACTATCTCTTTTAATGCATGTATTAAATTGACTTCTATCAGTGGATAAACTTGTAGTATTCCTACTTTCAGTATAAAAATGCTAAAAAATTTTTTGAAACTACATTTGATATTTTCAATTAATGATTTTAGAGTTCAGAAAATATGAAAATCTTTTAATTTATTCTAAATAAGTACAGAAATAATTGTTGAATGACCATGTACATATATAGATACATAGATATCATATTTTCTACACTATGAGAAAGAAAAAATACTAAAAATCATTTGCCAGATAATATATTTAATTTTGAAATTTAAAATGTCATTAGATAGGATCATTTTTATACCACCTACTTTGTTAATAATGAAAGAATATTTTATTGATGGTATAAAAATGTCATATAAAACTTTCTGCCTTGTTCTATGATAGGAGACTAGAATATTTTGATGGTCTGTTTCCAACAAAACCCTTTGGTGGAAATAAGTTAAAAAGCAAAAGCATTACTTCCAAGTTTCATTTTAAGACATTGACCAGGGCCACAAATAAATCTATGGTGAATGGTCCTTGAGCTTAATTTTTTCAGTAGTTTAAAATCAAACATCCAATGTCCAGGGACAAGCTAATTTTGATTATCAAGATCATATTTAACCACCATTGGGAAACAACAGCCTGTTGGTATTTAGACATACAAAATATAGAATGTTTTAAATAGCTTGAAAATGTAGCAGAGGGATATCAAAATCTTCATGTGGTTCTGAGTCTAGGCCAAGGCACAGTGGGCAGCCATTTATTTATTTAGTCTTCCTTTTCCTATTCTAAAATAGAAACTTTGGGAGTACTAGTGTTATAGGCAGCTGAATTAGATAGAAATCTCATAGACAGGGCTAGACCCTCCAAGGAACCAGTGCAGAAGATCAGATATCTTGCTCCCTGGAAGGAGACAGACACCTCTGCTTTGGGCCAGATCTCAAGACAACAGGAAAACAAATGCAATGACACCCTAAGTATAAACATCAGGGGTTGATTTCTAAGTAGACATTAATCACCTTGAGGAAGCCAGAAGGAGCCACTAATCCAGCTCCCTACAGGCAAAGGCCCTGTTCCCATTTGCTACATGACTCACTTCCCTACAGGTTTCCAATTTAATCAATTCTACCTGAGCAATTACACTCATAATCTTATTGACTGATCATGGTTCTGTCCCACATCATGCCCATCTTACTTGCAAGTTCACATTTTTCCCCACTGTGGACCCACCTCACCTCGTGGTTTTGCTATATAAAAAACTCTGGAAAAGGCAGCATCCCTTGGCAATCCACTCAGGACCCCTTCTATCTCTCTTGGAGTGCTTTCTTTATCTTAATAAATGTATTTTGCTCTTTATATCCATTGTTTCTAAAATTCATTCTTTGATTTTAGAGAAAACCAGACACATAGTAGGCCAGGAGTTTAATTCTCTTATATCAGTATGAATTTGCGTTCTCTAAAATCGAAGAATAAATTTTAGGAACAATGGAGGTTAAGATTAGAAATATTGGGAGAAAGAAAGTTTCTGTCTGAGAGACAGAAGGGGTCCTGAGTGGGTTACCCCTGAGTTTAATTTTAAAGTGTCAAGTACTATGGGTTTTCTTTATCCTGTAAGAATTAAATCCATAGCTACAAATTACTTTTTAATAGCTTATATTTAATAAATGAATTGATATATATGTACTTTTTAGTAGTTATAATTAAAAAGTGATTTGATAAATACCTTTTAGAAGTTACCCTTGAAATAATAACATAGAATATTAAAATTTCATGTTTTCCATATATACTATTACACAAGTATGTGTAACACATCATTGTGTAGTAATCTTTTTATCAGTACATATCATGATATATAGTTATGTACATCCACATATATCAATATACAATAACAGCTGCAAATATATACTTAATACATAGCTATGATACAGTAATAGAAGGCACAGATTTTTTCTAAAGATAATTGATTTTGGAATGCTTTTGTAACTAAGATATAAAATAGCAGTAGTGGATTTTAGGTTGCTTAACTTTTTGTAAGCTTAAAGTTTATTTTATTACAGTTGTTCAGATTATACTTTCTAGTTGTGATGGTAATAATTGAAACTATTTCTTTGATTTCTGCAAAGAATTAAGAGTACTACAATGTTATCCATCACAATATATTGCTTTCTATAATTATACAGTATGATTTACAAATTGATGAAGTGCTTGTAAAGCATGTTATCCAGACTTTGGAACTGATCTCTTTTTCTTTTCGTTTCTTTTGCTTCAGATGTTCATCAAGTACATAAAGGTTAGCAACCTTCTACTTTCGCAATATTGAGTAAAGAGCATGGCTTATTAATGCAATATTTAAAAAAGAAAAGTTTTACAAGTATTAGTTTTGGGGGAAATGAGGATTGTTTTTAGAAACATGATTATGTTAACCGTATAGGCACTCTGCTGGCTTCCCATTTCATGTGCTTTTATTTTTTAGGTGGAGCTGGTATCACATTTTGGATCAGAGCATTTCTGTCCATTAAGCCTTATAAGGTAAAACAGAACAAAATAAGTTTACTAGGATTTTTCTTATCGGTTATATTGGTTGATGCATATTTATAAGTCCAGCATGCTGTGAGGCTGATGCAGGAGATTTGCAAGTTTGAGTGCAGCCTGGGCAATTTAGTGAGATTCTGTCTCAAAATAAAAAAAGGACCATTAAGATAGCTTAGTGCAAAGGCCCTGGGTTCAGTTGCCAGTATAACAAAAAATACTTCGTGATTCTTTTAGCTATTTTGCGATGATAATATATGGAGACATTTTAGACTGATTAAAAAAGGAACTTGATCATTATATTTCTACAGTTGATGACCAAAATGTAAAACACAGCCATTATTTTGGCCTACAAAACCTGGCATTCATTGTAACAGTTAGAACTGATGTTTGTCATGGATTTTTAATAGATAAGTCCGAGTAACTTTGTTTTGTTTTATTAAGTCTTTAATTAAATTGATGTTATTAGAGTATTTGGCACTAGCATGGTGGAAGAATACGAAGAAATTGCTGATTCACAGTATCAGTCAGAACGTCAAGAACTGTTTGATGAGGACTATGGTAAGTGATTTTAAATAGGTGACTATTAGAAACTTCTTTGCTTTTATAATTTAATTCTAATGGGTGATTAGTTAAATCAATGATTGTTGTCACTTTAATTTGTTTTGTTTTAGCCCTTATAACCTAAATATATCATTTAATGTGACTGACCTATATATATTGTTCCAAGCTTATCAGTGAGTTATTTGTAAGTGGAGCTCCCTTTGAGAACCTCAGTGTTATAAATCATGATTGTAATCCTATGCTGTGTCCAAGAACCTGTTCAACTTCTAATGAACTGAAATAGTAGAACATTAATTCCTTTGATTTGCCCTGAGCCTAAGAACAACCACATTTAGGCTTGAGCTTTTGAGAAACTCTCATGAGTGAGCGGGATAGGGCAAAGTTTAATGGACCTACTCATTTTTGCTCTATCAAATCCCTTTTTTAAGATGCCTTAAATCTTAGTTTGAACAGCGTTAAGGTTTTTCTTCTGTTGTTTTCACATGAAGGAAGACATTGACTAAGGGTTGCTATAAGGAAAGCTTGAATAAAAATCTTACAACTGTGGTTAAAATTTCTATACGCATTTTAATCATTTTCTTTGGTTTATTTAGTTTATTAAATGGCTCATGAATCTCATTTTCTTTTTGTGAGCACATTTTAGATGTATAATTAATATTTATAAAATGTTTTAAATGTTAGTTGACTATGAGAGGTCATAAGTTTATAAATTTATTGTTTAAACTAGTTCTTAGCATAATTACTTTTTTTTTCCTCTCTAGATTATCCATTGGATTATAATACAGTGGAGGATAAATCTTCAAAAAATCTTCTTGGCTCTGCTACAAGTGAGTATTTTGGAGTTTCTTATTCATGCTATTCAAGTATTTCTCATTTTTTTCATTTTGACATAGGTATATTGCTTTCCTGCCAGTGTTGAGTTTAATTCAAAGATACTGGCTTAAAAAACATATCTGGAAGCCAAACAGGAAGAATGGATGAAAAGAAAAAAAGGTTAAAAATGCAAATGTAATAAAAGTATGTCTTCTTCTCTAATCATTTGGGGATAGTTTCTTTGTCATGAAGAAAGAGTTATGAATTTATTTGAAGGGAAAAAATTGTTAAAAAGGTAGTACATCAGTGAAATCCTAGTGAACAGGAATTTGTTAATTTACGGACATAGTTTCCTGTTTATAAAATATAAAGGCTGTTCTCATCTGTAATCCAAGAATGATAATTGTAAATTAATATATTCTTTGTAAACTAAGAAAATGACTGAGATAATTAGTGTTTTGTATGCTGTTTTCCTAAAGTGCTATATGAACCTAGTGGTAGGCTAATTAAGGAGATTACTAAAAAGACCTCTACCCAGTCAGCTCATGATTTTTCTGTTAAAATGTGCATGGGTATGTTTTCATGCTGTTCTTGAATATAAAACTAAGTGGACAGGTTTTTCTTCCTATTTGGAGATTAATATTAAACAGAATTTATTAAAAAATAAATTTTAGTAAAGTAGAACACTAGCTCCTTGTTCTTTTCATGTTAATGAACTAAATGGTTTGAATACCAATCTCTGTGAACAATGACTAGTTTTTTTAGATATTCAATCAGTAGTGCATATACTTGCAAAGATATTTTTTATAGGCATGTGTATGAAGTTAAGAATCATTTCAACTTTTTTTCAACTTTGTATCTTTACTTTCTTCCTGTGTACCCATCTTTCATATGTTAGAACTTCAATGAGTGTTTTTAGGGATGGGCAGAATAGTGTTAAAAATACCCAAGAAGAGAATCCCTCTATGCAACATGTAACTTTGCTTTATATCAGTTTGATATACTTTGTTTTACTATATTGCTACCATTCTGATTTTTTTAGAACTTAGTAGCTTTTAAAAAGGGTGCCTAAATGTCCTTGATGAAAAGTACCTCTTTCACTGCTATAGATGTAGTTTTTTAGGAGTGAAAAAAATGGTATATTATCTGCCTGGGGATTAATATTGTATTTTCTTCTTTAAAGTTATAATAGTCATTATTCTGTGTCTTTGTAGCTTAAATGATGCTGCACTAGCTCTGAGGAATCACTTATTTTACGAGGGTGTCAGAAAATAGCAGGCTAAAAGATCTCTAGTTTCTGGTGGTTACCAGAGAAGTCATCTTAGGAAACATAGTGGTAAGGGAGTAGATACTTCCCTTGAGTAGGCTTTGTCTTATTCTAAAAATATCTTAACACTGAGTTTTCTTTTTTTCTTTTTATGGGATTGACTCCTGGATGTCATTAAAACCTAACTCTGGAGGACATTTTCCTGTTTGTAGTCACTTTTCCAGCCAATATATTTATTATCTTAGAGTGGAATCTTATTTAGATCTAAGCTTTTTGGTTCTGTCTCCTTAAAACTGTTTTTTGTTTGTTTGTTGTTGTTGTTGTTGTTGTTGTTTACACCTCAGGGATCAGAATTGTCCTGTAGTGAAGCAAGAGAGGTGGGAGGATGTTAGATCAGCCTAGGTATGGGGCTTAAAATAAGCTCCACCTCTTGAAATGTCTCAAGAAAGGCAGTGTGAGACAGAATATTAGGACTCTTGTCATGAAGCTTTAAAGCTAAGCTAATACTATCACCTCCTCTACTATTGTCCTTGTCATCCTCTCAGAACAATGAACTAAATGGTTTGAATACCAGTCGCTGAACAATGGTGCTGTTTTTAAGAGCCTGACTTACAACCTCCAAAGTGGTATAAGGAGGAAATAATAGAAATAGAGCTGGTCCTTGACACTAGATGTTCAACTTTGACGTTTGTGTCTTAAAATGGGCCAATTTTGAACCAAATTTGTTTTTCCTTGTTTTTAAAATGTACATGGATTACAAAGCAGAATCCTGTGGCCTTATATCATGGGATGAATAAGGTGCCCAACTCAAAGGAGTTTTCTATTCCAAGAAAAGTTAGGGGCAGTTATGCAGTTTGGTGTTGTATTTGAAGTTATAACTTTATCCTATTATAAATACATTTTAGTAACCCGATTATGGTGACGAGCTGTCACACATTTGGCTGCAAGTTGAGAATGGTCAGAATATCATATCCACAGTGCTGCTTTTACTCAAGAGACTAAACATAAACTATACTAGGCAATATTTTGTGAACATACGAAAATTATTTCTTTAGGTGCGATAGATTGAGAAAGTAAATGGGACCCTAAAGTGATAACAATAAGTAATGTTTTTAAAGGATGGTTAAAGGATGGCTCTTCCTCATAATAGGGCTATCATTAAAAAAATTAGTTCAAAAATAATACTCAAAAGCTATTTTCTTTATACATATTAATAGCATGTTGTTTTATTGAAGTATCTAATAGCGAATGCCCCAAAATTTGAAATCTAAGGTAAGGTATTACTTAGAAACACAGGAGGGTATGGACCATGGTCACCCTGTATGTGGCACATTGAAAGCTCCAAAAGGTTTGCCCTCACTGATACAGATTGTTGATTCCAAAATTTGGGTTTAGCCAATGGTGTAAGTAAAAGATCATATCTAGTAGTTTAGTATCAGTTGGCATTAAAAGTGAATTTATAAGAAAAGTTTCCATTTCTCACCTTAGTTTGTGAAAAGCTAGGGAGTTTCTATTATTGTCATTATCATGCTAAGGTGTCTCTTTAGCCAAAGAAAGAATCAGGGCTACTGTTCTGTTGACCTATTTGACAGGTTGAAGGGCAAGACATTTAAATTCCATCTAAACATGTGTAAATGTGCTATATTCAACCTTTTGTGTTATACTAATAATCAGAAATATAGTACCACTGTTTTATTCTTTCAGATTATATAATCATAATTATGTGAAGATCAAAATTGTAACTGTCAGTTATCACCTTTACTCCCTTAGATTTACTACTTTTCTCCCACCCTACAGCATGCATCTATATCAGGTTCATGTGACTGCTAAGCTGGCTCCAAGCCTTTCTGATATGCTAGATTCTTTAGATCTTTTTTCCACTTTTCACATCTTTGGATTTCATTGAAAGTGTGATAAAACCATGTATATATTTTTTGGATTTCATTGAAAGTGTGATGAAACCATGTATATATTTTTTTGGAAAGGAGACTAGGATGAATATAACTTACGAGGCTTAATGTATAGCCCCTGCCACTTGTTAGTATTTTAGTAAGAGAAGAATACCTGATCCTGGAAAAGTTTTGGAATTTGAAAGATTTGATTGGAATAAATGCTAATATCCCAACTGCATCATATTTTGGGGGAATCTTCTCTATTCCCAGCATCAGCTTTTATGCAGTTCTACCATGTGTGGTCTTCCTGTATAAATGTGTCTGTCTGTACATATGGAGGTTTGTACTGCCTTTGTCATCTAACTCTTCTCCCAGGAAAGAGGTGGAATTAACCAAGTATGCAAATTGCTCTATGTACGCATTCAGAATTTTATGACTTTGACTTTAATTAATCTGCCCTATCCATCTCCACATCTCTACCCCAAACACAAAAAGAATTGGTTTGCTTTATGATCCATAAAACATTAGTTTGGTTAGTTTTTAAAACCTAATAGAGAAATTTGCTTCTATGCAGTGTCAGTTTGGAATTTAAGTGTGTTACCAAAAGATACTTACTATCTGTTAAGTGAAAATAATACAAATTTTTGTGCTTTGAATAACGATCTCCCCCATTTTATTTATACTTATGTTTATCATTCATTATGGGAAAATTTTGACTTTTAAGCTTTTTTTGTTTTCTGTTTAAAACTGTAGTACCTTTTAAGGGAAATTTGAGTTTTAAAATACTAGTTTTGATCATTACATTTCCTCCCTGTCACAGTACAAGCTAAACATTGAATTAGAATTGAATTTTGTAATGTGTAAATATTTTGGTAAAAGGCTGGGGACCCTTTGCAACAAAAAGTACGTTTAAAGCTAAAATTCTTCCTAAATACAATAATTCCAATTTATGCATTACATTTTTGTGTCCTATATTTGATTTCAGTAGTAAACAAAAAATTAATATTCCAGGGAAAAAGGCAAAATAAGTCCCATTATATATGTTTTTTTACTAATACTAATTTATGTGAGAATATTTAGGTATATTGGTATTTTGAATTTTGTTTTAGATGCCATTCTAAATATGGTGAATATTGCTGCTAATATTCTGGGAGCAAAAACTGAAGACTTGACAGAAGGTACCTAATTGTTTTATGGATCTTTTGAATAGTTAGTATTCCCTGGGACTTCTTGTTAGGAAAATCAAATAAATAAGCTAAAAAGAAAATTAGAGTTTATGTTTAGAAATACAGACATGATCCAAAGGAATTTAGTTGTCTTTACCCATTGTTGATTAAATTCCATTTTTTTAATAAAAGGATTTTATCTGCACAAAAATTGTACCTGGGTCTTTGACTTTCGTATAGTAATAATAATTAGTTGCTGTTATCTATTGAGACGTTTATGCTCTAATAATACTTCAATTTTGCTCTTTTTATGTATCAGATTGCTACGTAGAAAGTTTTTCCTTACTGAAAAGTGAATAGAAAGTAACTATTATTTAGCAAAGAGAAACAATCATGCCTTTTTGGTTTTTGATAAATGTTTAGTTTTATGCTGGATGTGGTGGCACACCCCTGTAGTCCCGGTACTCTAGGAGGCTGAGACAGGAAAATCACAAGTTTGAGTTCAATCTGGGCAAATTAGTTAGTGAATCTTTGTCTCAAAATGAAAAACAAAAAAGGGGTTGTGGACATAGCTAAATGTGAAAGCCCTTGATTAAATCCAGTACTCACTCAAACAAAAAAAAACCAACTTAGTTCCAAATGAGAACTTAAAAAGGATCCGTCTATTTCCTCTCATTTTCTTTAATAGCTTTTTAGGGATCTAGAAGGCATATTAATCATCTAAGATAATACGGTATTCAGAGTCAGCTATGATTTATCTGAAAAGTTAAACAACATGCATTACTTACAGTTGCAGTCTTATATGATCCTCTCTAAAAGAGCTTTGTTTATAAAAAAGTCCAAGGTGGCAAACATATTTGACACTTTTTTTCTTTTCCCCAGTAAAACTAAAGTTCTTTATTTGTTTTTTCATGGTATGGCTTTTAAAAATTGAACTCAACATGGGCATCTTTCTTAAAATAGGCAATAAAAGTTTATCTGAGAATGCCACTGCCACAACTGCACCTAAAATGCCTGAATCAACTCCTGTTTCAACTCCTGTTCCATCACCTGAGTAAGTTATATTAAATAGAGTTCTTTTTTTTTTTTGTATTGAGTTTATTGGTACAATTTAGATATACATAATGATCACACTCATCCTAGGGAGTTTGCATCTGTACAGAATACATCTTGATTCTTCTTTTCCCATTTCCCTTCCCTCCCTTCAGTTCCCTTCCCCTCCTTATTTATAAAACTTTGTTTCCAATTTATCCTTCTTTTTTTCCCTTTTCCCTTCCTTTCTTTCCTTCTCCCCTCCTTCTCTAGTTCCTCTTTCTTTTTGAACAATTTTTTTGTTTCACAATATCTGTTACACATTTTGGTTCTTATTTACACTTTCAGTTTCTCATACCAGAGAGACAATGCAATATTTATACATGTGTGTTCACTTTATTTCATTTAAGAGTATGGTCTCAAGGTCCATCCACCTAGCTATAAATGTCTCAAGTTTATCCTTCTTTATGACCAGTAGTACTCCATTGTATTGAAAAACAACATCTTTTTTGTCCATTCATCAGTTGATGAGCATTTGAGTTATTTCCAAGAGTTAGCTATTACAGACTACAAGCATGGGTATGCATACATCACTGTAGTATGTATGATACTTTTAATTCTTTGGGGAAAATACCCAGAAGGGGAATAGTTGGCTCAAATAGAACCTCTAGTTCTAGTTTATGAGGAATCTCCACACTGATTTCCACAGTGGTTGCACCAGTGTATGCTCCCACCAGCAGTGGAGAAAGGGTTCCTTTTTCCTCATAGCCCTGCCAGCATTTGTTATTGATTGATTTCTTGATGATAGCCATCCTTTCTGGAGTGAGATGATGTATCTCTGGAACGATCAATTATGTTGAACATTTTTTCATATATTTATTTGCCGTTTGTACTACTTCAAAAGTGTATATTCATCTCAGATGCCCCGTTTTTTGGATTGGGTCTTTAAATTTGGGGTGTGTGAATGTTTTCAATTCTTCAGATGTTCTAGATATTAGTCTTTTGTCTGGCTAAAATTTGTTCCCACTTGGTGGCTTGTCTTTGGTTATTTCTTTTGCTGTACAAAAGCTTTTTGATAAGATGAGACCCAGTTGTTGATTCTTTGTTTTGTTTTCAATGCAAACATGGTTTTGTTCATGAAGTCTTTTAAAGTGGAGCACTAAATATGCCAATATGAAGAGCAGAACTTGTGATTTGTGTATAAAACAAACATATATAGAGAACTTTGAATCATAGGACATCCTATGGCTGCTGAGGGCCAATGAATTACTTCTCTAGTGTGTATGTGTGCTAGGAATACACTTCATTCTAGACCAAGCATTTGTTGTTTTGATTATGCATTATTTCCTCTTAGTCTTAACCTTATTGAATATTATTTCCTTATTACAAATAATTGTGCCCATACAATTATTAGCAAAAGAAAATTTGCCATTAAGAACATTTTTTAAAGTTCAAGTTTAAAAGCATTGATAATGTGTATGTTTGTGTGATGTCCTTAGAGAGTTGCAGTACCTAGACTATTGTACTGTACTTGAATCATGTTTTTGTCACAGAACAAAGTGTTCTCTTTTTCAGAGTGAATCATACAATGTTTTCCTATTTGGGCAAGAATATATATAAATAAATACAGTTAAAATATTATCATAAGATATTTGAATTTGAAATAGTTCATGGTAATAGGTAATGATGACTGTAGGGGGTAAACTGTTAATTCTTAAGTACTTAATAATTAAAAAATGACTTATGCTTTAAAGAACATAGTGAAATTTACATTTTTCAGTGTTAATCCTGAAAGTGACTAGAGCTGATTTTTGGATAATTAGAAAATCTAGCACACATGTTCTGCATTCCTCATAGGGCCTAAGAAATTTATTGGAGATAAAAACATTTTTGGTGTTTCTAATTATGTGGAATTGTGGATTACTACCCTTGATTTTATAACTGGGCTTCTTTAGTTAATAGTTCATGCTATGTCTTATTTTTCAAAACTGATGCTGTTTTATACAAATATATACAAATATGGATGTGAATATTTGATGAAGTATTTATATAATATATATCTAATCACATTGGGCAAATGCAGCAATTTTTACTTCTTTCTATTAAATTTTTTTTTAGTAAAAGGCAGATTTATAATGATCTGACAAAAATCAGTGTGTGTTAGATATTTTTAATAGATTCCTTTGCATAATTTTTTATGTAATGTTTCCTCATGTGTTTATTTTAAATTGCTTTTAATGATAGCATCCTTTGAAGAAAATAAAGTAACGATAGAATATTACTGTTGAAGTTACTATGAAAAGCTGACTTTCTTTTCTAGGTTTACTATTTTTAAAGCGTGGCCCTGAGTAGAGTTTGTATAGGCTGTGTATGTATGACTTAAGGTTCAGTTTAGTTTCTTTTTTCTTCATTATTCTTTTTTAACCGTCATTTTTTTTTTTTTAGATAGCAGATGATATGCCACTTGCATATGTAAGAAGTGTTATTTGTACCTCTGTCTGTCTATGGCAATACATTTCTAGCACAGTCTATAATTCTATTTTGATTTATTTGCTACACTCTTAAAGAAATAATCTACCTTTTAGATATTATCAGTTCTACTTCTGCTTGTATTACATTAGTCTTTATTTGGAGACATTTCCTAGTAGTGAATTTTAAAAATAGGAAAATTTGTTTTGAAAATAATTCTGTTTTAGTATTACTGTTACTTTATTTTTTTCAGATTGTACTATTTGTGCTATAAGGCTACATGCAGACATTATCTTTATATCTTTAGAATAACAGTAATTCATGTTTCCACCAGCTCCACCCTACCCCAAAGATAGTGTTTGTGCTATGTTAGCATAAAGTTAGTGGTACTATTGATTTATGAAAAGCCAGGATTTATATTAACTTGGTTAAGTATTTGCCATTTAATAATAGAAAATTAGCTGGGTCTGGTGGTGCACACCTCTAATCCCAGCACTCGGGAGGCTGAGAGGCAGGAGTACCATAGCAAGTTCAAGACCAGCCTGGGCTACAAAGTGAGCTCAAGGCCAGTTTGAACTGCATAGTGAAACCCTGTCTCAAAAAGACGAAAGAAAGAAAGAAAGAAAGAAAGAAAGAAAGAAAGAAAGAAAGAAAGAAAGAAAGAATCAGACAAGATGATATTCCTAATGCAGATAATATTGTGTGTGTGTGTGTGTGTTGGAATTCTTCACATCATATACAGAAAGATCTTTGAGAAATCTGGCTACCTTTTGAAGGCAGAATATTGAAGCACAAAGTATATCCATAACTATTAAGAATCCTGGATTCTAATTCTGGTTCTTGGATAGCTTCATTTCAATCTGTCAAGAGTGGTGAGGTTTGTAAAGATCTGGTGAATGTTTATGGACAGAAAGGTACACTACCCTTCAGAAAACTGAATTGTTCACGTAGTAGTTCTTAACTGGATATAAAAAAAAGGAAATTTTGATAAGGTAAATGTAGTGGACTAAGTCACCTTGACTGATCACTTAATAGATGAACTTTCTGTTGCCATTTCTAAGTAGTATTTTAATAATGAAACTGTTTTGAAGGAGAAAAATTCATCCCACATTTGAGTTTCTTCTCTATTTTCAGTCTCTTATGACTATTAACTTTAGATTTTTAATTGTTATTTGTAACTATGATATATATTTCTAGGTATGTAACTGCTGAAATACATGACACAGAGCCATCAACACCAGATACTCCAAAAGAAAGTCCCATTGTACAACTAGTTCAAGAGGAAGAGGAAGAAGCAAGTCCATCTACAGTGACCCTTCTGGGAAGTGATGAACAGGAGGATGAATCATCACCTTGGTTTGAGTCAGAGACACAAATATTTTGTAGTGAACTTAGTACAACCTGTTGTATTTCTAGTTTTTCGGAATATATATATCAGTGGTGTTCAGTTAGGATTGCTTCTTACCGGCAGCGTAGCAGAACTGCTGTGAGTGAAGTAAAAGATGACCATGTGTCAGCTCAGCCATCAGTGCTCCTTCCCGCAGAATCAGTTGACGTCTCAGTATTGAAACCTCCAAGTAAAGAATTGGACAGTAAGAATGTAGAAAGGGAAACTGAAACTGTTACCCTTGATGACTTGAGTAGTGCACATCAAGGTAATTTGGTAAATCATACGGTAGAGCTAATTGAACTTGAACCGAGTCAGTCTCAAATTCTTTCTCAGTCTCCTCTCTTAGATACGACTCCAGAAATCAGTTTGTTACCTAAAACAGAAGGAACTGAATCTGTTAAACATGAGACAGAGCATACACCATCACGAGTAATTACACAAGAGAGTTCTGTTGATCTTGATAATGAAACAGAAAAAAAGTCTGAGAGCTTTAGTTCTACAGAGAAGCTGGCTGGGGTCTATGAAACAAACAAAGTTGATGAGGCAACAGATACTACTGTAAAAGAAGATGTGACCTCCATGCAGATTATCACTAAGGTATCTGAAACAATAGTACCACCTATAAACACAGCCACTGTGTCAGACAGTGAAGACGGGGATGCCAAAATGACCATAACTGACACCACAAAGCAAATTTTGACTCCTCCTGTGGATTCTTCATTACCTGAAGTAAAAGAGGAAGAACAGTCTTCAGAAGATGCTCTTTTGCGAGGGTTGCAGAGGACAGCTACAGATTTCTATGCTGAATTGCAAAATTCTACAGATCTAGGATATACTAATGGAAATCTTGTACATGGATCAAACCAAAAGGAGTCTGTATTTATGAGACTTAATAATCGTATTAAAGCCTTAGAAGTTAATATGTCTCTCAGTGGTCGCTATCTGGAAGAGCTTAGCCAAAGGTAAGCTTTATTGTGAATTAGCATAGCCCATTCCACATGGAAACTTTACTAGCAGGGTATGATATGTGATTATACAGGGAGAAGATTTAATTATCTTATAATGTACTAATTAGTATAACTGTAGCTGGAGAGAGAAGGCTACTTGGATACTGATCCATGACAGAATTTTCATTCTTTTTCTGTGTTAAAAGTACTATAGAAGAATATAACACCCTTATTAGGCTGGTAACAAATTTGTATTATCTATAATTCCTGTGTGTGTGTGTGTGTGTGTGCGCGCGCACGCGCACGCACCTGTATTGAGGTCTCTCTAGGTTCCCCAGACAGTTGTCAAACTCCTGTGCTCAAGTAAGACTGCCACCTCCACCTCCCAAATAGCCTGGACTACAAACATGGACCACTTGCAACCCAACCTCACTTTTTTCTTCTGTTGCCTAACTTTAGTGACTTTTACTATTTGATTCCCAGAGGATGTATGGAAATACATACCTTAACCTCTTAGAGGAAATTGAGCAGGTATCATGTAAGAGCTTAGATAAGTAAAGATGAGAGTAGACCGAACTGGATGGTTAAGATTTCAAACTTTCACTTTCTTACACAGGTCGTATAATCCCAGTTGTAATTGTGATCATTTATGTGCTTGTACTTATAAGTGCCAGAGGCAGTACCAGTATACTTACACAGTGATTAAGATTCTAAACATAATTTTCCAATTTTTAGACTTAGTTTCTCTTTTAATTCTTTAAGTACTGTATCCAGTATCTGTCCTTGGGGCTTCTCCTCCTAACTTTGCAATCACCTAAACATTAGATGCTAGAGTTCTTGAAACCCCATATTTTCTCTCTCATCTGATTCTGAAATACTACTGCTGAGATGTCTGTATACTAAAGAAAATTTCTTCCTAATTTATACATATAATTTATTGGCAAATTGTGTGTTATTTGTACATGGCCCATTAGCTACCTCATACCTATTCTTGCCTTGCCTCACCTGGTGAACACCCCAACGGAAACACAGAAATCATTAAATTTTACATAGCAGTGAGATGCATAGACTTGAGTTTAGGTAGCTAAAACTTCAAGAGCCTCTTTAAGAACCTTTTAAAGTGTTCCTGTATTGTACAAGCCTTATAAGATTTATTTTGAGAAAAGTCTCTCATATCACAAAGTCAGAAGTGTTTCCAGTACTAAATGAATAAAAAATTAATTTAAATCAATTCCTACTCTATAGGTACCGAAAACAAATGGAAGAAATGCAAAAGGCTTTTAATAAAACAATAGTGAAACTTCAGAATACTTCAAGAATAGCAGAAGAACAGGTTGGTTTTCTAATCCTGTTTATACTTCATGTATATACCCATTATATTTTTTAGGGCCTAATTGGTATAAAGGATAAGTAATGTTTTTCCTGATAGCTGATGATTAAGCTTAATAGGATGTCATATTTAGAAAGTTGTCTTGCTATTAGCCTTCTCTTCAAAAACCGTTTTCTTGAACATTGCATATATTTACATTTTGAATATACAATGAACTTTTCTGCAATTTTTTTAGGCTTTAAATACTTTGTTTTCTCTGTGGATAATCTTACTACAGACAAGAACCATTTTTTTTTTTTCTTATGTCTTAGAGCTATATAGCGATGCAGTAGGACTGAGGATAGTGGTGACTTCCCAATCTTGTTGATTTTTTAGGGAACAGTTTCATTGTTGTAACTTTATGATGAGTGTTAAAGAAATTTTGTACCTTTCTCAGAAGTTAGTTGGAATTAAAAGATGTTGAGGTAAGTAGATCTTATACTGCTGAGTTTAGTTAGTTGCCTCTTAAGGTCTGTGCCTGGTATATTTAATTGTGATCCTTCCCTTATTGCCCCCCCGCCACTGTTGAAGTTTGAGCGTTCCTTACATCTTTTGAATACATATGCTTTATCAGAGATTTGCTTTGCAAAAAAATATTTCTTCCCAGTGTTACTGGTTTTTTCATTCTCTTTATAGTGTAATTTTAACAGTGGAAGTTGTTGATTTGTCGAAGCCTCATTTACCAGTTTTCATTTTGCTATATGAAATACTTGCCTAAGGCAGAGTCACAAAGAATTTTTTCCTATTGTTTTCTTTGAGAAGTTTTTAATCAGTACATCTTTGCAGCACATAATTGCTTTTGTGAAGTTAGTACATATATATAACACATTTTGTTTTACATGAGGTTTATGCTCCAGTTTGAATTAATCTTTATGTGCTACAAGGTATAGATCAAAGTTCTTTTGGGGAAGGGTTGATGTAAAGGGAAAGGCACACGAATATCTGTTTTAACATCATTTGTTGAGAATGTCCTTTCTTCACTGATTTTTCTTTGCATTTTTGATAAAAATTAATTTACCATATATATTTGAGCCTCTTGCCTTCCTGCCTATTCCACTGGTCTGTTGTCTGTCTTTATGCTTAGCATAAGGTTGCTGTAGTATTATAATACTCTTGACATCAAGCAATGTCCTGAAACTTTGTTCTCTTCCAGGATTGTTTTGGCTATATTAGTTTTGGTTTGTTTGTTTGTTTTTCCACTTGTATATTTTATAATCTTGTCAGTTTTAAAAAAAATTAAACCAAAACAAAACCAAAAAAACCCTTGTTTGAATCTTGACTGGAATTTTGTTGAATTTATGTCAGATTTTTAAAAAATTTAACCAAAACAAAGCCAAAAAAATCCTTGTTTGAATCTTGACTGGAATTTTGTTGAATTTAGTCAATCTGGAGAATTGACATCTTGAATTTTTTGACCCATGAGCACAGTACTTAAGTTTTTGTCAATTTTAATACAATGATTTTTCTTTGCATTTTCTTTATGCTTAATATGTAAAATTATTGTCTTGTGCCTCAAAGATTTATGTAGGTATTTTTCATTGATCTTGTGTATTGTTAGCACCGTTGGAATTGTCATCATTTCTTCATTGGAAGTGTGATCCACCTTATAAAATTTAATAGTTTGTCCTTTAAATGTTTATAGCTGTCTAGAATTTATGAACTCAAATGTGAGTCAGAATTGAAAAGATACAGTTTAGTAAATCACTGTAATATTTTTAAAAGATAAAGTAGAATAGAAAGTTCTATCAGAGACCAGCAAAGAAAAAAAAAATGAAACCTTTTGTTAAAGTTTTATGTGTCCCTCCCCCACACTTAAGTAAGATAATACATTTTTGAATCTAAATTTGTAAAACTTAGTGTAGAATAATAAAAGAGAATATAAATGTTTTATATCAGGTACAAAATAAGAGTTTTAGAATTCTCTGCCTTCCTGCCCTCTTTTCCTCAGCTAACCTTCTACCTGCCAAAATATCACACTGTTTAAACCTTGGGTCCTAGAGAAAGCAGTACCACTCAGTACTAATAATGTTATACACTGACACTAACCATAGGAGAAATTATTCTCTAAACATGTATTTGCTATGTATGCTATTCCTCCCTAGAATGAAAATTCTGTTTTTGTTACAATCTGCCTAAATACAGTTTTATAGCTATTAATATGATGTATAATTTTCTAAAATACACATGTAAATGATATTTTAAAGATATGTTTGTTCATTTTTTTTTAGTTTCTAAAATTTAGTGTTTCCTAAAAGATGGAATGATAGGCAGCTTTTATTAATTTCTCTTCATTGATGGGATTTTATAATTGATGAAATGACCAGTTTTGGGCTGTTAACTGTGACATCCTAAGTACCATATATAATGTGCTATGAAAGAGAAATGTTTAAACCTTCTTAGTATTGAATCTACTTTGTATTCAGAAACGTTTTTCAATAAGGTTTCAACATGTCTATCAACTTCTTTAAAAATACTTGTTCAACAGTGACAGCTTTTGCATATATCTAGTTATCTGCTGGATTATAGGGATAAACCCCTATTGGTTTAAAAACTAGTCTGTTTATTAACTTCTGTGTTAACACAGTATTCTGCGTTGTAGCAGTGAGTGCCAAGAAAAAATTTAGAAGGGAAGGTTTGAACAGAGTTCCAGATTCTTAAAGATTTTTTTTTTTTTAATTTCAGGCCAAAGCTTACTATATTTATTCAAAAAGATCTTACAAATACATATTTTGAAATAATTTAGTGACTACTTCAGATTATTTATTTTAATTGAATTTGTAATGTGGTTGATGTACATGTAAAATACAGAGAAAAGTAGTAATACTTAGTGTTTTATTATAGGACCAGAGGCAAACTGAAGCCATCCAGTTGCTACAGGCACAACTGACCAACATGACACAGCTTGTTTCAAACTTATCAGCAACGGTAGCAGAATTAAAACGAGAGGTAACTTTTGCTTGTCTTTTAAGTGCATGTGGGAGCATTGTCATTAGGGCAGGCTTATAGGCATGAACATGATAAGATTTTAGCCAAGCAAGATTCATTTTTAGAGAACTTTTTTGGAAGAACAAAATTGGTGTTTTAAAGTTTATTATCATGGAAAGATTGTCATCATCTTTTGCGTGACATGGCTTTCATAATTTAACTTAACTATAATACATGTATAAGGCTTTTCTATAGGCCTTTTACAGAAATTAATAGTAGAAAATAGACTTCCTTTTCAGTTTCAAAGGGCTTATAATGTTACTCGATAAGGGCCAGGAATTTAGCTCAGTGACTCAAGCACATGGTAAGCATGAGGTCGTGAGCTTGATCCTGGTACCAAAAAAAAAAAAAAAAAGTTGCTCAATAGAGCAGAACTTTTAATTGATTTAAAAGTATTTCTTGAGTAACCAGTATGTATAAATCATAGACAGTATGGTTCTGGGTTGAGACACACAACACTGCAGAATTTTCCTTCTAGGGAGGAATAACATACATAGCAAATACATGTTTAGAGAATAATTTCTCCTATGGTTAGTGTCGGTGTATAACATTATTAGTACTGAGTGGTACTGCTTTCTCTAGGACCCAAGGTTTAAACAGTGTGATATTTTGGCAGGTAGAAAGAAAACTAGGGTGGCTAGAGCAGAGTTAATGAGAAAAATCAGACTGAAAATGGCTTCTGGGTATTGGCAGGCGCCTGCCTGGTCATGCAGAATTTTGTAACCAATTTAAAGTTTGAATTTTATTCTCATCACTACTTGTTTCTGGGAAGTATTAAGTAAGGACATGATAGCAGTATCTCACTAATGCTTAAGGAGTTGCAAAAACCCACTTACTGGAGAGTTGCCTGTTGGGGGAGAGCAAGAGCAGTCGCAAGGAGGAAAGCAGTTAGGAGGCAATTGCAGTAACCTGAGTGAAGTGATGTTGGCTTGGACTAGGGCTTCAGAAGCAGAGTAGAACAAGCTTACTGAATTCAGGGTATATTAAAGGGGTAGAGAAACAAGCTGTGCTGAAATACTAGGTTTATAGGTAAGAATTAAGGGTTTACAGGTCTTTGGCTTATATATCTAGATGATTAGTGGTTCAGTTTTGTGTGGCAGGAAAGACTACAGGAGAGCACTTTTTCTCCCTAGTGAAAGTAAGTTTACAAATGGAAAGACAAACCAAATGTGACAAAAAATGATTGATGAAGATAAATGAAAAGCATAAATATGTCCATTGTACTGTTTTGAAAACTTTTCCATAGGTTTGAAAATTTTTTTAAACAAAGAAATAGGGTGAGGAGAAAGGAAAACAAAACACTGTATTAATAGTTAATTTTCAGAGCACATGCCCCTGCATTTTGTGGTTTTGAAGCACATTTAAAAATATTTAAAATGATTTGTTCTTTGAAGTTTACATTCACTATATTTTCCTAGGATGATTTCTTTATTATAAGTATTGCTGTCTAACCCTCTTCTCATCTCAGGTTTCAGATCGACAAAGCTATCTTGTTATATCTTTAGTTCTCTGTGTTGTCTTGGGACTGATGCTTTGTATGCAGCGTTGTCGCAGTACCTCTCAATTTGATGGAGATTATATTTCAAAACTTCCCCAAAACAATCAATATTTAAGCCCTAAAAGGTAATACTAGCATTCTGTGTCACAATTTTCTTTATTTCACCATGCTTTTTAATATTTTTGAGAAACATTGAACACATAACAAAAATAAAAAGTGAAGTAATTCCTTTCCTCCTATGATTATCTTGAAACCTTTTGGTAAAACACTGATAGTAAGTACATAATGCCCTTGAAATTGGTTGACAAAGGTGCTCAAATGTAGAAATCAGGGGAAGAGAAACAGTATTTTAACATAACTTTTAGATGAATTGGGGTGTGTGTGTGTGTGTGTGTGTGTGTGTGTGTGTGTGTGTGTATCGGGAATCAAACTCAAGACCTTGTCCTTAGCAGGTAGACACTGTACCATTGAGCTATATCCCTGGCCCTAGATGATAACTTTTTGCATCTGTTAGCAATAATAGTTATAAAGTTACTAATAAAATAAATTTTCATTGATTTAGCAAGTATTTATTGAGCAATCAGTGTATGTAATGTATAAGCTATACAGTCTGATGTTGGGTCACATAAGAGCCTCACAGGGTTTACATTCTGGAGGAAGGATAATTAGGTTGGACTTAGTCTCCTGTGGCATGTACAGTTCTCAGTATCCTGCATTTAACCTCAGCTACGCTAGTAATTGTAGTGTATGCATTGTACACAGTATTAATTTTTCTTAATGCATTAGGTGTTTCTCTTCCTATGATGATATGAATTTGAAAAGAAGAATTTCATTTCCTCTCATCAGATCTAAGTCTCTACAGTTCACTGGCAAAGAAGGTATTTTTTGTGCTTATGCAATATATATAAATATTACTTCCGGCATAAATGTAAAGTCACTGTTGTGTTCATGATCATCTTCAACTAAGATGAATACAAAAACTGATATGTTTGTGCTGTGTCACAGCCTGTTTATTATTTTCACATTTATTTCTCTTTGTTCCTTTAAAAGCCTAAAGGGTAGGGAGGGGGGCTTAGTTTATTTAATTAGCAGGTGGTAGTTTTGTTTACACATGCTCCTGTTTAGAAGTATTTCTTTTTAGAAAGGGATGTTTGAGAAAGTTCAACAGATATGGAAAACCTGAATGTGCTCCCATAGCATCCTGTGCTTATCTGCCTCCTCTTCCTGTACAGGTAGGATCCCTTTTGTGTCAAGTTTAGGACTGTGAGGTACTTTCTAAGTGAAAATCTGATCTGTCTTCTGTAGCACCAGTCTATACTTGAGTTCCATTGTCTAACGTTCATTATGTACTATCATTTTAATGAATGGTTGTGTAACAAGTGGGAGTTTTCCTACTTTAATTCTGTAAATAGTGCTTATTATGAAACTTAGAAATTTATCTTCATAGTGATATTAAAATAACCAATTCTATATTTCAGTTATGAGTGCTCTTTTAATAATCATTGGCTGTTCTTTCTTTTGTATTTTAGTAACTGAGCAGCATGTTTCAGTTGATTAAATCATTCAAGTAATAGTTCCTGAGCTTCGCTAGTATATTGCTGTCACAAAGCTTTCCAAATGTAACACTTAACATAGTATTTGCTTAGGTCAGGTAAATCTTTTTGGCCTTTGTGCTTTCTTTTTCTTTTGGTTGCTGTTTTTTTGTAAAGTGAAATTTCTTGTTGAAGTATTATATACAATACAAGACAGTAAAGCGATCATATGTAAAGCTTAAGAATTTTCAGACTCAATATGGCCTATGTAACTACATCCAGATTAAGAAACAGAGTATTACATAAGTTTTATCAGCACCTCAGAAACTTCTTAGTGCCTTTTCAGTCACTTCTATGTCCTAATGGGTAGACTGTTTTTTTTTTTTTCTTGGTGTGTGACTTTATTTTTTTTAATCCATTTTATTTCAAGGAGAAAAACAAAAAAGGAAAGAAAAAAACTAAAACATAATTTAAAAACATGGTAATCAGGGGGCAACAATGGCACATACATTGCACATTGACATCTCCACATCATTCTAAGAGCACAAGACATCTGCATTTGGTTGTCCAAACAATATCAGCACAAATCTTTCTCTTCAGTGAACTCAGAAAAATCAGTAATGTGTTATCTTAACTAGTTTTTTTATATACATGTATCTACATAAACATATGCATATTTTCTTTCATTCAGCTTCTTACACTAGTAAGACAATACAATGGTTTACATATGCATGTCTCATTTCACTTATGAGTATAGTCTCAAGTTGCATTCGTTTACCTATAGAAGTCTCTAATTCATATTTCTTTATGGCTGAGTATACTCCACTATATAAAAATACCACATCTTCTTTATCCATTGCTTAGTCTATGGGCATTTATGTTGTTTCCAAGATCTGGCTATTAGAAATTGTGCTACTATAAACATGGGTGCATGTATATCACTGTGGTATGATGTTTTTAATTCTTTTGGGAAGATATCCAGAAGGGGAATAGCTGGGTCAAATGGAACCTGTAGTCCTAGTTTTTTGAGAAATCTCCACACTGATTTCCACAGTGATTGCACCAGTCTGCATTCCCACCAACAATGCAGAAGGGTTCCTTTTTCCCCACAGCCCCTTCAACATTTGTTATTGCTTGATTTCTTGATAGTAGCCATTCTTTCTGGGGTGAGGTAGAATCTCAGTGTTGTTTTAATTTGCATCTCTCAAATGATCAGTGATATTGAACATTTTTTCACACATTTATTTGCTGTTCGTATTTCTTCATCTGAGAAGTATATATTTATCTCAGATGCCCATTTTTGGATTGGGTATTTAAATCTGGGAAGACTGAATTTTTTCAACTCTTTTTATGTTCTCCATAGTAATCCTTTGGCTGAGGTACAGCTGACAAACATTTTTCTCCCACGTTGGTTGTCTCTTCACTCTGTTGGTGGTTTCTCTTGCTGTGCAAAGCTTTTCAATAGGATGAGATCCAAGTTGTTGATTCATTGTGATAATTCCTGTGCAACTGGGATTTTGCTCATTAAGTCTTTGCCCACACAAATGTCTTCAAGAGTTTTACATACTCTGTCTTTCAGGAGATTTAATGTTTCAGTTTTAATATTGATCTTTGATCCATTCTGATTTTAGCTTAGTGCACGGTGAAAGATACAGGTCCAGTTTGAATCTTTGGCATGTGTAGAGCCATTTATTAAAGAGGCTATCATTCTTCCAGTGAATGTGTTTGGCACCTTTGTCAAAAGTAAAGTGGCTTAGTGTGTCTGGAGTTGATTCTGCAGCTTCTGATCTGTTCCATTGGTGTTCAAGTGTGGTTTTTTTGTCAGTACCATGCTGTTTTTATCCCAGTACCTATAATTTCAAGTCAGGGATTGTAATGCCTCTGTCTTGTCTCTGTTGCCCGGGATTGCCTTTGATACTCTAGGTTTTTTCTGGTTCCAGATGAATTTCAGGATTATTTTCTCTTAATTTGGTGAGGTATGCTGTTGGAATTTTGATTGGGATTATATTGAGCCTGTATAATAATTTTGGAAATATAGCCATTTTCACTGTATTGGTTCTGCCTACCCAAGAGCATGGGATATCTCTCCATAATATCCTCTTTTCTAATATCCTCTTCATCCTTATCTCGTTCCAGGTTTTAGAGTGAAAGCTTTCAGTTTTTGTCCATTTAGCATGATGTTGACTGTTGCTTTGTCATAGATGGCTTTTGTCAGACCTCAGTCTTTACCTTAAAAGACCATCTATTCCAATTTTCTTTAGGGTTTTTATCAAGAATAGCTGGACTTGTCAAAAGCTTTTTCTGCATCTTTTGAGCTGATCATATGATTTTTGTCCTTGGCTCTGTTAATATGATGTATTACATTTATGGATTTACATATATTGAACTATCTCTGTATCTCTGGGATAAAGGCCACTTAATCAGGGTATATAATCTTGATGACCTGTTGCGGTCTGTTTGCCAGTGTCTTATCGAGGATTTTTGCATCAATATTCCTTAGAGAAATTGGTCTATAAATCTCTTTTTTTGTTGGGCCTTCTTGGATTTCGGTATCAGAGTAATACTTGCTTCCAGGAATGAATTTGGAGTATTACTTCCAATTTCATTAAAGAGTTTGAGCAGTAGTGATGTTAGGTCTTCTCTCAATTTCAGAAGTGAATCTGTCAGGATCTGGGCTTTTTTTGTTGTTGTTGTTGGTTAGTTTCTAATTATATCTTCCACTTCATTGATTGATATTGGTTTATTTAGAATTTTTATATCTTGATTCAGCTTTGGTAATTCTTGTGTATATAGAAATCTATCCATTTATTCTGTACTTTCCTTCTTATTAGAATACAAGTTTTCAAAGTAGGTATAGAAGATGTTCTGAATTTCTGCAGGGTCTGTTGTGATTTCATCCTTTTCATTCTTAATTGCATGGATTTGAGTCTTTTCTTTCCTTTTTATGATAAGGTTGGCTAAGGGTTTGGTGATTTTATTTAATCTTTCAAAGAACCAACTCTTTGATTCATTGATTCTTGTATTGGTTTGTTAATATCTAGTGTGTTAATTTCTGCTCTGATCTTTATAATTCCTTCCATTATATATGCTTTTGGCTTAGCCTGCCCTTCTTTTTCTAGAAGTTTGAGGTTCAACATTAAGTTGTTTATATGTGCTTGCTCTGTTTTCGTGATATGGATATTTACTGCTGTAATTTCCCTCTTAAGACTGTTTTCATTGTGTGCCCCAAGTTCTAGTATGTTGTATTGTCTTTATCATTCAGCTGTAAAAGCTGTCTAATTTCTTCTTTAATTTCAGCTGTGACCCATTGATTGTTCAGTAGGGTGCTGTTTAATTTCTTGTTTTGAAGTTCTTGTGGTTTCTTTTACCATGGATTTCCAATTTCATTGCACTGTGGTCTGATAGTATGCATGAGATAACTTCATTTCCTTTGCATTTCCTTAAGCATTTATATGGTCTATGTTGGAGAGCATCACATGTGCAGCTGAGAAGAGTGTGTATTCTGATGTGATGTGGAACACTATAAATATATACTAATTCTGTTTGTTCAAAAGTTGGATTTAGTTCTAATATTTCATTATTGACTTTTTGTCCAGTTGATTTGTCTTTTTGTGATAGTGGAGTATTGAGGTTTCCCAATTCAATTGTATTAGGACTTACTGGTTTTTCATGTCCATTAGTAATTGTTTTATACAGTTGGGTGCACTGGTATTAAATTATATTTATGATCATTATCTCTTCCTCTTGGATTATTTCCTTTACAAGGATGTAGTGACCTTCTTTATCAGTCTTGGCTTGAAATTCACTTTGCCTACAAATAGAATAGCTATTCCTGCTTTTTTCTGGGTTTCTGCTGTATGGAGTATTGTTTTCCATCCTTTGACTTTCAGTCTGTGAATTTCTTTTGGAATTAAATGTGTTTCTTGTATGCAACCTATTATTGGATTCATTCTGCCAGTCTGTGTCTTTTGACTGGTGAATTGAGACCATTAACATTGATAGTTATAACTGATATGTATTGACTTATCCTTGTCATGTTATTTTTCTGTTGTTGGCTACCCCCTTCCCCAGTTATTTGCTTTCTCTGGTGGATCCTTCTGTTGAGGTTCATGGAGCTGTAGTCCTTATTATTTCTTTCTAGAATGTCCTTCAGAATGTTTTGGAGTGCTGATTTGGTGGTCATAAATTTCCTCAGATGTTCTTTGTCATTGAAGTGTCTTATTTCTCCATCAATTCTGAAAGATAGTTTTGTGGGATACATCAATCTCTGGGTTGAAAGTTGTTTTCCTTTAGAACTTGGAGTACTTCACTCCGAGTTCTCCTTGACTTGAGAGTTTGTGCTGAGAAGTTAGCCATAATTCTAATAGGCTTTCCTTTGTAGGTGATTTGTTTCTTTTCTCTAATAACTTTTAGAACTATTCTTGTTTTGAATTTCTGGAATCTTGACTATGATGTGCCTAGCTGTAGATTTTTTTTTTTTTTAATCATTGTTAATGGGAATTCTGTATGCCTAGTTTATCTGTATGTCTTTTTCTCTACCGGGGAAGTTTTCTGTCATGATGTCTGTGAACATTTTTTTTAATGTCATTTATAGCATCTCCTGCTTTTTTATTGATTCCAATCAATCTTGGTCTAGCAGCTGCTGGATGGATTTCTCATGGTTCCTTGCTAGTTTTCAGAAATCTTTCTTTTCCTGGTCACTAACTGCAAGCCTGTCTTCAGTAGTCCTGTCCTCAGATTGGCCTAATCCAATCTTTCAGTGGAGTTTTCATTTTCCTGGATATCTGCTTGAATCTGCTTATAAATTCAATTTCTTTGCTGTTCTTAAGCTGGTCTTTTTTTTTGGTCAGGATCTGCTCTAACATCATTAAGCATGGTGTATATTTTGGTGGTCTCTGTAGTTATCTGAGATTATTTCTGATTTCATTTTTTCCAGAACCTCATTCAGTTGCTTTGTTACCACTTCAGTTGCGGGGGCGGGGCTCTTCGATTATCCCACTGCATTGCCACCTGGGTTTGCCTTTGGAGAACTGGGTGTCTGGGGTTGCATTTTGCTTAAGTGTCTTCTCATTTTCTTATCTCTTTTTTTTTGTTTGTTTGTTTTAAGTTTAATTCCTGGGGTAATGCTTGTAAGTTGCATATGGTAGATTGCATTTTTGCTAGTATTTAAGACCATTAAATGATGACTGCTTCTCTGAGTTATCTTCCAGGTGTAGCTGGTTTTTGGGTTTTGTGTCTGTTGGAATGTTTTATTTCTTCAGTTTGTTGGAGATGAAAAGTTGTTGCTTGTTTGACCTAGTCCCTGGTTCTTTGGCACTGTGCCACAGTATTTTCTGTGACACTTAGACTCTCTCAGTCATACAGTACTAGGACCAACAACTGTTTAGAACAGTTAAGTTTTTTTGGCTATAGTGCTACCAATAGCATCAAACACAAGCCTAGAAAGTGGCAAACTGAGCTAACCCTTAATTTATAACTTAACTGTATGAACTAGATTGTGGTTATATAACAAAATGTAAGACAAACCAGAGAATTATATGTAGTATAAGTCCTTAATATGTCAATTTTGCCTTCGGGGTTAAAACTTAAAATGATTTAAGGAGAAAACAGAGAAGTAAAAGAGAGAATTTAGAAATAAGGTTGGAGGACAAAGGGATATCATGCCAACTTTGGAAAACTGGTACAGAAAACTGAAGGAAACGAGTGATGGAAGAGATAAAAGGAAGAACAGAACAGAACCACACCACAAAGAGGTTAGGAACTACTTTCACACTTATATAAAAAGCATTGAAGGAGAAAAAGAAAAAGGAAAACAAACAGTGCACTTGCAGGATTCTTTCTGATTTTACTAGCAGACAATCTGTGGAGATGCAGTCCCAAACGTTGCTGATCTCCATACTCCAGCAAGCCAGCAGTAGCTTTTTGACAAGGCAGTGGATAATCTTAGCAGGCTTACCCTGAGGTCAGACTCATCAGGCTTGCTGCATTCCAAGGAATTTCCATGGGTCTGAGCCCAGGTGGGAGCTGCTAAATGAAGCCAGCAACAGTTCTTGGTTCTGCACTCAGCTGGCCAGTCTCCAAAATGGCTCCCAGCTCATCATTCCTTTCCATGGAAGGACTAGGTCTTCTGCACTCACCAGCAGCCAGTGCAGTCCTTGACGTCCGCTGCTCCCCTCCAGTGCCTCATCTCTCTATAGAGCCCTCTGGGTTCACCAGCGGTCACCATCACTGCAACTCTGTGTCCACAGATTCAGACAGCTTCTCTCATGAAGTGAGTCCCATGTGCCTCTGGCTATCACCTTCTTCTTAGTAAAGTTTTTCTTTTCACTCTCTGTGGGCTTCAGTTCACACTTTATATTTTTCCTGGATGCAGGGGACCCACTTCCGTACTCCTTATCTTCCTCATGATGCTGTATTCCAGCATCTGGATGGTGACTTTCAGAGAGGTTGTTTTCTCAGCTGTTTACCACCTTCCCGAAAGTCTTGAGACTATTATTTTGACTTTTAACTGCTGTGTGAGATTCACCATGCAGTTGAGTATAGTTGTTTGTTTATATTTTTTCCACACTGAACCTTCAACATTCATCCATTATAGTTTAGGTCTCTGTAAACTTAAAATGATTTTCAGAGGTTTCCACTCTGGTTAATTGTGATTCTTTGTATTTACCTGTGGGCCTCCAGTTTTGGGTTAATGACTAGCCATCAGCCTTGTGACTTCTCTCTCTGATAGATCTAAGAAAAGTTACTAAATAATCTTTTGGATTATTTAGCTTTTTATGTATTGAGGCAGAGTGGCAACATTCAGGTTTTTTAGATGAGATATGAGAAATCCGAATACTTTTTCCAGTGCTGAGTATTGAACTCAGGATCTCTGCACTGAGCTATGTACCCAATCTTTTTTTAAAGACAGAATCTTGCTAAGTCACCCTGTCAGTGTTCAAACTCCTGCCTCAGCCTTTCAGAATGTTGGAATTATAGGCACACACCACCATAACCAACCTTAAATTTTTATGTGATTTTTATATACAGCAGTGTTATTTTAACAGAATAGTTAATTGGTAGGTCAGTTTAGGTTTTCTGACTATAGTCACATCCTTTGAGAATAAAGACAATTTTGTTTTTTCCTGCAATCTTTACATGTTTTTTTTTTTAATTTTATGAGAGTGTTGGCTTCCTTACTACATTGGTGTCATTTTCATCAAGCCAACACCCTTATTCACAGTTGGTTAATAGTTCCCTTTCCCCATGATCTGTTTTAATTTTGCCAAGTAACATTTTTAGCAACCTTTAAAATGATCATTTTTTATGCTCTTGAAAATGGCGTTACATTTATCACGTTAACTGTTTCTTAATGTTTGAGGCTTTTATCCCATCTGTATTTGACTTGCATTGCTAAACACCAGTTAGTCATGAGATGTGTGTGATTTTTTTTTGTACATATTATTAATTTAATTTTGATAACTAGGAATTTTGTACCTATTCATGAATAATAAAATAACTGATATAATTTTTTTAATTTTTCATGTCAGGTTTTGGTATGCAAAGCTTAAAAAATTAGTTGAGTAATGTTCTCTCCTTTTTTTCTTTTCTCTCAGAAAGCCTTAGAAATAATAAAAATCGCTTTGTGAATCAGTAAAGTTATTTCAGACATGTCTAGAAGTTTGGAGTACAGGTTGGGTTTTTGTTTGCTTTTTAAAATTTTTTTGTATTGGTACGTTTTGGATATACATAATGATAACGTTTATCATAGAGAATTTGTACCTGTACGTGATAAGTCTTTTTCTTCTTTCTGGTCACTTTGAATTACAAACTCCAGGAACCTGTACATTTATTCCATGTTATCTTTTGCCTGTTGACTGTTCTTTTGGCCCTGCTTCCTTTCTTTAATTAGACTTTTTGGCGAGTTGTTGTTTTTATTTTATTATTTTATTATTTATTTATTTATTTTTGAAGCAGGGTCTCACTATGTAATTCAGGCTGTGCTTCAACTTTGTAGTCCAAGATAGCTTCAAACTCACAGCAGTCCTCTTACCTCAGCCTCCCAAGTCCTGGGATTACAGGCATGCACCATATGCATGGCTCAGTAGACATTGTTTCAACAAGTTAAGATACACTATTTGTATAAATGAAGTTACCATATGTATTGAAATATTTTTAACACTGTGGAATATGTAATTTGGAAAAATACTTTTGAACTGCTTCCTATTTATGTCCTGTTTTCTGTGTGTGTGTGTGTGTGTGTGTGTGTGTGTGTGTGTATAATTTTTTTTTTTTTTGCTTAATTTCAACTTCATGGTGGTATTGTTACATTTTGTATTTAATGCTTATTTGCCTTTGTATACATTTTGCTAACTTGTTTATGCTTAAATCTTTAAGACCTTTCATTTGTTAGGACTGTTAAATGTTAAATTCTTTTTTTTTTTTTTTTTTTTCTTTAATACTGTTTGAGATTTAGACTGTTTCATTTACTGGACTTTTTTTAACTAGTATTAAAAAATTCTAACCTATTTTTTCCTTTCAAATATTATCTCTAGCCCATTTTCTAGATTCTCAAATTTAATTATAAATGTATAAGTCCTTTTCCCTGTATGCTCTTTAGTCTTGCAAGCTTTCCATCTTTTTGCATTTTTTTGTCCTATAATTTGGATATTTTTTTTTCTTCTAATTTCTTTTCCACAGTTTTCAACTTACATAGTCTGTTAATGAGTTAACCTACTGGATTTTTAATTTCAGTTATTACGTATTCCCTTTTTAGGAATCTTTATGTTTTGTAATGAAAAAAAATGGGCCTTTTGTTCTTTTTATGTGTCCTAAAGATATTTTCAAGCACCTTTTTTATTTAAATGTAATAAGCATAATTAATGCTTCAGTATTCTCATCAGTGACTTTTAACAGAATCTCTGGCTTTTGATTTTTTAATAAGGTAATTCTAATATCTTAAATCTTTGTGAATCTGTTCCTATCCTTATAATTTCTTACTCAAGGTAATTTTTTTTTAATGTATACCAAAGTTTTTTATGTATACTATCTTTGTGTGCTATTCAGCTTTGAAAATTACTTGTAAGGATAAAGTGAATGGCTAAAGTGTAGGTCCCTTTTTAAGAGGGAATTTTTGTTTGCTAAACATTCATATAGCACTTTATGGTTGTGACTTTAAGTTTCTTGGACCACTGGGTGTTGGAAATTCAAACTGCCAGTTCATTCTTTACCTCAAAATAATAGTCCTTTGAATTCCTAGTTTATGTGTAGAGGGAGAAGGCATCCTAGAATTACTACTTTGAGTGGGTCCAGGGATCTGATTTCTCATACAGACTTCTCTGATACCATCCAAACCAAAGTTCACATGTTCTTGCATTGGCAGATGTACTCAGGACAAAAATGACTTGTGTTTCCTCCTGACTATTTGGGAT
Source organism: Hydrochoerus hydrochaeris (assembly GCA_004027455.1). NCBI lineage: Eukaryota > Metazoa > Chordata > Mammalia > Rodentia > Hydrochaeridae > Hydrochoerus > Hydrochoerus hydrochaeris. The sequence continues at coordinate 257,025 of PVLA01000201.1, read as the reverse complement.
GTTACTTTTCCTTCATTGACCTAGGGATTATGGTTTTGAAGTTTTTTGGATTTTTTTCTATCATATGTAGTTGCTTTCAGTGCAGAGGTTTACCTAAATAACAATAACTGTTCCCAGAAGTAGACATGTGATTTAAAAAGAAAAAAAAAAAAACAAAAAACTTAAGATTAGTGGTCTATAGAAATGACTGTAAAGGAATGCTTCAGTATTTTCATCATTGACTTTTAACAGAATCTCTGGACATATGTTAGAATTATAATACTTTCAATCATATCAGTGATAAATTTCTGGTATATGAAAGTTGATAGAGGATTTATTACTTACAAACTTGGTTCTCTATCTGTCATACTTTAGATTGTTTCTTTTATTGAAGAAGACTTAAGTCTCATAGGCCTCATATATGTGTATGTGTGTGTATATATATCTTGTCAATCTGAGAGTAGATTAGGAATAATTTGAATGTGCTCTGAGTAATGAAATTTAAGGAACTTTAAACTAAAATTAGAGGTCTAATTTACTTACTGTGCCAGAGTGTTCATTCACTATTGCTCAGTCATTTATATTGCATGTTCAAGCTGCTTTTAGAGTTTAGAGCTTTTAATCTTAGAAATAAACAACAAAAAAATTCTTTCATCTTTTCATGTGTGTATTTACTCCTCTGTTTTCTTTACAAGGTCACAACTGCTTGCTGTGCATTTTTAATCCATCTTTCTGACATAATGGATAATTTAGTCTCTTAGGAAAATACTTAAATGCCTGTAGGTTTGGTGTTAGCATTTATTCTTATAAGAGGGTGGGGCTGGCCTCAGAAGTATCTTTCTTGTGCTAGTTGATACCCAACTGTTAATTTAAAATGTAACAAAGAAATACAGTGACTTGAAGGTGACCAACCTTCAAATAATGATCAGCTCCAAATTAAGAATGTTACTGTCTCCTGCCTTGCCTTTTTGGTTTACTAGTATAAAATACAAAAGTGTATAGCATAATGTAAACATTCATTCATTGGTTCTATTAATAAAAATGATCGCTAAGAGATGATATATGTTTAATCATAGTTAATCCAATTTTCATTTTATATCTGCTTTTTTTCTTATAGTAGGCCCAAATGATTTGTACATCGTAGAACCTCTCAAGTTTTCTCCAGAAAAAAAGGTAATAGCTCTTCTTTTGAAGTTTATTGGTATGTTAAATGATATAAATGAAGGCATAAATTGAAAGATATGACATAATCTTTACTTACCATTTATTTTCAGTTATGGTGATAGTGTAAAGAAATATTTATAGTGGTCAACAAAATATGAGCCATACACCATTGTGGCCTATTTTGTATGAGGAGGGAGCCAAGAAACATTTCTTAATTCTTAAAGGATTAAAAAGTAGAACAAAAAAAGACCATAAGAGACCTGCAAAGCATAAAGTGTTATTTTCCATCCCTTTAAAGAAAATGCTTACAGATCTTCAGGTAATAATCATTATTTACTGAGAACCTAGAGCATGTCAGGGGTTATGCATGCACTGTTCCTGTTAACCTCACAACCTGAAGATGGTAATATCCCTATCTTTTAAATGAAAAAAGTACTTGAGAAATAACCTGATACATAGGTGACAAAATTTAGCATGTATTTAGGATCTTTTGCTACAAATCTGTTTTTCCATTTTGCCTCTCAAAGTAAATTACACTCATTTTGATTAGCGGCAATTGTCTAGGTTTAAAAAAAAAACTTGGGCTTTACAGTCATATAGCTTAAGGTTCAGTTCCTACTTTTCCATTTGCTGCTTTGTAATTTGGGCAAGAAACTAATCTGAACCTCAGTTTTCTAATTTAGTAATCAAGGATCAAGCTTTCAGGGTTTATAAGGCATATATGGAAGTAGCCAGCATAATATCTGACACGTAGTAGGTAAATATTAAATGTTAGTTATCAACCCACAGTTGGCAGGTAAGCAATTAAAAACTTTGACTAGTATTTACAAAATGGAAAGATGATGATATACCGTAATAGTGTGTGTTTAAAATATTGTTTTACTTTTCACCAGGTGGTGGCGCTTTCCTCCTCTTTTTGCTCAGCTCTTGTGCATATTTAATGAGGTAGCTTTTGGAGGTCTAATTCCTGCCCTTTTATTTGTGTTACAGAAGAAACGCTGCAAATACAAAACTGAAAAAATTGAGACCATAAAGCCTGCAGATCCATTGCACCCTATAGCCAATGGAGACATAAAAGGGAGAAAGCCCTTTACGAACCAGAGAGATTTTTCTAACGTGGGGGAAGTTTACCATTCTTCTTATAAGGGCCCTCCATCTGAGGGAAGCTCAGAAACTTCATCACAATCAGAAGAGTCCTATTTTTGTGGCATTTCAGCTTGCACAAGTCTGTGCAATGGACAGTCCCAAAAGACAAAGACTGAAAAGAGGGCTTTAAAACGAAGGCGATCTAAAGTCCAAGATCAAGGAAAATTGATAAAAACTCTAATACAGACTAAGTCGGGGTCATTGCCAAGCCTGCATGACATAATTAGAGGAAACAAAGAGATCACCGTGGGAACATTTGGTGTTACAGCAGTCTCGGGACATATCTAATATTAATTGAACTTTTCATACCGGGGGCTTTTTTGTTCTTTGAAGAACAGTCTGTGGTATTTGAAGGGATTGGGGAGGGATAAAATATTATTGGGAGAAGTACTAAGAAATTATGGTTTTGCCTTTTTAAAAAGTAGATGCTATTTGTCAATCTTGATTAATGAGCTACAGTTTTACAAGGCTGATCACTTCCTATGAGAACAACGGTAGACTTTTTATAAAGATGTTTTTTCACAGATTAATTACTGGGACAAAAGTAATTTGGAAGCCCAGTTCCTTTAGTGGGATAGGAATGAAAGCCTAACCCTCTTTCTTTAGCTTTGTTCCTATTTCTTGCACCTTCCCCATATTTATGTGCCTTTTGTCTATTTATAATGCCACTGGAAGAGGAGGGAAAACTTTTTCTGTCATTTGATTTCTTTTATAAATTTGTTAACTTTTTGAAGCCGCAAACACTACAAGGTTTAAGGCCGTCTGTGCCAGACGCTCAGTAGTGTGGATGAGCCGTGTAGAGACCCAGACGACTTGCCAGACAAGTCTGTTCAACAAACTCACTGGAAGCACACACTTGCTGGAACACTTCAGCGTGTTCTTTTAGGTAGATGGTGATTCTCTGAATGTTATTTTTGTTTAATTTACTTGGACAGGATTACTTTTTCCTTAGTTACTAACTCAGTGAGAGAAAAAAAAGCTGTAAGATTTTTTTTCTTGCACATGACTGGTATTTGCAAACAGATTTTTTTTATAAATTCACCTTTAAACACAACCAATTGTGAAGGTTTCTTTAGCTATGTTACATTTTAAACATACCATAAACACTAATCTATTCCAAACTTTCACATCACTGTTTTATAGTACAAATATAAAAAAGGTGAAGGCGTGACAGCTGAGTCAAGGTCTCATGTGGTGTAATCACTGCCTATATGCATACGCTCAGAACCAGCTAGTGAGTTTGCCAAGCCTTGTCTAACTGGTCAAGTCTAAAGGGATTGTTATTCCTTGGTGTTTGCTTTGTATTGGCTACAATGTGCAGAGATACATGTGTGGTGTCAATATGTTTGTCTTTGTTTTATTTTTCCTTTAAAAAATTTTGGCAGTGACTATATTTGAACACAATGATTTCTTAGTGTGAGATTGTACAGTATGAGTGAAAGTGGAACATGTTTCTTTTCGAAAGGGAGAGAATTAACTATTTTTTGTTGTGAGATTTAAGTTATAACTTATTGAGCACTTTTAGTAATAACATTTTATATAATACCTTTCTTGGGGTATTATTTGTAATGTGACTTATTTAAAGCTCTTTTTGTTTGTTTAAGTTGCTGCTTTAGGTTAACAGTAGATTTTAGGAGACATTTTTTTTTCTAGTCTGCACAGTTAGCCATTCAGAGCAAAAGGGCCTGATTGTATGGAAGCCCCTTGAAAAAAGGTCCAGATGAGAACAGAGTCGAAAGTCACACCATCTTGTGTGTTGTGGAGAGAAGACTTACAATATGTAACTACAGAGCTGTAGTGCCATTAGAAACTGTGAATTTCCAAATAAATCTGAACACTTGTCTTTATTAATTACTGTCTCTTCCATCCTTTGAAAGAAAATGCACAAATTTTATTAATTTCTAAACATAGGCTTTTTTGCCACTTTGAAATACATTTCTTTAAATATTGATCAATTTCAGTCAACAACAAGCATGTATCTTCACATGAACTTGTTTTTTTCTATGCAGTTTTTCAAACACCAAAATGACAATGTGGAATCTTTATTTAAAAGCTGCACATGCAGGCTGGGGATTTAGTTCAGAGGCATAAGCAACTCCCTGGCAAGCGCAAGGTCGTGAGTTTGATCCCCGGTATCAAAAAAAAAAAAAAAAAAAAGATGTGCATGTGTTTTTCTCTTGTATTAGGTGCCATCTTTGTTTCTCTCTCTTTTTTGTTTTTTGAGTTTTATTTGTTTTTATCTTTGGTGTTGGGGTGTTTTTTGTTGTTGTTTTTGTTTTTGTTTTTATTTTTGGGTTTTTTTTGTTTGTTTGTTTTTCTTGAGACAAGATTTCACTCTGCAGTTCAGGCTGGCCTTAAACTCACTTTGTTGCCCAGGCTGGCATTGAACTCACAGTGGTCCTCCTGCATCAACCTTCCAAGTGCTGGGATTACAGGGGTACTCCTCCATACCTGACTAGGTGCCATTTTTAAAACTAGTAATTTTTAACTTTTCCATATTAAATAGCCTAATAACTTTTAGTAATTTGAGTTTTATATTTTTCTTTGAGTATAACTACATAAAGGGGGGAAAATAGCACTTAAGGAATGAAAACTCTTGCCAGTAAATCTGTATCTGGTTAAGAAGCAAGCTACACACAAGTTGAACATCCCTAATTGAAGTCCAGAATGCTCCCAAATCCAAATCTTTTTTTAGTATTGTTCATTTGGGATCTTTTTGGAGGATTTAGAGCATCCTGGTTTTCAGATGAGGTGCCTTTCCAACAAATACACAAATATTCCAGAATCTGAAACATTTAATTCCAAGCAATTTTAAGGGATATTCAATTTGTATGTATCCTAAGTGGACTTTCAGTGTTTCTAATGACCAACCTCATTTTATTTATTCTTCTGTTGTTAAGTAAAACATTAAAATGATGTGAAATAAATTTACCAGACAAGAATTAGGAAAGGCAAGAATGCAAAGTTGTTTCATTTAATTGGAGTTTTAATATGTACTGAGGGTGTACAAAATTTGAAAAGTTAAGTTGTTATACAAGGCTTGTTGGGTAAAATAGCACTTCTTTGTTCTATGCTGTCACCCACTTGTATCACCCAACATCATCCACTTTTCCCCACCAAGGATTTCTTGCCCCATAGCAACCATTTTCACCTCCCCAGTTACTGTCTTGTGCTGTTCAACCAGGGATATAGCTTAGCGGCGTAAGTGCCTGCTTGGCAAGCACAAGGTCCTAAGTTTGATTCCTGGCACAAAAATAAAAGAGAAGATCCTTGTCTTGTGTGGTTAATTGATTTTCCAGTTTTAGATACATGCCCAGTTTGAATATATGAACTTATTGGCACAGACATGAAATACATTAAACTTGTATTTCTTAGCCTAGTTGAATAATTAAAAAATCATAGTATGTTACATAACTTAGAAATACTGCTTTATTAACTACATTTTATAGAATAAACATTCGCATTCTTTTCTCCAACGTCATAATTTCAAAAATTTTGAATTCATGGAAAAGTTTCATTCATCCCTGATTCACCAGCATTAACTTTCTATACCTGTTGGCATATGTTTTCACATGTGTATATGAAATATATTTGGGGAGTGAACCATTTGAAAAATTTGAGATGACTTTTCACCCTAAATACTTAAACATATGCTTTCCTAGGATAAGGGCATTCACATGAGCTACATGACCAAAGTACCACTATCACACCTAAGAAAATGAATTTCATAACATCTGATAATAGTATATAGTCAAATTTCTTCAGTTATCCCCTCACACATCCACTTACTTTCTTTTATTTCTCTATTTGTCCGTAGTCCAGTTAAGTTTCATTTACCCCACTTTATGACTACATCTTCCATATATATTTTACCTAAATCATTTAATTTGTTCTGAATGAACTACCAAAGTGAATGTGAAGATCTTTTTTTGTTTGTTTTTTTGATACCTGAGACTGAACTCGCAACCTCGTGCATACCAGGCAGATGCTTATGCCACTGAGCTAAATCCTCAGCATGAAGAGCTTTTTTGAGAGAGGTATTGATGTTACACAACACACAAGTGTTCATTTATATATAACAGTAAGACATTTTAAAACTATCCTGGGGTATGTACGTATGACCTCTGCATTCTCCCTTTATTATTTTTAAAATTAATCTTTGGAACATTTATTTACAACAATGTACAGTTGTAAAGACTTCATTTGCAGTTGTGAAGCCAGATACTCAGAACCAATTTTTTTATGAGTTTATGTCAAATCTTAAATCCTAAGCAAATGTATTCTAACTTTTTTAATAGTCTTTTTGAGCAAACTTTATTTTTAAAGTGAACAAGATATAAAGCAAGTTTTGGCCCTAGAATGGTTCCAGATAACCATTGAAGGGGTAGACTAGTTTAAGAGCAGATTCTTCTACTTGCTCTTTGTGTTTTAAACTGAATTTAGCATGGGACAAATCGCAAGATCACTGAGCATCAGGTTTCTCAAAGGATTATTCCAAGTGTGAAGTATGCTAGAAAGCCTCATATTCCTAGTATGTAGTGCACACTCAGTGCAAAGTTCAAATGTCTGGATGCTCATCGCCGGCTTCCATGTATTTACCCGCAGGGTCAAGAAAGCAGATCATCACGGTTGGTGTAAAAGTGCGTCATCTGTAGCCTCACTGTCACGTGAAAGTTCCCCAAGGAGTTTTAAACCCAGTTTCTTTTACCTTTCCCTTCTCTATGCCCCCTACACCTGCAGTACGGTGGATTGAAAAAAAAAAATTTTTTTTTTGAGACAAGATCTTACTAAATTGTCCAAGCCAGGATAGGCTCAAACTGTTGATCCTCCTGACAGCCTCTCAGAATCTCAGAATTAGCGCATGTGCCACCACACCCTACTCTCACCCACATTCTTGAGATCACTCATTTCAGTACTATTCTGTCATTCTTGATGATTTCAATGTCTAATATTCTTACTAATGTCTTATCTTGTTTTCCAGAATATAATTAGCTTCTTAGTCCAATGAATAAATTGTTACTATCAATGTACATAATCCTTTAATACCAACTTCAGCCATCCAACTCTGATCACCATCACCTATGTTTTCCAGTTCATGTGTCCTTACTTCACTCCCTAACTCTACAAATTCATTTCATCCAAGCCTGTAATCTACTGGTCATATCATGTCTGCAGTATCCTTTATTTCCTTAAAGTCCTTACTCTTCTTAGCAAATAAAATTCCATAACTAGTCCTTAAAATTCTTCCTTCTTATACCTTTAACTTCCTTGTCTGTCTCTTGCCTTGATATACTTGCTCAGAAAAGCAATTCCCTGATGAAATCCAGTCTCTGCACATTTGTCTCCACAAAGCTAAGGCAGGCCAGGGAAAATCATAATGACTGTTCTTATGCTATTTCATGACTATCAATCTCAAATATGTCTTTAAAACTGCTAACAGTCACACTACATTTTCTTAATCCATTGTCCTGCACTATTTCAAGCTTCCTCCTCAAAAGCCATTTCCCTGTCCTTTTGTCAGCTGATGACCTATTCACTGAGAAAAGATAAAAGTTACCAAGACCTCACACACTCCTCCTTCCAGGCTTTGTCCTCATGATCTGCTTCTGCTCTTGCTACTTAGGACGAACTGTCTCCTCAAAGCCCAGTGCTCTGCCGTGGACTCTGTTTCATCATTTCAGCTTCATGTTTTTCCCTCTCTCTCCTGTATTGTTTTACCTTTTAACATAGATCACTTCTGCCAACATACTAACGTACCACTTTTTGCTTCCCATTATAAGTTCTATTGAACCTATGTTTCCCTCTAACTATTGCCTATTTCTCTGTTCCATTTTATAGGAAAACACTGACAGATACCTACCCTCATCATCATTTCTCACCATTGTTTCTTGACTCAGGTAAGCCATTAGAAAATCCAGACCCAGGGATTTAGCTCAGTGGCATAAGCGCCTGCCTGGCAAGGGCGAAGTCATGAGTTCAATACCCAGTAGAAAAAAAGAAAAGAAAAGAAAATCCAGTCCCAGATAATAGGCAAAACTTGCCATTTCATTCTCACATAGGTCTACTCTACTCCCAGGTAAACCCCAATGCAGGTTAGGAGCTTGAGCCACAGGGAGCATAGCTGACTTTTCTTGCTTCTTTGTCCCCTGTTTTTCCCCTCACTCACTAAATTCAGGCACTTACAGGGTTACAGTAAGGGACAGAAACATAAAAGGAGCAAGCAAGCTTTCATTTGCCCCAGGCTGAGCAAGATGACTTTAAACTCTTTGGATCTGGCAGACATTTAAAGGTGACCTTTAAAAAAAAAAAAAAAAAAGATTAAAGACTACTCATGATCACCAGTGAGGTGTTTTTTTGGTTGTTGTTTTTTTGAGGAAGCTCTTACTGCATTTTTCTGACCTGTGTCCCCTGGATATGGATGATATTCTAGTCTCCCGCTAATCATTTATTCCTTTCCAGTTCATAGGCCAAAGAGCAGTCAGAACGCAGCAAAGAAGCCACAGCTGTTGAAGCTATACCTTATCAGAGAGCACAGAATCCATCTCCTGTCAGAAGCCTACCGTATGTTGTCCATACTTGGTCTCCAAAAAAACTTGAAAGGCTGCCCAATCCAAACAGGATGCAAAACTTTGTTTACAATACTGAAGTAGCCAGAAAGCCTTTGTCTAAATGTTTACATTTTCCAGGTAGTAGACTTTTTTTGATTCTGTATTTCTTAATTCCTTCCAAGGCTGGGGGACCATTTGCAAAAGAACCAATTTCAGTCATTAGACCAGTGGGACTTGCCCCAAAAGCTCTGTATTTTGCAGTCACAGCCTGGTGAGACCTAGGCCATGGACATACACTGAATTCATATTCTCAGTACTTAGTTGGGACAGAACGTTACATTTAGTATCTGTCCTCTATTATTTTTTAAATAGTATCAAAAGTTTACAAAATAGTAGTTTCTAATAGGCTTTAGAGGAAAGAAACATAATGCTTTTTAAACAAATTATAGGAAACAAATTTCTTAATGGAAAACTCCCAGAACTTTTGGGAGCTTGGCTAAGGCAGGAGGATCTCAAGTTCAAGCCCAACCTGGGCAGTTTGTGACTTAGCAAACCTTGTCTCAGAATCAAACATACACAGGGCCTGAAGAACTAGCTCAGTGTAAAGGCCCTGACTCCATTACCAAGAAGTGAATTATTTTTTCTTTCTTTCTTTCTTTTATTGGTGGGGGTGGGGGGGGCAGGGTGGTTGGGGCTTAATACAAGGAACTGGAAATTTCAAGAGAATTAAGAGAAACTATTCGATTGCTAACAGTATGTATAGAATGTAGTCATCAGATAAGACTATAAGTACTTTTAAAGAGGCATTTTCTTCAGTGAAGCAAAGTAAACAATTTTATGAACACAATTGATAAGTTAGGGTCTGCCATATCTCTTTACTTTAAAGGGTCAGGAAATCTACAGTGTCGAATTCCAAGAACCAGGCAATAATCAGGAGAAATGAACAGGATTAATATCAGCAGTAAAGAGAAGTCTCCTTTCCCCAGGAGCAGGCAATCAGAATTCTTATATATTAGGCTTTATGGAACTTTAAAAGAAAGAGTACAAAAATGACTCAAAATGCCCACATGAAAAAGAATATTGATTTGAAGGAGACTGAAATTCTAATATATATCAGACAGATCAAAGAGGCTCTTCTTTAAATAACAATGTTACAACAGAGAACGGAAATTGTGGCTCTTTTCCCCCAAGAGTCTCTAGACTCCCCCAAAACCTCCAGAAAATTTGTTTGCATGAGCCCCACCCCTGCTGCATTAGATCTGACTTGCATTCCTCTGTGTCTGAGAGCAGTGGAACTTGTCAAGTTGCTCAAAATAACTAATTTTTACCACAAGCCATATTTCCTATTATCAGGCTGGTTCTAGCACAACATTGTCTGCTCTGGGTTTGTATTTCTGTTCTGCAGCATTTATGGAAAAGGAGCAGTGTAACTAAGTCTGTTGAATGAAATTTAAGAAATGATTTATTAGCCCCAGTATTTTTGCTGAGGAATACTAATAAACTGCTTGTCCATTTCATACCTCCTTTAAGAGAATTTACAGGTGTACAAACCTCCACGGATGATTAAGGTGAGTTACTTTCCCTCAAATTTGTGATTTAGTGACTTTTACCATATGTCTTACAGTTCCAGGGCTCATTCTTCAATGAAATTGTCTTTTGAGCTATGTCTTAAAGACTCAGAAATTTGCCAAGAAATGAAAGCAATGGTGATGGACATTGTCAGGGAAGGATATGAGTTGGGAGTGGGCTCAGGAGGGCATTTCATCCAGCAAGAGCCAAAGGAAGCCCAGAAGTACAAAGTGAAATGAACTTTCAGAGTGATAACTAGTCATTGACCTCATGGATTTCAAATTTATTTTCCAGGTTGGAGGCAATTAGATTTTTCTCTCTCCTCATTGTAAGAAGAAGCAATTACAGAATTATCATCAAGTTGTTCTGCTCACAAAGACTGGTAGGTGTGGGATCTCCAAGGTACTGCCTAGCCCCTTTGTAATGGAGCCATGTTTGAGATGACAGCTACCTAGAATTCAGGAAGTAGCTCTATGATCCTGGATCCTTATGTTGTTCTGGGCTGATTAACAGAGGCTTGTGTTTCTACTCTAGCTCAGTTATAAATAGAACCTGCACAGGGGCAGAACATTTTATGCCAAAATACACAAGACTGGTACAGACAAATGGGACTATCAAGATAAAAGGACAAAAGAAAGTTAACTATAGGGCAAAGTTGCCAAAATGTGATGTCTAACTACAAGGACCTCTTTTTCTCTGGAGGAAGTTAAACAAAATAAGGTAAGGACCTTTGGGAAGAGTGACAGTTCACTGATAACAAAAAAACAAGAAGAACAACAATATCTTATCTCAGCCTGGGAAGGTAAGAAGAATATCATGACAAAGTGTAGAATAATTGCTCTCAACCTGGCTCAGTGAATAGACTACCTGGACAATATTAGCAGCAGGAAAGTTTAAAATAATCTAGGTCACAATTTCTTATTTGAATCTGCAAGACCAAATGTATTTAAAATGTTTTCAGCTCCATCCCATTTAAGAAAGAGCTGGAGCAGCATCCCTCTCCCTAGCATAAGCGAGCAGATCTGTGATGGAGGAGTGGGAGCGCCACAGAGGGCAGTGGAAGTAATGACTAATGAATCAACCAGATCCTGAATAAAGACAGCACTGGGGGAGAGAAGGGAGCAACTAGATCCCAGGACTGTAGACATTAAGTTCAACAGCCCACTTGAAACCCCCTGCCTTGCGGCCTACGCCCAGCACAGAGCAGTGGGCTGTCTCATTCCACATCTACCAGCGAGACCAAGGACACACCTTGGCTTGAACCCTAACCACAGTCTGGAGGAAAAAGAACAGAGGGTCCCCTAGTCCAAGGAGAGCACCTCAAAGATTCATAGACCCTGAAGGTAGGCATAGAAAATCATTTCTGACTGGATCCCAAGACCACAAATTGTGGGGAAAATCTGCTCATTCATTACTGGATAATTTTTTCTTTGACTCAGTATTTTTTTGCTTTTTTAGTTTGTATTATTTTTATCTTTTCTTCACGGGTTTTTTTCAGGATTGGGGTTTTTCTCCCACTTTATTTTTTCCTCTTGTTTTAGTTTCTTTTTTTTTTTTCTTCTCATTTTTATTGTTTTCCCTTCTAATGTTTTTTCTCTTTATTTCCTGTTTTGCTGTTTATCTTCTTTTTTCTTTTTTTCATTCTTTCAAACAACTGTTCCCTATCACTGTTAGTTTCTTCTTACTCCTTAACAAGATTCATCTTACTTTTCTCTCCTCCATCTCGTTTCACACTGATCAACTTTTAAAATTTTGCTTTTGGTTTCATTATCCAACCCCTACACCTTTACTAGTATAATTACTAAGCTTTATGAATCTGTAGATAGTTGATTTTATGGTATTGCTGTTGAATAGTGCACTATTGCTATTAGAGGTAAAGTTGTTCCATTTAATAAATATCTACTATATAGGCCAGTAGTAGGTCAATACTTGATTTGTCTTAATGTTCACAGTACAATTACAGATCTCTTTTCTGTGGACAAGGTGGTACTTTATTAGTCCTTAAGATTTGTCAATATTCAGCTTGTATTTAATGCTATCATTGATGCTGATTTTATTACTATAGCAAAGTGGCATAGATGTTGATATTAATTGGTTTTCTTGAGATGCCAATATCTAGGTTGCCTGGGGTCATTAATAATACTGTGAGCCATTCAAGGAAGACTGGTAATGTGACATACACACTGCAACCTCCAATCTCAAATGAACAGAAGTGACTGAATCCTGGACAAAGGCAAAGGCCAGTAGTTGGCCATGTCCAGAAAGTATCACTGAAAAGTAGAAATTAACTGAAGAGGTCTGCATACTAAGAACAAAACTTTCCACTACAATAAACTCACAAGACTCAACACAAAACAAATAAACAAAAGTAGATACATGAAAACATAGCAAAATGCCTCCAAAAGCTCCCAAAGCCCCCAAAAGCTGATCCATGGGGAGGAAATGAAGTCTCAGATTATTCAAAATGGTATTGGAGAAGACAGCAAAACAGATCAACAAGGCAATTGACTAGATCACAGAACATGTAAGTAACAAGAAACTGAGCCAATTGAACAAAATAATTAATAGAAGAACTGAACAAAATAGTGCAAAACATGCATGATCAACATTTAAAAAGTTGGAGTCTTTAAGCAAGTTCCAAACAGAAATTCAGAAGATGAAAAATTCTGTTGAAAGTATTGACAGTCCCAGGACTAGAAAACAAGGCTATTGTCAGAGACCAGCTAATGAGAGACATCTTAAAAGCAAAAGAATAAGAATCAACAGCTCCTAGATTGTACAAAGAAGACTAAGATTAATTGCAATCAGTGAAAAATCGTAAGAGCACAAATGGCCTAAAAAACTTGTTTACTGAAATAATAGCTAAAAACTTTTCAAATAAGAAAAAAGAATTTAATATATAGATAAGTGAGATATATATAATTCCAAATAGCTGTGACCAGATAAGAACTTCCCCATGATACATCATGGTCAAAATAAGAACAGAATTTAAAAGAATTAGAGAAATGAAATAAATTGCTTATAAAGGAAAACCTATTTGAATTATAGCAGACTCCTCAACACAATCCTTAAAAGTCAGGAGAAATTAATGTAAAGTGTTTCAAACTCTAAAAGAAACAATTTTCAACTCGAGCTGACATATTCTGCAAAATTATATTTCAAATTTGATAGAGAAATAAGATACTTTCATACAAAGAGTATCTAAAGAAACTAGCATTCCAAAAATTACTCAAGCATACCCTGGAAAGAGACAATGAAGTTAACAATGATAAAATGTCAAGTAGAAAGAATAAATCAAGTAGGGTGAGCAGTTAAGTGGAAGTGAAAGACAGGGAATCAACATCAGAAAAAAAGGTAATGGCAGTATAATAACTAATACCTATCAGTAATAACTCTCACTGTAAATGGTCTCAATTCTCCAGTCAAAAGACACAGACTGGCAGAATGGATAAAGGTAGAAAATCCAGCAATATGTTGTACATAAGAAACACACTTAACCCAAGAGAAACTCGAAAATAAAAATCAAAGGATGGGGAAAAAAAAAAAAAATATATATATATATATATATATATATATATATATAAAATAGGAACCCCACAAAAGTAAGTATAAGTATCTTACATTAAAAAAAAAGTGGACTTCAAGCCAAAAATGATCAAATGAAGCAAAGATCATTACATATTGGTTAAGGGAACACCCAGATAGGAAGTGGTAACAATTATTGATATACATGCACTGAACAACAGGGCACCACACTTCATAAAACAAGTACTACTGGACATAAAAGATCAGATAAACATTAGTGCTTTTGTAGTGTGAGTCCTCAATACTTCACTATCACAAATAGATTGGCTAGATAAAAACTTAACAGAGAAATATCAAAGTTAATCCTAAGTCATTTCTTGTCCTTCAGAAGGTGGTGCCTGTAGTTTTCCTGAGCAGTGGAGCGTTGGTGTCAACCATTTGTGCTCTTTGCTCTGTTGCTACTCAGCTCCCAGAAGCCTAGGCCATGGGTTCCACAGACCTATAAAGCCCCACTGGTCTATTGGTTCTCAACAATTACCTTTGAACAAGAGCTTCGTCGAGGAATATGCACCCTCACAATAAGATCCGTGGTAGTATTTGAAGCAGTCTTCAGCCTACCACCTGTGACTTGTGTTATGTCCACTGATAAAATCACATGAAGTCTTATGAAAAGGAAAAGGCCAGCTTGCCAAGAGTGAAGAAAGCTTTAGGCAAGTATGGTTTTGCCAATGTGAAAGACACCACAGGAAGTAGAGCTACTAAGAGTAAAGATGATGATATATCGATCTCTTTGGATTGAGGAGGAGGAAGCATAGAAGATAAGAGGAATGACTTGCACAGTTCGAATCCAAGAAAGTCATAAAATCTACACTTGGCAAGTCTTCTGTCTTGTTAGATGTGAAATCTTGGGAGGATGAGACAGATATGGCAGGATTAGAGGAGTGTGTCTGAAGCATTCAAGCAGATGGCTTGGTCCAGGCTTCTTCTAACTGGTGGAGATATATAGAATTTAAAAGCTTCAAATATGTAGTTGAAGATAATAAAGTTGGAACACATACGCTGAGGAGCAGATCACTGCTTTTGAGGATTACAGGCAGTACATGGATGTGGTTGCTTTTAAGAGAACCTAAAATTTATCATGGATTGTTGCATTTCAATAAAAGCTTGAAAGATTTTTTTAAAAAGGGAAAAAAGAAATCTCAGTTGAATAAAATCTTTGAACAAGTAGACAAATGCATGGAATTACACAATATACTCTTAACTTCACAATGGGTTAAAGGAGAATCAAGGAAACATTAACATTGTTCCTAAAACTATGTGAATGCTAGTATAACATATTAGAACTTATGGAACACAATGAAATGAAAGCAGTACTGAGTGGGAAATTTGTAGCTGTTAATGCCCATATTGCAAAACAAAGCGAGCCCATATAAACAACCTAACAATGCACCTTTACTTCCTGGGGGCAGGGGTAGAGGGGAGGGACAAGAAAAATCCAAATCCAAAGCTTGTACAAGGAAAGAAATTAGAGCAGTGCAAAAATCAGTGAAATTATAAAAAAAAATCAATGAAATTACAAAGGATTAATAAATTTAAGGTTGGTTCTCTGAAAGAAACAAGATAGACAGACCCTTAGCCAATCTAATGAGGAGACAGAGAGAGAAAGACACAGAGACAGAGAGAGAGCCAAATCAATGTAATTAGAAATGAAAAAAGTGAAATCACATTGGGACTGCCATAACAGGGTTTGCAGGGTGTTTACAATACCCATTCCAGATACCTGAAGTGATGCCTAGAACTCCCCAAACCTGCAGTCACCTAGGTTCCAGGAAGAGCAGAGCCTCACATCCCACCTCAGTAAGAACTCTCCCCTCCTAAGCAAGAAGTGAACATAAAGGAACTGAATTTCTCCTCAAGCTTTAAGGATTCCTTCAGAGCTAGGAAACCAGAACTGAAATAATGATCCACCAGACTCTAGCCCACCTCATCTAATCCAGAAAAGCTGGCCTCATTCTTTGGTGAGCAGGCCAGCCTGACCTCCCTTGAGTTGCTGAAGCTGAATTCTTTTCCTAGTCTCACATTCTTTTTATCTCTGCCTAGTCATTCTGCCCTATGCCTCACACCTACATGTCCTGGAATTCTTTTTTACTCAACCTGAGCCCAAAATCTACTTGGTATGTCAAATTTGAGGTCCCCCTGTCCTCTTTGGGGGACTATATTGAATCTTATATAGTAATAACTCATCTTCTCCATTTTATAACTGAGAGTTTTGGATACTCTGCAATAAAATTAGTCTGAATGTGACATTAAAAAAAAAAAAAAGGAAACAAACCAAACTGATCTTTACCTGGTTCTTTGCCAATAGCTCCTAAAACCCATGGAATCCCCAAAGTGGTAAGAGTGGATTTTGCATGCCAGTGAAAAGACTGGTGGCTGGGATGTCCCTAAATATGTTAAGGATGGAGGCTGAATGCCTGAAAGACTAATGAAGATCAGAGGATTGAAGCTAAGCCTTGCTGAATGAAACTAAACATGCATTAAGCACCAATTGCCAGTGATGCAACCAACCCTGTCTAAGCAATGAAGCATCTTTAAAATCCTTAAGTGATTGGGTTCGGAGAGCTCCTGGGGTGGCAAAAGTATCCATGTGCCTGGAGGCTGACAGTCCAACTCCAAGGAGAAAGAAGCATCTGTACAAGAGACTCTTTCAGTCCTCACTCTATGAACCACTTCATGTGCCTCTGCACCTACATCTTTTATAATATTATGATATAAATTGATACATAAAAGCACAGTCGTCCTTCCTTCTTGATCTTCAGAGAATGGATTCGAGGACTCACAAAAAATCCACAGATGCTGAATTGCCTTGTGTATAAAATGGCACAGTTTTTGTGTTTAACCTATGTATGTCCTTCTGTATACTCTAAGTCATCTCATAGTTTGTAGGCCTCAGAGTAATCAGCTGTCTTCTGTGATGACTGGCTGCTCACAAGCTAGCCTTGTCACCCGCTGCAGTCTTTTACACTGGAGTAGTTCAGATTCATAGCGGAGCACGTGACTACAATTGGAAGGCATGGCTCATATGAAGGTTGTTCTGGAGACTCACTTTTGTGGAAGGATTTTTCAAACTGAAACATTCTTTTTTCTTTCTTTCTTTCTTTTATTGTTTTTCTGAGGCAGAGTCTTGCTACGTGAGTAGCCCAGGCTGGTCTCAAATTTGTGGCAATCTTCCTGTGTCAGTCTCACCATGTGCCCCCAGATCCAGCTCAAATCACACATCCTAAACCCAGACTGAGTTGCAAAGTCATTTATCCACATGGACCAGGCAGGTGATATATGAGTAAGGAAGGAAGGTCTGATGCAAGATGAGGGAAACTAAGGAGCCCTAGAAAGTGAAGACTCTGATAAAGGGCAACTAACTTTACCTTGAAAGATATGGGATCCATGTTACTGAAGCCTCTGAATTTCCAAAGGTTTTATATAAAATATCCTATTCCCAAAAACATGGTATTAGAGGGGCAAAACACTTTTGGGCTATTAGTTTGTGAACATTGTTCTAGATCTCCAAGGTAGTGTCCATACAAGGCCCTCATGACCTGTGGGGTCTATGTTGCCTGACCATCCAGCCTCACTTCCCAGGACTCTGCACCATGCATACATTTGCCAAGTGTTTATCAATTCTTCCTATGTGCCAAGCATGCTGTAGGTGCTGGAGATGTAGCAGAGAATAAAACAGCTTTTAACTTCCTTATGTTTTAGTTGGAAGAGACAGCGAATAAATGTCTAAAATGGCAGATAGTACTAAGAACCATAGAGAAAAATAAGGTAAACTCAGCCTCAGCATGCCATGGCAGGTCAGTTCTTGCTCTTGTCACACTCTCCTATCTGCCTTCAATGATGCTTCTCTTTAAGCTTAGATGCCTCCTATACCTGTCACTTGGGACCTAGCTTGAGTATCTCAACCTGTGAAGTATTTTCTCTTATCCCTCACCCAGCCTGCCAGTGTGTGGTGATCCTGCTTCTTGATTTCCAGGTGCTTGTGCCCACTCTTGCCATGTGGTTGTAACTAGTTTTTAAATTTATATTTACTTTGGGTATCCCCTACTAGATAGTAATTTAAGAGCTTCTTCATTGCCTGAAATTTTCTAGACATCTTTGTTAATTAGAGGAGCATCCTTTTTGGGAAGATCTTCAGGGAGGGAGTGTTTGTGGAAGAGACATTCTCCTGTGCTGTTTTTCTCTTTCCCAATAAGAAAGGTTCTTAAGCCTGCTACCAAAATATGGAACTGTGCATGTTGTTATTTGAAGAGCCAATTTAAGAGACCTTGTGTACATTCTTCAATTTGGGGACAGGTTCTTAATGAGTGTGAAATATTGTCTTATAATTCCAATGAGTCAAAGGAGGCTCAGCTACCTTCACCTGGTGTGAGACTCTGATGTACTCATTCTAGATACATATTCATACACATATCATGCACATGAAAACACACATGATATTCCCTAAATCTACAGGTGTGGACCTAACTGTGCATTTACACAATTTAGGTAAACAGGATGCATATCTCTAATTGACAGGAATCAAACATAAAAGCTGCCTCTGGCACAGCTCTATCTCTGCTGTGCATCTAACTTGCTGGGTAGTGTGGTTCTGCCTGACTCCTGCTGCCTGAGTTGCAGTGGTTAACACTGTGAGAACCCCACTGAGTATATGTGGAGGCCTAATGGGTTTTCTAGAAGACTCAGAGCTGGGGTTCGTGGCTCTGTACATTGCCACAACACATGGAACAAAATGAGGCTGAATTTCTGTTGCTCTGCGGAGCACACACATGTTCCACTACATGCTGGAACGCTTGAGCTTTTGAGCCTAACCGCAGGGTGCTGTGGGCAGATCAGCCTCTGATCTGTCTCATCTCTGGAAACCCTGACTTTCAAGCTGTGTCAGAGCTTGAAAGTGACCCTAAAAGAAAGTGACCAATGATGAATCTTGGGGGGAGAGGTGACACTCGTGTTGCCAGGGAAGCCTGTGCCTTGCTTGGACAATGGCTGAGAAAATGGGATCAACAACAGGGTATCAGGTGTGTTTACCCCACTGGCTAGATGGGAGCAAGGCAGGGAAGAGGACAATCAATGAGTGAGCTAAACCAGGCTGGCAGGCATGTCCAGAGGTACAATGAGACTTCAGGTCATTTATCAGATTTATGATTTCTGTTGAATTGGCTATTTGCTTCATGTAATCTTTTTGATGGGACAGGCCCTAGGTTGGTTGGTTTGTTTAAACATAAAACATAAAGTGAAGATCATGATCTTAAGCCCTATATCAAATTCAATCACCTCTGTGAACTCTTTTCTCAGCTCCCAATTTGTCCATTTTTCCAACTTTAGTCCAAATATGCTTTCTCTGCTCTTTAACCCAACACCAATTTGGAGGCTTCTTAGAGTGTTTTTCATGGTTGTCAGAGGACTTTTCAGCCCTAATGCAATTTTGCTCTACCAAAGTTTGAGGACTGGCTCTACTCCTCTTTACCTCCTTACATAGTTCAGTGTAGAGCTTATCTCCGAGGAATTCAGTGATCAGAGGTAGAACCAACAGTAGAACTTTTAACCTCCCATCATCCCTTGCCCAACCTGGCAATTGATGTCTAGCATTGGGTAGATGCTGAAAAGGTTATTTTCAGGCAAATCTTTTAATCCTGTTGTAAACAGATTAGGGCAGGGTCCTACTGCATACAGTGTATCATGAGTTTCACAAATATATTTGCCATGACTGCTCATAATCCTTATAGTTGTTTTATAATCTGAGAGCTACAGATAAGATTTCCATTGATGGTTTGCTGTGTAAATTCCTTGAAGATGGGACATCTTGCATTTGATTATATTTCCACAGTGGAACGTGGGCACAGTGCTTAAAATAGGTTAATGGTAGGATTGATTAGACTGTCTGGCTTTGCAGGAGCTTATCAGTGTATGATTTGAGCCATCCCCAGCCCTGCCACCGGGAACTCAGCGCAAGCCCACCTCAGGGCAAGGCTGCCCTTAACCTCCACAGAGGGCCCGCCCTGCCACCAGGAACTCAGCATAAACCAGCATCAGGGGAAGGCTGCTCCTAACCTCCACCGAGGGCCCGTCCTGCCACTGGGAACTCAGCACAAGCCAGCATCAGGGGAAGGCTGCTCCGAACCTCCACTGAGGGCCCGCCCTGCCACCAGGAACATCGAGGAGGCCCGCCCATACTGAAAACTGCCCTGAACTGCTTCAGCTGGGCCTGCCTTCCCACCTGGAGCATCAGAAGATCTCAGCGGGATCCAGTTAGTGTGAGAAAATTTGGAACTTTGCTCCCAGGTGGTGAACTTTGGACTACAGCGGATTGACTGTATCAATGTGGTGAGTATACCCCTAAAATAGAGGTGTACAGGGGATAAATAGGGCCAGTAGTAAAACCCTCTCCAATTAACTGTAAGACTTTGGTGTGTCTGAAAAGAGTGTGTGTGATTCCCTCCTATGCATAGAAAACACCAGGCAGAGTGAAAATGACAAAATGAAAAAAGCAAAATGCAGTATCAAACATATAGTTCACCAGAAGCAAGTATAGGAAACATTGAAATAGAGGACCCCAAAAGTAACACACCGGGGATCTCTGAAAAGATAGTGAATGAAGTAAAAAAACAACTGCATGAGGCTATAGAGGACATCAAATTAGAAGTACTCTCCCATGTAAAGATAGAAATAACAACTTTAGTAAAGGAGTTGTTGAATGCAGCTAAAGAAGAACTAGAGAAAAAAGTACATGAGCATGGGAAACTGATTGAAACGTTGAATGAACAATATAGAAAACAAGCAGAATTCATGATACAAACTCAAAGAGACATCCAAGAAACAAAAAATTCTATTGAAAGCATGCAGAACAGCCTAAAGGAGGCTGAGGATAGGATTTTGGACCTTGAGGACAGGATCACAGTTAGTGATCAGGAAAGGATAGAACTTTTAAAAATAACAAAGCAGCATGAAATCACAATCCAGAAGCTTCATGATGATGCCAAGAGCAACAATATAAGAATAATGGGCATTAGCGAAGATACAGGGTCCAGGCAAATGACATACATAAAGTATTTACAGAAATAATAGCGGAAAATTTCCCAAACATGGGGAAAGAATCTGATATGCAGATAAGTGAGGCATATAGAACACCAAACAGTCACAATCAACATAAATCCACACCCAGACACATAATAATTAAGATCTCAGACATACAGCATAAAAACAGAATACTAAAAGCTGTCAGAGAAAAGGCACAACTCACCTATCAAGGAAAGCCCATTAGAATTGCAGCAGATGTTTCAGCACAAACCCTCAAGTCAAGAAGAGCTTGCAGTGAGGTATTTCAAGCCCTGAAAGAAAACAACCTTCAACTCAGACTGATGTACCCAGCAAAACTTTCATTCAAATTTAATGGAGAAACAAGATACTTCCATGACAAAGAACAACTGAAGAAATTCATGTCCACCAAACCAACCCTAGAAAGAGTACTGAAAGACATACTAGACAGAGATAAAAATGACCACAATCCCCAAAATAACAACAGAAAGAAACCACCAGGTAGGATAAGCAATTAAATAAGAGGAAAAGCAGAAAGAAACAACTGGAACATAACATGGCAAAGTTGAGCCAGTACATATCAGTGATGTCCATAAATATAAATGGCCTCAATTCACCTATAAAAAGAAATAGGTTGACAGAATAGATCAAGAAACAGGACCCCACAATATGCCGTATACAAGAAACACATTTGACCCAAAAGGAAACCCATAGATTAAAAGTCAAAGGATGGAAAACAGTATTCCATGCAACAGGAACCCAGAAAAAAGCAGGGGTAGCTATTCTATTTGCAGACAACATGAACTTGAGCCACCCCCAACTCAGATTGTGGAGGAAGGACTGATGTTTAGCAGAAAATCACCCAGGAAAGGCAAAAAGATTAAAGGCATCTATTCACAAAGGATTCACAATGACATAAGAAGGTCTAATGATGTGCCTTGTTCAAGGACTGAAGTCTGCCCAGCATGTGCTAGGTGAACATGGAGAGGCAGGCAATCCCAGGGGAGGAAAGAAACTGAGCCTGAGACATCCAATATGAATGGAGAAAAGTCATGTTTCAGTAGAGAAAATGTAGCTGATGATGAACTCCAATTTCAGGCATTTTGATGTGCCTCTGAATCAAAAATTGTATTCTGGGGACCTGGAAAGCATTGTGGGAGGCAGAGAGGTGAAACCTCATCAAAAGCAGTTTCATGTTCTCACATTGAACCTCAGTGGAATGTTCGGTGGGTGGGAGACTGATGTCAGCCTGGGATAGGTTTGCTCCTGGAAGCGCTGCTCAGGGCCAAGATCCCATCTGGGTGGCGTTGACCTTTCATCTTCTCAGGAGCCAGCAGGACTCCTACCTGCTACCTGGAATATGATCACTGCCTTTTCACTGAAACTCTACTTCTCTTTAATCATCCCTTCGGTGTCCAAGTTGCGGGTGTGTATTGGGTCTGTTTTGTCTTGCATACAACAGATCCCCGAACCAAATAGGCTCACACTGAACAAACGGAAAACTATGACTTCCACAATTTATACAATTTAGGAATCTATTTCCCAGATTGGAATCAGATACTTGGATGAAATCCATGAGAGTCTGTTTTTGCCTATCTGTTTGTTAACCCTGCTCCCTTGCAAGTACCTAGACATACAGTGCTAAGCTTTCTATGTTATTAACAAGCCCAGCAGAACAACAGCATTCCTTTTGCAGTGGCTCCTACAGCAGTCCCAGAGCTACTCAGGTTGTCCTTCTATCATCCAATTGCTGAGACTAGCAAGATTCATGGTGGTAATGGACCATGCTGAGTCCTATCCCCATGTCAGAAGTAGGATGGGTCCAGGTGGTGTCAGTTACAAGTAAACCACATGGCTGGGGAAAGGATAGGTGGTTCTTCACAGGAAGCTCTACTGTCCATACCCAAAATGGGGTGATTAGGGCCAGGGATTTAGCTCAGTGGCTTAAGCGCCTGCCTGGCAAGCTTGAAGTCATGAGTTCAATCCCTGGTACCAACAAAACAAAACAAAACAAAAAACTGCTATTCCAAAATGGGGTGATGGTTGAAGGACAAGTTTATATCACAATGAACAAGTGCTGTATTAGGATTCTTTGGTCTAAGGGTATAAGTTTGTTTCTATAGAATATGAATTTCACTCCATCTAAACTTTAAGACTGGGCTCCTGAAATTTCCCATATCCCATATCATATAGTAGCAAGTTTAAAACAAAAATCAGATATTTGGTTGTGAAGGACAATCTTCAAGAGGACAAATGCCATTTAATAGAGTCTCAGTCCACACAATCAAGAAACACGATCTCTGCTTCTCAGCTAAGGTCAAACATAAAGTTTCTAAAACCAATTGCTTGGTAAGAAAATATCATAGGTGAATCTGAATGAAAGCAAAATATCATGTTTGAGCTCTGTCTCCAAGACACTCAGGGTGCTTAGAGCTGCTGTGGAGAGCACTTGGCCTGGACTGATGTTGTGAGACGGGATGTTTTGACTCTGCCTCACCTCTCACAGTGGGATGGGTCTGAGTAATCTGCCTCATTCCTTAGTCTCAGCTTCCTCATATAGTCTACTTTCTCTCCCATATAGTCCATTTCTTTTCTAAACAGTGATTTTTAATTGACAATCAAAATCCATAATGAAACTTTGTGGTTGTCTTTAGATCCAATGCAGACTGCCCGTAGATTTGCAGACACTGTTAACTGTCACATGTCATATGACTTTGTGACACAAAGCTGCCCACCAGCCATGATCCAATACCCCCTGGAGTCCTAGAGCATGGAGAACATGAAATGAGTCAGGAGAGACATTTGTGCAAAGAAACCTCTAAATCTAACATACTCAAATTCAATCCTTTTCTATTTGCTCTGAGACATTCTGTATTGGAAATGATAGGCTGCCTTCCAGCCATGGCGCTCAATATAGTTTGGGAAGGTCCTTCTATCTCAGGGTTTCACTTGAGCAATAAGAAAAGATTGTGTTGTATCGAGACCAAAGGAAAGGGCCATGTCCAGAGCAAGGGATAAGGGAATAAATGAATAAATAAATGAACCTAAGACTGAGTTTTAAACTTACCTCTAGTTCTGATTCCATGACTGAACTGAGGAGGAAAAATAGTACATAAGTATAAGAAGGTGAGAAAACAATAAAGAATGTGGAAAATGTGTGAACTAGAGAGACTGTGGTGCTGAAGAGATATTTTGAAACAAAGAGCTCATGGCACTCAGCTTCTGCCCCTAAAGCCTTCTGCAAGAGGATGTACCTCCTACCACCCCTCTGACCACTTCCTCAGTGCCCCTACTCCACCCCCACCCTGGAGAACTAGGGCTGAAACAAAAAAACTGAAAGAGTGCCTGGAAAATGAACTGGATCCTGACCTGTGTCTTTGTTCTCTGCCTCCTGATCCTCTCCAGCCCTTCCTCTGCCCAGCACGCAGTGCTGATTGACCCAGGAACAGGGAGAATGAGCCGAAGCCTTTACAGCAGGGACACACACATTTACTTGTGCCAGGGTATGGGTGTGAGACAAATGTTTGCCATACTGGACAAAAGAAGGCACAGAGCTTCAAGGCAGGATTAATTCAGAGACAGAGAATCCCTCCGCACTTTTGTTTCCTCTGCTGAAATTCACTCCACCTCTAAATTCCCTCTTTTTATAGTCACAAATGAGACATGAGAGGCACAAAGAGAATGAGCCAGATGGGATGGTGAGATGCAAATGTTCACTTTTGTGGTGGCGATGAAGATAGGTTTTAATGCTGGCAATGAAAGGAGGCAATTTGGCCTCCCCAGTGGCCAGGCAGGATGACAGGGGACAGCAGAGAGGTGCCTGGGGAGGCTAAAGGGGCTTTGTCAGAGGCTGCTTCAGGGAACTCAGGGACCAGGTGTCAGGGAGGTGGCACATGAAGAACAACTGAGACTTAAGATTAAGAAGACTGAAGGCAAGACAGAGAGGCCTGGTCTCAGATGAGCCACCGCTGGTCTGTGACTCCTGGTAGGCTTGAATGATGAAGGGGTCTCCAGGAAATGGAAAGAACATAACATGGAAATCAAACATCTACACCTGGAGGTCTAGGAAAAGGACCCCCAGGAGTGGAGGTGTGGCTTTATTCTGGGATTCCTGATACAGGACACAGATTTTCAGGGCCAGTTTCCTTTTTTGGGAACATTGGAATAGACTGTCTGTATCTGGGCTGCCTGTCTTGTTGAGAAAGAGAGGCTGGGGAGAGGTGGACTGAGTATTGAGAAGGCTCAGTGTGTCTAGACGACAGCAAATGTAGGCAACATGAATAGCTAGAGACTGAGAGGTTCTGATGCCTTAAAAAGTTTTTTACAAAACGAAACAGGAGACACAGAAAAGTAACAGGTGTGGAAATGTAGAAGGGATCAAAGGCAAGAAACTTTAATGCAGAAATTGATGTTTGCTGCAATTACAGGTATGGATTTTGATGTGTTATGTGTTGGGGGATCTTACTTATGAAAGGCATTGCAAAGGCATAGTTGAGTCAGCAAGGAGAAGAGGGCAGCTATGGGAAGAACAAAAAAAGAGCAGCAGTGTGGTCTGAAAGAAAGACCTAAATTCATATCCAAGCTCAACTAATGCCTGCATTTCTTTACTTCTCTGGATTATTTATAAAATGGAAATAATAACACTAATCTTGGGAGACTGATAGCCAGAGATGGTAATGTATATAATATTTCTAACACAGTGCCTGGCGTAGATTAGGTACTAAACAAACACATCTTTGTCTTTTTCCTCTCCACAGTATTTCCAAAAGATTATTGAGTTAGTGTTTGATTTTGAAGGGCAGATAAATCCAAGTGAATTGGAGAGAACGTGAAGCAGACATCAGGAACACAACCCACTGTGAGTGCCTTCAGCAACTGTGCTGTGGCTCCTGCTGAGTCCCTGTGTCCTCCATGGTGCCTTGTGCAGAGTAGGAGCCAAATTCATATACAGATGGAGCTGGCCAGAGACAAGTGCTTATTGGTTTTCATTTCGAGACATTTAGGATGTGATAGGAAAACACTGAGACATAGGTCAGACATTTTTTTTCTAACTCTTCCATACCCTGGGTCTTGGAAGGACTTTCTCACCTCTCTTGAAGCTTAGGGTTTGTATCTATGAAATAAAGGACAGGACAGGATGCTTTCAGGATGTGATCTCCACACTAACCCTTACGCTAGCATCAAAATTCTACAACTATGCAAGGTTTGGGGTTGGTAAGATTATAGATTGGATTTTGTTCCTCTCTCAAATTCGTACTCTGAAGCCCTAACATTCTGTGTGACTATATTTGAAGAAAGAGCTTCTAGGAGATGATAAAGGCTAAATGAGGTTATAAATGTGTGTCTGAACTTGATAGGCCCATGGCCTTATAAGAAGAACAAGAGCGAGAGCAAGAGAGAGATCTACCCCATTATTTTGACACCCTGATCCTGGACTTCCGGCCTCCAGAACTGTGAGAAAGTCGGTTTTTGTTGTTTAAGGCACCAGTCTTTGTTATGGCAGTGTGAGCAGAACAAGACAGCAACACTACAGGTGATTTGCAAATAAGGCTGTGGTGAGAGCTTATTTGTAAAATGACAAACTAGTATGACAGCTGTGGCCCATTTCATTCACTGGGCTGAGGCTATGCTTTTCCTATTGTCCCTATGGCCTGTAACCAACAGCAAACCACTCTCCAACTCGGAAGGTGTGTACTTAAAATCGGCTTCTCATGCGATCCCAAGGACGGAAGGCTGTCGAGGCATCCAGCTGCACACCCCCAATCAGCATCTGCTAGGCACTCAAAAGAAAGACTGGGTGACAAAAACAACTGTGACATTTAAGTCAGTCTTTGGTGTATCTTGCTTCCCACAAACCCCTACCATGACATGCGTTTTTGCAATGAAGTATTTCAAACATCAAAAGGGGCCTCATAAAAAAGCCCACAAGACGTAGCGTTTCCAGTCTTAATAGATGTTGAGATGTACCTCACACCCTACTTTAACTCCTCACCACGAGCACTGCTTATGGGCTTGCTTTGAGCATTTGTGTTTTGTAATCACTCTCACACTGTCCTGTTTGAGAATTTTGGTTCAAATGCCAATAAATAGACTATTGACATCAGATAAGTCGATTAATTTACTTGAGTGTCTTTTCTCATCTATAGCCATCGGATCAGCAAATAGTTACTGGATACCTCTAATACCAGGCAAAATTCTGTTTAGAACTCATGTGTAGGCATCTCTTTTTGAGACATTCTGATAGTTTAGTTACTGATAGGATTTAGTAACCAATGTATGGCCCCCCACACTGTCACCAGTTGTGCATATCGTGTCATGCTTTCATATGAGGACTGAGTATGAAAAAGGACCAATCTACACACCTCTGCCTGGACTTTATCATATCAGGGTTGGCCACCAAGGTTCTTGCTACAAAAGAACATGATGACTCTCGTAGGAGAAATAGTGAATGTATTGATTGCTGTCAAAACCTTCAATTCAGGAGGGAGCACAGAGGTGCACTGCGGCTTTTTGGTATGTGCTTTGGGAGGCAAGGTCATCTGGAGGTAGAAAACACCAGAGTGTCCTGGGATTCATTTAATTTGTAAATGAGAATGAGTATCTTTGGAGTAAAGCCTGTGTAGTTCCTCTTAAATATCTGCTAATTTGTCTCAGGGTGTAAGAGCCAAAACCCATACACTGAGAAAGTGAATTATTTGTAACAAGAAGGAATTGAAAAGCTACCACTGGGAAAATGTGTTAAGAGTTCATTCAATAGTTGTTTACTGAATGTATAATTACTTGCCAAGCACTGTGCAAGGTGGGATATATGTTCTCTGTGCTTGTGGAGTTTATGGTAGATTGGAGAAGTAGATATTCTAAAAATATGTATGTGTATAAAAAGAGAAATTGTGATAAGCACCACTAGAGAATGAGAAAAATAAACACATCATGAGTGAAAATATTAACAAGGAGCATCACATTTAGAGGGAGTGATCAGTGAAGGCCTGTTTGAAGAGATGCTATTTAGTTGAGGACTGAACAACTCAGCAAACTGGTAATATAAAACTGGGCAGAGTTGGGACAAAAGGCATAACAGGGGGCATCTCAAGCAAAGGTCCTGAGATAAACCTTCTGCATTGGATGAATGAAAAGATATTAGGGACATAATGTGATGAAAGAGGAGGTAGGTAAAATGAAACAAAGTGGAAAATTAAAAAGAACCCAGATACTGCAGGGCCTTAGAAGTCCTAGTAAAGAGTTAGGATTTTACCTTAAAGTCAGTGGGAAGTCACTGATATATTATTTTGAATCTAATATTGACATGAGCAGATTGATATTTGCATCAGTGGCAACCGTGACTCCCCTTAGTAAGGGGTAGGGAAAATGCAGTGTTGTCACCCTTCCTCCATGACAAAGCCACCAGCAGGACAATAGCAGCTGCAGAGGCCAAAAGAAGATGGGCCGCATAGCACTACTGAATGAGGCTGCAGCAGAATCTTAATTCTCACCAAGATGTCCTGTTCTTGACCTGGTACCCTCCTGGATTCATTAGTCAGTCAATGTACCTTTGTGAGTTTTTATCTAGTGCTGGTGAACAGACACTGTACCACATATACTGAGTGAATACAAGCACCATCTCTCTTCTCCTACATTCCATTCCCATATGAAGCCTGGAAATTACAATGATAAAGTGTGACATACAGGTTTATGATTGGCTTCCACCAACAAGAGGAAACCGCATGAGATTTAGAGGATGCGGGAAGAGAAGCTGTTCTTTGCAGCAGTTTCTGAAAGGACTGCAGGAGACACAGAGACAGTGTGGGGTTTCCCTGCAGCTGTTGATTATCCTCCTCAGAATCGTCATTAGTACTGCTGGTAATTGGACTTACTATTGATTGTAATTGAGCATTGCACTTCAGAATTTCTTAAAAGTGGCTTTCATAGTCTTTTCTTGCCTGGACATTCATTCCCATATGAGACCTTTCCTTACCTACATATATCATGGCTTCTGATTTCCTAGCCAGCCCCTGACTGATACACCTGTGTTACAGAAATGAAGGAAATAGTGCTGAGCTCGCAATCATCCTGTTGCATGGGATGTCAGGGTTGACGTATAATTCTGATCCCCTTGCTACTGTCATTTACAGCTTCTTGATTTCCCCTCTTCAGCCCGCTATGATGAGGAAAAGTTAAACCTGGTAACTGTCCTCTAACTTGTCCTTTCAAGCATGTTGTAAACAGCTACCTACTAAAGTACGTCAAATGGCCTTCAATGTCTTGCAGATTTTCTTGAGTCAATCAGGTTTTGTGAGGTAGGAGAATAGAAGGGCCATATATAAAAAAAGTAATAGAGCAAACCCTTTGGAGATGACACATTTGGGTGTGAGTGAACCCTGGCTCCACTCATCACCAAGACATGTTCTTTGAATCTAATTCCCCATCTGTGAAGATAATAAGCTCATTATTGTAGAGTCATTATGCATATTATTAGTAATGATGATGTTGAGTGACTACAGCTAACAGTTGCAGAGTATTTAACACGTCAGACATTCTTCTAAGTACCTCATATGAGTGCACTCATTTAATCATTCCCTGTAATAATGCTCATTGTGACAGAGTTAAAGAATGTAGTGTTGCTGACAAAGTGGCACACTCACATAGTCAAATATCTTACTCTGTTCCTTGAGTCAGGGTTGGAAACTGTCAGGTGCTATAGGGTGAGTCTGCAAGTTTCTGTTTTCAACTTTGCCCAGTTGTCACAGATAACCAACAGACTTGGCCTGGTACCAGCAGGCTCCTGCTGAGTCAATATCAAGATGGTGCTAGAATTGGGCTGAAATGGAGAAAGGTGAGGCAGAATCTCAGGAAGTTCCACTTAGTGAGGTGGATGTCAAAGAAAAATTGAACCTAGACTGAATACTATGATAAAGGCTCTTCAGATTAAGGAAGGATTAAGGCCAAATACAAAATCTGCAATTATATGGGAGGAGATAGCTGCAGTGTTAAAAACAACTACCGCACAGGTTTATATTTAAAATTTAAGGAACAAGGAAATCCTACAAATTAGCCCAAAAACAAGATACCCAATTTAAATGTAGAAGTAGCATATGAACAAAAAAATAGACACAAGGGAAAATATGAATGCCCAATAATTACCTGCTCAAGAGTTCAAACTCATAGGAAATCAGAAAGAAGAAAATTAGCAGATACTGAGATATGCCTTTATAGCCATAAGACTTGGCAAAAGTCTGAAAGATGGATAATATGAAGAGATGAGGATACAAAATAGGACAGTCCCATGCAATTGCTGGTGGTGTCAGGGGATTCAGTGATTCAGATCCTGGAAATTCTTAGTGAAATTAAATTTGCAGGTTCATGTTTATTCTTGACCCACTTGACCCACTTCTGAGATAATCAGGTTGATCTGGTCTTCTTCATTTACTTGATTGCTACCCTTGGAATTCTTTATAAGTTTATGAAAGTTCACAGCAATGCTTTCATTATGTGCCTTCTCTATGACTGGAGTCACCTCCACCTCTGGAGCTGTGACCTACTGTCTTCCAAGTCAGCTTTCCTGATAGGACACTGTACAGATAAAAAGATATACAGATTTTTATGTTTCTCACACTGTCCTTCTACCCAGCCCCCGTGACTAATGCACTAAGCTGTGGAAGCATGCCTAAGTTATTTTTCTAAAGCACAAGGACAATTTCTAAGACAATTAAAGTGTCACAGAGCCCTCAGTGAAAGCTAATTTGAATTTCAGCTGATGAGAAGATACAAAGCAGTAACAACTTGCACCAAGAGGGTCTCTGATCTGATCTTGCACTTAAATTTGCTTTAGAGAATCACCCGCATCTCTGTAAACACTACAACCTCAACACTGGTTTTCCTGAAAGAGATTAGTGGCTCTGAGTTTTTTCCCATCCTTCCTCAAGGATGGCTGGCTGGCTCTGTAATCAGAGATGCCCCTGCAGATAAGAGGGGCACTGAGAGGTTAAGGGAAGAACTCAGCTTGAGTTTATAACGTGGGGGTCTAACAACCTCTTGGCTGTTTGATTTTCTTTATTTAAGTGCATGTCTTGAAGCAAATATTTTTTCTTTAACAACCACAAAGCTAAGATCTAACTTGAATGGTTATTTCTTCTAATTAACAAAGTTTGGTGATGGGTTCCTGCAGTGGTGTTCTTCCATGACTTTACCAACACATGGCATTTGATGTTTGATTAACAAATTTATGTCAGTGTTGAAAGGCTGCTCTCTTCATATTTCTTTTCAGATTCTCTCTGTGGTTGAAAGATGGTCAGTGGGTTGAGGGAGGTTTGAGCTTCTGATTGTTCTATCCAGGAATGAATTAGCGAAGAGGAGGGCAGAGATGAGATAGTCAGGGACCACTGCGGTGGGACAAAAGGCTGAAGCAACAAAATAAGCTCTTGAGCACAGTAAACTATTCCTCTCTGTGGCGTGGCATGTAGCTTCTCTACCTTGGTGATCTTTCCAACAGGTCTATCATGAGCCTCTGACAAAACTATCAATGCAGAATATTTACATAAAATGATACAGATTTTACTGAGGGGAAACATCAATATAGTCTCTAGCTTTAATTGCTCTTAGTTTACTAAAGATCACTAATTTTGGAAGTAACAAGGCTAGATAATAGATTACTAATTCTGCACTAGGTTTGCTGTGGAAAGCACCCCTGATGTGTGAGTTACAATAGTGATTGGCTAAATTGTTCTTCAGGGATTGGAAGGTCAGTTTTACTGAAAAAGGTGACTCTTCAGTTGGGCCCACAGGTATCTGATGGGTGACTGGAATAAGATACAAAGGTTTGGTGTTATGTATGTCTCTCCCCTTTGCTGCCTTAACTTTGGGTCAGATTCTGTGCAGCTCTGCATGTATACTTGTTTTGATTACCCTTTGGAACTGGTGTGTGTGGCTTTTTCCTCCTTTGTCTCTCCCTTCTTTTATGCCTCCATTTTTGTGCTCCTTTGACACATGCAGCAACCCAAGCACCTAAGGTCCTGTGGCCTAATCATAAGATGCAGACCCATGAGGCTGGGGTGTTTTGTGCAGGACAGTGATCCCCAACTACACAAAAATTTAACAGCTCCCAGCATAAATTGACTGTAAACCCCCAGTGATCCAAATCTTGCACAAGAAGAAACATCTTTTGGAATCATGCTCTTGGTTAATGGAGAATTACTGGACTTGAGTCCACCCCAACCAAACTGAGGGCAAGGAAAGAGGGAAGGAAGGGGAAGTGAAAAGATTTAAGATGTTCTGTGTACTCCTACCAAACACCCACAATGAATATTAACATTAATTGTCATAATAAATAAACTAATAATAAAACTAATAATAAACTAAAACTAATAATAACAATAATAAAAATGGGAACAGAGGATTTAGAGGTGGAGGGATGGAGGTAGGCAGGGAAGGGAAGGAGAATTAAAAAGAATCAACATGTGTTATGTACAAGTTCCTGTTTTCTAAGAAGAAAGTAAGCTTCAAGTACAGCAAACGCGTACTAGTAAAAAACAACAAAAACTTGTTTCCTTCCTTTTCAGAGAGCAACTTTGTCCCTCTCTTGACCAGTGTTGACTTCCTTCAGCTCAAAATAAAGTGGGCCAGCGTAGGGTGAAGTCACAATAAAGCTGCTCCTGAATATTCACCAGTGTTTGGCATTATTTTGTTTTTAACCTCTCCAGGTCAAAAGGTTCTATCTTGTAACAGAAAGAGACAGGAAAATATAGCACAGTTCATACTGAAGAATGGTGGAGGTTTCTGTAGGAGTTTGAGATAGAAATGCAGGGAAGTATTAGCCTGAAATAGAGGCCACAGCAGAGAGAGAAATGGGAGTGGGGAGGATTGCACGGAGGGGAGGGTAAGAAGCATGAGTCTTGGATAGCAAGCAAATGTTGGGACAGAGGAAAAGGAAGGAGTTGAAGCTGTCACCAAAAAGAGTGACCTCAGGATAAAAAGGTGGCATGGAGAGTGGTATGAAATAGCCAGGATGTAGCTGGGAAATAATATGTTTGAGGTTTGTTTAATACAAATGAGAGAACCAGAATGGGAATCATAGCAATTCCAATAAAATTTGAAAAGTACAGTTCTCCAATAAATTCCAAGGAACAGGACTTTATGGAAAGGTATTTATGGCTTACATGGATGAATGACTGGGACTGAAGCATAGGTATTTGGAAGTTATTGGCATAAAGATTAGATGAAGCCAGAAGAGAAGGTGAAATTAACTCAGGCAGAGCAGTTAGTAAAAAACAAATAGGATACACAATTAAGTTTGAATTTGTAACAAGCAAAAATTTTTTTTTAGTATATTTCATGCAGGGTATAGAACTTGTCCTATAAAGAATTTATTATTTATACAAAATTAAACTTATCAGGGCCCATGAATTTCATCCAGCGGCCTCACAGGGGCCTGCAGGATCAAGAAGGGCCAGTTTCCAGGGTAGCTGATATGGGGAGCACAGGGCGGTGTGGGGAACCTGGGCAACCTGGAACACCTGAGTCTCATTCCAGGGCTTTCCAGTGTGGCTTCGAGGGTGTCCAATAGTCCAATGGATCAGAACATGAGACTAATATGCAGTATGTATTGTCGGTGGGTCAACTTTTTTAAATAAACAAAAAAAATTATTTTACTGCATCAAAAATAAAGATTATATCTCTAAGCTATTTTTTTATTTAGAGAAAAAAGCAAAGCAGAAAAAAGGGTAGAAAGAATATAGAATTAAAAAAAAAACAGTAAGAAATCACTAGTTCATAAATTACATATTGTTATCTTAGAAGTAGTTGCTCAAGTCACAGAATCAAAGCATAGAAAGTGGACAATCCAACAATAGTACAAACCATTCTGTTTGATGAACTAACAAAATATCGTATTGTCTCTCTAGTATAAAAATAATAATAAAAAACTGAAGGAGTAATAAGATCCAAAATGTACAATAGATATTAAGATAATGAAAGAGAAAGAAAGTGCTCTAAAGGACATAACTGTAAGATAAATAACCATACTACTAAGTCAATCTTTTAACCAATGGGGAAAAAAAATGTGCAGTACAGAGAAAGTTCTGTGGGATCTTCAAAGGGTAGGGGTCCTTGGTTTGCATCCTGTTCCAATCTCTGGAGTGGGTGGGAAAGGGTTTTAGCATAAAAATTAAATTACAATGACCTGCAATGTTAGGGTAAATAGTACTTAAGGTATGAGAAAGGTCAACTGCAGGCAGATAACTTCCTTCTGCAAAGGATAGAGGATGTGGCAGTGGCTTCTCTGGTCTATCTCTGGTCTCACTTTTCAGTGCCCAAATGTGCCATTCTCCTTGTGGACACACAGCACACAGCTCTCACCAGGACTGAGCTGCTCTGTAGATCAGAGGAAGGTGAGCAGAGCCTGCCAGTCTTTCCGCACAGCACAGCGACAGCCATTGGTGCTCAGGAGGCTTTCATCAGAAATCTGTGGGTAGAAACTTCCAGGGGTTTGCTCTGAGCTTCTGAGGTTTCTCTGCTTTAGGCACGAAGTGAGTGGGTATCTCTCTGAGACACAGAAAAAAGAAGACGAGAGAGAGGTGTTTCCCTTGGCTATGGAAACTTTATAAAGACAGAGCCAACTTTTCTCTTCAGCAGTCAGCACCAGCCTTCACGGGACTGAGAAGTGAAACCCTTTGCCGTGCTGGCCCAGGACACTGAATACCATGCAGCAGCACCCGAATTGTCCGTATCCCCAAATCTACTGGGTAGATAGCAGCTCGAGCTCTGCTTGGGCTCCTCCAAAGTCAGTTTTCCCCTCTCTGCCCTCTAGGCCTGGTCAAAGGAGGCCACCACCACCACCACCACTGCCCCCACTGCCCCCACTGCCACTGTCAACTTTAAAGAAGAAGAGGGACTGCAACACGGACTTGTGCCTCTTTGTGATATCTTCCATGGTGCTTGTGGCCCTGGTTGGCCTGGGGCTGGGAATGTACCAACTCTTCTACCTACAGAAGGAGCTGGCAGAGCTCCGTGAGGTAAGTCTGCCATTTGGGTTGCTGGGCCCTGGAGTCACTGGGCTTAAGACTGCCATGCTGCATTAGAGGGTGAGAAGGCTGTTGTGGGTCACAGGCACCACTGCTTTGCTTACAAAGTAGTGTTTTCTTAAAGGCATTTTTTTCCCTGTGTTAAAAACAGAGGGTCATATGGGTAAAGCGAATATTCTCTGACTTGTGAAAAATCACAGGTAAATAGTTTCTCCTCTCTCCATTGTCACTGTGTTGAGATACTGTCTCATACCTAGTGACTGAAGGAATAATAAAGACTCTTGAGCCTCACTTGGAAGTGAACTTGCTTATCTGGCCAAGTAAATTTCCTTGAAAAGACTTAAAAATCCTGGCAGTATTCCAACTCTTCAAGCTGAGGGACAGGGAAGCACAATTGCTTGGACAAAGTCTAAGTTAGGCAAGGATTTGAGATATTTGTGTTCTCTCCAGGGCTTAATATGACGATTCTGCCTCCTTTGCTTAAATATCTAAGTTTATTATATAATTTTTCTCTTTCTCTTCTGCTAGTCTACCAGCCAAAGTCATACGGAATTATCTTTGGAGAAGCAAATAGGTGAGTCCTATATTTGTGTACATTGAGTTCCCCAAAGATAATCCTCTGCTCTGAACAAAGTTGGTGGAATGTCTTGAGTTCTGTCCCATTGTTGGGCTTATGAACATTGTGAGGAGTCCTGGCTAATTCTGAGTATCTGGTCAATATGGTTCCTTGAGTTACTTAAAAGTAGCAAGTGAATTTCATTGCTCAAAATCAGTGTAGCTGAGCACTGCACGTAATTTAAACTAGTTTTTACTGAACTTGAAAAGTGACATTCATACAACCTTGGATCTTTGCCCCCTGACTCTGGACAGCAGACTCCAGGCTTGGCCCCTCTTGAGACATCCTGGTTTCAGCATTCACAGCCGTGGCTGTGACTCCTATTAGAGAAGAAAAAGTGCGGGAAGACAGATGCGTCCATGCAACTTCCTTTCCTCTTTTAAATTCTCTAAAAATGACTACTCAGGAGTTAAGCTTTATTTTAAAATATTTCATAGTATCTAACTAAGCTTTTAAAAAGTAAGCAGTGGGGTTGCCCACATTGTATGGTTCTTTTGAAATCACTTGGAGGTTTGGAGGAAGATTTTAGCCATGATTAGAAGGATTGTTCAGCATTACCCAAGGAGAACTCAGGAGTTACCTTTTATGACAAAGGAAAAATCCTTTGTTTGAGATCCAGGACAGGAAGACATTGAACATCAACCTCATGAAATTATAGGGTATAGTTGTGGAAGCTGTAGATAGCAGGATTTTAGGATATGCTTTGTTTGTCTTAAACTCAGAATTTTTACATTTGGTTTGAGTTGGAAGTAGCTTACAGCATATGTGGTCTTCCCCTCTCATTTTTTAAGAAGAGAAACAAAACACCAGACAAATTAAATGATATGCCCAGGATGACTGATGTGGAACAGGCTAGAAGAGAAGGGGTCTCCTGGTGACTGGTCACCTACGGGGCTTTCTGGTGCATGGGTTGGTACTTTAGAAAGTGACCAAACTCCTATCTCTCTATAATGGCCATGGAATGAGAAAGCAGGACTCCTCTGGAAAGACTGGTAAATCTTATCCTTAGAAACTTGGCAAGAAACAGAAGGCAGCAGGAAGCACTGGCCATCTATATTCAATCAGCTCTTGTAGGAACCATCATTGAAATGTTCTGGTCCCCACATCTGTGCCCAAATTCCTAAGGGTTAGAAAGCCCAGGTGGGCACAGCAGGGTGGGAATATTTGTTAGAGAAAGAAAGCATCTGGAGGATTTCTAAAGTAAAATCACCTTGAAAACAGTGGAATGTGGCTGGTGAAATGGGTACCTGATTACTCATCTTTCACCCACTCTGTGGAGTCATTTCAGTGATTAAAAGTCAAATGAACAGATGAGTCAGGTCTACCTACCCCAGGAAATAATTATCTTCTTTATATCAACCCAGTGTGATCAGAAATTGGTGAATTATCATGTGGAAATCAAATTAGTAACTTTTCTATTAAGAGATGTAAATTTTAAAAAGGAGGGCCACCTACTTCACCAATCAAATTAGCAAAGATTAAAAACAAGATTGGCCAAAGGTGTGAGAGAAAATAACCTCCTTAAATGGCATTAGCCAGTATGCATGTAAATTGCTGTAACTTCTAAAGAAGAGCTTGGAAAGACACATCAAAAATCTGGAAGCTATTTGTTTACCTTGTAACCTATCACCAAAAGGTTAACAAAACTAATTAGAGATATGCCCAAGGATTTATGGGTGTTCATCATTTCCTCACAAGGCTA
The DNA here is from genome assembly GCA_004027455.1 of Hydrochoerus hydrochaeris. NCBI lineage: Eukaryota > Metazoa > Chordata > Mammalia > Rodentia > Hydrochaeridae > Hydrochoerus > Hydrochoerus hydrochaeris. The sequence goes on along the minus strand of PVLA01000201.1, from coordinate 219,672 downwards.
CTTATAATCAGCAATTCTGTAGAAACCTAAATGCCTCCAAATAGAATTATTAAATGTATTATGGGATAATCAGAGGACACAAAATGTCCAGCAAATCTCCACAGAGGAGGAGATTTAATACTGTGAGGAGGTACACCCTGAATCGTAAGATAAAAGACATGTTTGCAAAATGATAGGTCTAATGTAACACTGACTATGTAACTATACATAAGTTTATATTATTACAAAGAACTAAAAAATTGTATGTACACACATTAATGATGATTTTTCTCTGGGAGTTACTGCTATGAATTATTTACACTTTATTATTTATTCCTCTTTTCAGTTTTCCACACCTTGCTAACTAAATGTGCTATTCATCCACACATGTTCTTTGAGTGTCTTCTGCATGTCAGGTTGGGTGTTAGGTGATAACTAAGAGTAAGTAACAAGGAGGTCTGTCCTTATGGAACTTTTAGCTTAGTGGAGAAGATAAAAGCAAGCAAACAAGTAAGATGATTTCAAACTGGATCACTAAAGGTGACCCAAAGGGCAATGGTAAGGGAAGTCCCCTCTAAGGTTGTCTATGGCACCCATGGAGGGACCAGAAGTCTGCCAAATGAAGAGTTGTGTGTGTGTGTGTGTGTGTGTGTTGTGAAGTGCAGGTAAGGGAGAGATCATTTCACACTGGGAATGGCATATGCAAAGGCCCTGAGGCAGGAAAAGTCATCACTGTCTAGGATACATTTTTAATATTTACCAAGCAGATATTGCTATTGAGTATCTTTTAGGAGAATAATATTATACAAGGCTCTGTGTATACAGCATGGGGTTCTGTGTTCTACTTCCTGTTAAGGGATGGCTGAGTGCCAGATCAGCTGCTCAGATGGTTTGTGGTGCAGGAATGTAGAGGAGACAAAGCTTTTCTTTTCCTGTTCACTCACATTTCCTTCAAAGTGGGTTGTCTTGAGTGGCTAAAAAGGTCAAGATTGCTCAGGTAATATTCTCAAGGATCTAGGTCATTCTTTACACTCAGTGTGTAAATCACAAGCCTGAGATGAATATGTACCTTTTTGTGAATCTTTTTTTATGTCTTCTTTTGTTGACTTGATCATCTAAGTGGTAGCTTTTTGGTTTTTTTTAAACTTTGGGTGAAATATTTGAAGTCCAAGAAATAGTATCTAATTTGAGAAATAAGGTCAGTTTAACTTGGCAAGCATTTCCTGATGCATGGCCTGTGTTGAACTCTCATGAGTTCAAAATATAGTAAAGAAATTACCATTTACTTGGGGGGAAGTGGTGAGTCAGTGTTTACAGCTGCTACAGAAAAGGGGTCAGAACAGCAAGAGAGGTGAAGACAGCACCCTGGATTTGATCCAGAAGTCTCCAGTGCTGTCCCATCTCTGAAACTGGCAATATTCAATTTCTAAGCTCATTTTGCCGACTATGAAATGGGACAATAATCCCTCTCTCAGAAGATCACGGCAAGCTCTAAAGATAGCAATGGAGGAGATGGCTTTTTTAAACATCATGGTTTGTATTAACCATGTTTTATGATAACTGCATCATTTATGAATATGTTAACTTTTAACTGCTCTGTTCCTGAAATATAGACTGCCATGGTCAACAGTTTTATTTTGGATAATAAATGTGTACTAGAATGTTGCCATTGATGCTTTTAAAATCTTTGACTGAAATTGAAGAATTTAGAGTTCCACCAAAATACCAGTCAGCACCTCCTTCTTACCTATATCTTTTCTCTGCTTATCCTCCAGGCCACCCTAGTCAACCCCCTGAAAAAAAGGAGCCGAGGAGAGTAGCCCATCTGACAGGTCTGTATCTGGAAGGCCTAGGTGGGGACTTGGGAAGCCTCTGGAAAAAGCAAAACTGCACTCAATTTCTGTCCCTGGGCTTTGAAGGAGAGTATATAAATATATTTTTTTTTTGGTTGGGGGGCAGCATTTGGAACCCAAGAGCACTCCCGTCTTTGCGTGCAGGTAGCTCTCGTGCCCCTACTCTGAGCAAAGCTTAAAATGAAGCTATCAAGCTGTCTATGACATGATCCCGACCCATAAGGAGCTACCTCGTTCCAGTCATCCTAAAGGCCCTTTGAGGATTTGATACACAGGTCCAAGAAAAGACCTGCGAAGGTGGAAGATAAGTTATTTTAGGCAGTGCATCCCTGGTTTTCTGGCAGATCTTCATTCTGCTTTGGTCAAAAGTCGAAACAGCAGTAAGAGGGAGAGGAGACACTTAGTCCTGGCACGGGTGTGCTTTCCTCATGTGATCATACACTGAGGTGAGACGGTTTGGCGGTAATACACTGTGGGAGCTCCCACTGTATCCATGGTTATCTGAAAACCAGATAAATATCACAAAAAGTGATGTGCCAGTGCTCCTGGAATCACTAAGGCAGAGAGTGTAGAAGGATTCATTTGGGTCAGCCAGCACTTACTGAGAACCATCTGTGTGCCAAGATCCGGAGCGCCAAGATCTGGAGATGCTTCTCACCTCCAAGGAGCCTGAAATCTAACCAGACAGGATGAGAACATTGTCATAATCTCAGCACAGGAGGCAGTTTCTTGATTAAAGTAATATACAGTGCTGTGGGGATTTTAGCCCCAACTGAGGGCTGAGGAATCCTTACTGTAAGTGAAAAGAATGACAAGATGATCCCTAAGATCTGTTTAAACTTTAGAATTTCCTAGATTTGGTTTCTCACTTCATAGAGAGATCTGAAACTTAGCAGTTTTTTGGTGCTTGTTCTGAAAAAATCATGAAATCTTTATCCCAGAGAACTAAAATTATCTTGATATTTTCCAGGGCAGTTAATTGGGAGTGTATATAATTTGTACCAGTTGTGTATATGATTAAGGTTGAGGCAGGCAATTTGTCAAAGACTTTGAAGGATGCAGTGATGGATCAAGCTCTGCCCTTTTAGCCAGTTCTTCACGGGCTGTCATGCTATGTAATGAAGGGTCCATAGTCTTGCCTGGCAGGCTTAGCTTGTTGGATACACAAGCATTCCTGGCTGAGAGCACCTCTCCGATTTATTTCAGGCAAGCTCTACTCAAAGTCCATCCCGCTGGAATGGGAAGACACCTATGGAATTGCCCTGGTCTCCGGAGTGAAGTATAAGAAGGGCAGCCTTGTGATCAACGATACTGGCCTGTACTTTGTGTATTCCAAAGTATACTTCCGGGGTCAGTCTTGTGACAACCAACCCCTGAGCCACAAGGTCTACATGAGGAACTCTAGGTATCACCAGGATCTGGTGCTCATGGAGGGAAAGATGATGAGCTACTGCACCACTGGTCAGATGTGGGCTCGTAGCAGTTACTTGGGTGCCGTGTTCAATCTCACCAGTGCTGACCGTTTATATGTCAATGTGTCAGAGCTCTCCCTGGTCAATTTTGAGGAATCAAAGACATTTTTTGGCTTATATAAGCTCTAGGAAAGGTAATTTAGGATTTCTCCATTATGGTTCCTTGTGAGAGGCACTGGTAACACTGTTTTGAGTGAAGATCTCAAGCCTGCTGGAAGTTATGTGAGAAGACACAAACCACAAAGACCTTGTATGAACAAGGTCCAGCAAGTCTGTAGTCCCTCCCTTCACCTAGAGTCCATGAGACAGACAAGAGGAGGGACAGGACTGAAGCACATCAAGCTCTGGGCTGCCTCGTGAGCACGTGGAGGCATAGAGAAGCAGCTGTCAGGTGCTCTAGACTCCTGTGGCCAAGAATGTTTTGGCACATGAGAAAGGACATGTTTTAACTCCCCTCCCAGGGAGGCTATATTTTCTACCTCAAGGGAGATCATCTTTCACGTGGCTGTGACAGGAATATGTGGGGGATGGAAAAAGGGGATCAGCCTTGCATAAAGTAAAGAGACTGAAGGAGATCCATCCCCCATTGCTACGATTTTGAGTTTTATGCACACGTCCTGAGCCACCAGGTGATACTAAGAGAGACGAGTGGATCCTCAGGGATCTGATTCATTTCCTGCACATTATGTATATTTACAGCATAATTATAAGGTGTGTGTGTGTGTGTGTGTGTGTGTGTAGAAGAGAAGCAGAGAGAGAGAGAGATTTTAAAGTTTCACATAAGTGGAGACAATGTGGGAACTATGAAGAACATGTGTGTTTGAAAATTTTGTGTTGCATTTGGTAGTAGATTTTGAATGCTTCTTGGCAACTAATGCTAATAGTCCTCAAAAATATTAGATTGTCACTTGCTGATGTTCAGCTACTGATTCTGTTTTCCTTTAATATGATCAATATTTATATACATTTTGTGCATTTTTATTGAACGCAAGACATGTAATAAAACTCATATGTTAGAAGATAGAATTTTGGCCTTTGCCAGAATTTTAAAAAAATAAAAATAAATAGAATACAGAAAAGAACTGTGACTATACATTTTAGAATCACTAAGACTTGTGCTTTTTTTTTGCTTGTGTTATTTCTTTTATCTATGATTTCTTCATTCCTAATGACTTTAGACCACCTTAAGAAGAATTTATTAAGCTGAGAACTATGTAGCAAATTCTTCCATCTTTGCCAAACTTTCCTTGTCCCTTTTTCTACTTGGTTTCTGCTATTATCTTCCATTATTCAGAGTTTCCATTATGGATAGTATCAACTCTCCAGGTGTTTATCTTTTTTGAGACAGAGCCATAGCATAATGAAAAAGGTACTGTCTAAAAAATCTGGATTTGAATCTTTGTTCATTAGTTACCTAACTTTTCAGTCTCTGGACAGACCACTTGAATGTTTCTTGAGTAAAATGTATACATATTAAAATAGTACCTGTCGTTACTAATAAGACATTCTTTGAGGAATACATCATTCTCCAATAGTCTCTGACCTCTGGAATCTATCCAGACACTTGGTTTACTGGATTCCCATGCTTGTTACTCAAACAACCTTTTCCTATTTTCTTTAACTACTTACAATCATGGATCTCCCTAGAATTAATTATCACCAGAAATTATAATACCTCCTCTAGAGTTTGATTTTAGGTATCTTATTTTCACAGCATTATTATTTCCTTCACTCACTTACTGCATTTTCTTTACAAATTATCTTTAAAGTGTTAAGAATCACTAATAAATATTATTTTCTTGCATTAATTCTTTCTTCATCTTTGTTCCTCTTTCTGTCCCACTTAGATTTCATCATTTGTTGTTAAAACCAATACCATGGAAAGACCCTTAACTTGAAAATACTCTGCCTCCACTATGTACCCCTTTTACACAGTGAAAAGAAAATCTTAAATTTTTTAGTTGGTAACTCAGTACCCAGATACTGCTGTAGAAAAAGCTATCCAAATAAGCTGATTGATTTTGCTTTTATTTTGTATTTATTATGCATTTATGGCAGTCATTAAATTATCAGTCCTTTACTGATTTATTTCTCTGTTTTGGTTGGTGTGAGTAGGTAATATATGTACATGGTACAAATTCAAAAGTATACAATGATATAGAATGAAGGTAAATCCTCTTCTCAATTTATCTGATGGCTCCATTTCTGCTTTCATAGAGGATCATTTCCTGTGTAGAAATGCTCTGTATGTAAATATGACTTTCTTTTCCATCAGGGTTTCTCAGTCTTGGCCCTGTTGGCCTTCTGACCTAGATAAGCATTTATAAGGAAGAGTATTCTGTGCATTGTATTACACTCACCTGCATCCCTGCCGCAACTCATGAGATGCCACTAGAATCTTGTACACAGTGCTACCTTCCCATGTGACAATCAAAAACAAAAATAAAAACAAAAACCTCCAGTCTTTGTCAAATGTCCTGGGGAGTGAAGGAAAAACAAATTTCTCCTAGTTAAACCTGTGGGGCATAATGCTAACTTTGTCATAAAGGTGCATTATTGTAGGTGTATAATGCTCACTTTTATTCTTTATCATATTTCTATTGATGAATTATTAATTTTAATTTTATGAGTTTTATTACATTAAACAATGAATACTTAACAGGAAGAAAGGAAGTATGAATTTTTAGTATTTATTGGGTGTTTCGAAGGAAGCATCAAAATTTTCAGCATTGACTGTGTTTTGGTGAACAAAGTCTAAAAAATAACACTAGAAATAAATTTCAGTATGAACCATGATGAAAATACCAATAGAACTATAGAACAAAAATAATCTTTGAGGGCTTAGGGATTTAGCTCAGCAGCACAATGCCTGCCTGGCAAACCAAGGTCTTGAGTTTAATTCCTAGTGTCATAATAATACTAATAATGTTTGCTTCAACTGTCATACCCAAGGCAGTCTTCATACATGACAACTGCTGTACCCATGTACCCATCTTGCTTATAGTGACAGCATGATGTTTTGCTGTCTTTTCTTGTAAGGCTCAGTTGACATCTTTGTTGTTTTCCTGTTGTCATAGGAGGTCTTTGTGGTGCTGCACCTACCTGTTCACCTGTGAACTCACCAGTGTGCACTGCAGGTTTTTTGTGTAGGTCCCAGGCAGAAACATTTTAGTTTTCCTTTGCTGTAAATGATCTCTTATGAGTTCTAGTCTCAATCTTCTATGAAAATTTCTCACTGATATTTTGTTCTTATTTTCTTTGTGAACTATCAAACTATTTATGCCACACATGTTTAGGGTCGAGTAAAACACAACCACTGGCCAACACTTTGTGTTTCAAATGGCATCATACTTGCTACAGAACTTACCTGCAACACGTACTCCACCTCTGGTCTTGTAGAAAGTTTATGTCTCAGTTTTCTGCTTTGCAAGACTTCCCTATCAATACTACCCTGGTGGTGCAATGTTGACATCAGCACTATCAGGTTTTTTTTGCCATTGTCATATCTTTCTGAAATGCAAACATTGTACTATACAATTCTCTGTTTTGAAATTGCAACCTTTCGTTTGCAATTTCTGCTTTGTTTTTGTGTACAGGTCCTTCACTAGTCAATTTGTGATTTGTTAGCAAATGTAACATCAAATGGAAACTGATAAACCAATCGTTGAATATCACATTTTGATTAATTGGTGAAATGGGAGCAACGTCTGTTCACATCATCATTTGATTTATTACTCTACTAATAAAGATCGTGTCTGAGTTCCAGCATAAATGTCCAAACAGAAAGCGTGGTAAGTCCTTGTATCTGCAAGGGCCTAAATTTTTATACCAGATTTCGACCCAGTGCTGTTCAATAAGTCTTTACATTCCTGTGATAACCATAAGAAATCTGTGCTAAGTACAGCAGACGTAGAATGCTTTCAGTTCAGCTAGTTAAGTATCATGATAAATGCATTTTTGAATATGGCTACTAGTGCATGCATTTTACTTGCATTCCGGTCTTTGTGTATTTCGCAGCATCTTGTGCCATATTGTCTCTTACAGTTTCCAACATTTAGTGGCAGTGCTGACATTCTGTTCAATAAGTTTTACCCCCACCAAAACCTTCACTGTATTTTCAGACCTAGTTTTAACATTGGACCTAGTTTTTAACACTGCCTTGTTCTATGCAGTTGCATGGTCATTTTGCAAAATTTTGACTAGTCTAATATATACTTATTTTGCTGATTTCTTGGTCTTATGAAACTAGAAGGTCTGCATTCCCTGTGTATCAGCCCATTCTATCCATTCTTGTTCCAGTTCATTGTCCCAGGAACTTGGGCTCACACGGTCAGTGTCAAAGTTGATGTCGTCTTGGTCACTGTCATCATCACCACCCTTACCCTCATTATCCTCCAGCCGCACCGCTCTTCCGTTATGAGAGCATGTATTTTATCATAATAGACCGTTTTCATCATCCATGTATGTATAATCTGATGATTCACTTTTGAAGTCCTCCAAAATTTGGAAATCTGATTTTTCATGTGCCATTGCACTGAATTGGGCTACTTATGCCAGAAAAATCAAAATAAGCACACATTCCATTATAATAAAACACATGTTTACATAGCAGAGTGTGTGGGTTTATTGTAGCACTCATGATACTGAGGTAAACATACTCAAAACCTGTTAGAGCTTAAATGTGAGTAAAAATACTGCTTTGACATTTTTGTACGTGTGCACACACCTTGCCATTTGCCATACCAAACGGTCAAGTACAAAGATCACTTCCTGTATCCCCCATGAGCAGCTACTGAGGTGCATAGCTGGGTACTACTGTGCTAACATACAAATTTACAGTAGAAAAGTATGAAATGGTTCATTGTAACCCAGAATCAAGCCCTTTTGGGTATTAAAAAATAGAAGGGCATGGTGGTACATGCTCGTAATCCCAGCACTTTAGGAGGCTGAGGCATAGATGTCATGAGTTCAAACCTACTCTGGGCAAATAAGCAACTTACCAAGAACCTGTGTCAAGATAAAAAACAAAACAAAACAAACAGGGGCTGGGGTAGCTCAGGATGAAGATCCTGAGTTCAGTCCAGTACTACAAAAAGCAAACAGTGACAACAGCAATATCACTGCTTTATATTAATGATCACAGATCTCAAATTATTGTTCTACATTGCACACTTTTTCTATATTTTCCTAGTTAGCAATTTTTCACTTTTTGTGTCATTTATATTGTATTTTTTTCTGTAGCAAACCAGCCACATCCTTTCCTTCCACCATGTAACTTTCCTTCCATAATTCCATTGGCATTTATACAATATCTTTTGATCTAATTCCAGCGGAGGCAGAGAATAATCCATTCACCCACGAGACTCTCATTTCCTCCTGCCTATTTTGCCACTTTTACAGTTTTCTTCTCTGAATCTTCAAACTATCCCCATTTATGAAATCATTTCAACAGCATGTAGACATGTGCAAGTTTCTTTTCATGAATCAACAACCAAAACAAAACAAAGCAAAACACCCCAAGCTTTTCTTTCCCCCTTTATCTTCCTCCAGTTCTGGCTTTATTTCTCCCTTCTCAGATACGGATCAACATTTAGCTGGTGCCTCCACCTACACGGCCCCCATTTTCTTTACCAGGATGCTCTGCTCCAGGGTCCTCAGATGGTGTTCAAAAGTCACCTCTTCCGATCACCCCAAGTGCAGGCCCCTCTTTTCTTGTTATTTTATTTCTATTTCTTTCTTCCTTAGCAGTTTTTGTAACGTGTGTTTCTATTACTTTTGGACCACTTACAAATAGTAATTGTTCTCACTGGAATCAAAGCTCTAAAAACAAGAGCTTTCTCCTTCATTTACCCATCAGTCCTTATCACTTAACACAGTGCATGGCACATATGAGACATTCAACAAAAATTTGTTGACCGAATGCCCTCTCAGATCTTGGTATGCAGGTATTTTATGGAACTAGAGAATCTATATGAATACAGCTTCCTGCATTTGTGTGTTCCATCTAGTTTTGAGTAGATTATCCATTGGGAGTTTGAGGCCACAGATAAAGCAAATATAATGCATCCTAATTCAGAGCTTTGGAAAATAAAAGAAGATATTGGTCGCTGACATTACCTCAAGTTAATTAAGAGAAGAGCAAGGGAAATTTCAGAGCTAAAACTATCATGTAAGAGACAGTCAATAATATTTGTTGGATTAATTAACATACAAAACCAAAGTTCCACACTGGAATATGTGTCATCTACTCTTCCTAAAACTTTGCTATTTATTTATCTACTCTGGATGATTAAGCCCTGATCATGGAGAAAGTCAGAGAGCTATTATCCTTCTTTTGGTTTTTGGGTTGTATTTCCAGTCATCATGATGAAATCTTCTTCATTTTTTCTTTTTTCTTCCTGTTTTGGATTCAAACCATCAAGTATGCCAGCTCCAAGGATTTAACTGAAACTTTACCTTTTATGTCAAGAAACTCTAGAGCAAGGACCAAGTGGAAATGGGACTGGGGCATCCTGGGATGACCTGTTGCCAGATAGTCATGAGCCTACCAGAATTCTCCTTTCTCTGAGCTGTACTAGGATGGCTTCGAATTTTTGGAAAATAGGATTATAGATTACAGTGCTTCAAGTACTAGATCCTGGGAAGAGATACTAACAGTTCCTTTAGAAACCATGAGCTATTTTTCTTTAACTTAGAACACAAAGAATTTCAAAACTCCAAAGCTTTTGAGGTGTTCATTGAAATGAAACCTGCTGCTGTTCCTTCATGAAATGCTAAACCCAAAGTAGAGTGCGCACGTAAGAAGATTGCTTCCAGTTTGGTGCTTTGAGGTTTTCTTTCTTTTTTTTTCAAACATCTAGAAACACACAAAACCCCTGTCTTTTCTTAGCCCACCAGAGTGGTAACTTTGTTTTCTCTGAAGTAGATTTTGACTTACCACAACTTAACAGGAAAAGAACTCTACTGTTGTACATCATCGTGACAGTGACTAAGGTAATAGCTCTTCAGAAGAGACAAACTGAAGGGAGAAGCCTGGCCTCTCAAAGTCAGGCTTTATTTAGTGGATCAATCTCTAGGCACTCCCTAGTCCTTCTCTCAGATCACGTGCTAATCTATGAATTTTTAAAGAGGTTTGGATAAAATCTGATGTTCGTAGAGACAAATTTTTACTTACTTTTTTCCTTTCCTAAGCTTTGGATCATCCAGAAGCAGATTGAAGAAATTCTAGAAAAGGGGGCTCAGAATTCCATTTCTGAGCCCTGTTCAGAAATAATGCAGCTACTGGTAGTTCTTGGGCTTTAGGGTTCTCGTGAAACCAAACACTCTTGGTACTGTAGACACCTACAAAGTAGGAAGATGTCAACCCAGTGAGGACTGGCTCACTTGTCCCCAAGTGTCCCCGTCACCTGGAAATAGGCCTCCCCCACTCTGGGTGGTGCATCTTCAGAAAAAAGGTGAGGTAGATGGCCTTCCTCCTCAGCTTGGAGGCTCCTTCAGCTTTATAGGGTCACACCTTCTTCTACTTCTCAACAGGATAATATGATCCTGAATCTCACATTCTGTGGAAAGTCTAGTTTTCTCTTCAAGTTTTCTGGGAATTTCAAGGGAGAACCTCAATATTTTTGAATGAGCCCACATGATGGTAGGTTTCTTGACTCTTGCTTGGAGTCTAGGAGTAGATGCTTTCTCAGTAAATGCCTGTCATCCCCTCCATGGAGTATCTCTATTACCTCTAAGGCATCACTATGGTAAGTTGCTTGAGTAGGTAAATTTACTTTAAGGTTTAGAGTAATGAAGAGAAAGTACCTTACAATACACATAGTATAAGTTGCATACATAATTGAGTATTGGAAATCACAACTCTTCCCCAAATTTTCCATGGATCTCTCCTTAATTATGCTACCCAAAGTTCTATTATTTGAAGTAAGCGTGAACACTTTAATTAACTAATTAACTGATTCATCCATTTAACAAGTATTTTATTGAATATCTACCACATACCAAAAGCTATCCTAGTTACTGTGGGTACAATGATTAAAGTCCCTCATGAAGTTATATTTTAATTGATAGGTGGTAAGTAGACAACAAAGAAGTAAATAAATATTTAATGTCCTGTGGTATGAAGTACTATGGACAAAAATTAAGCAGTTAAGGGAGTAGAGTGATGGGGAAGAATGATTGAAAAAAGGGACTTGGAAGGCAGCCACAGCATGCAGAGAAGTTTTGCAAAGCCCCTTGCATTTGTTTTCATAAAATATGAAATAATACACATAAAAGCAGCTAGTTTGTCAGAGTTCCTACAAATGTTTGTTCAATATATTGAATAACTGTGGGCTCATTATATTCCTAGTCTAGCATGGTTACCACTTCAATGGCTATTTTTTTTATTCCTGATCTACAATTAAAATAGGTGATATTTAAACATTTGACTGGGGCAGCATGACATTTAAACTCAGTATTACCCTTGCTTACAACTAAGCCCTCCGTGGAACCCAGGGCCACCTCAGAGCAGAGAAGAGCTGAGGGAATCCCCCTCCTCCAGCAGGGCTTGCCACAGAGGGGATGGAACTTCTTGGTTCTCTTGCTGCAGTCCCAGCTTTTTGTGGGTGAACCACTTCAAAGACAATGTGAGATTAAGTAAAAGACACCCCAACAATGGTATCAGCATTTTAAGGTGTCCACACATATCAGATATTGGGTACAGGACAGGAGCCATTGCAAATGAGACTAGAAAGTTGGATCGGGAATGTTTCTGTGGGCAGAGATCTTAGGTTCATTTGTTTTAGAGGTGACTCTCCACCTAGCATGCATGTGCACCACTTCTAGTCTGTGGAAGGGAACTTGGCAGACATTTTCCGGAAGGGAAATTTCCAGCTGCTTCCAGAGGGTCAATGGAAGATTCCAGAAGACAAAAAAGGCTTGTTTCTGTCCTTAAATAAATGAAGTAAGAGTCTAGAGCTTCGTAGGCATAAAGTCTGTTGAATGAAGACACTGGGGATTCCAGTAAGTGAAATCTGTTTGCTCCCCTCACCCGAGCTTCATTGAGAAAAGTCAACAGCCTTGACCAGATGGTGAAGTGACAGAAGGTGTTAAACAGAATTCTGAAGTGTGAATTGCAAGGGAAGACGACTCAACCTCAGCATCCTCTTCGCACCATTTGGGTGGGTTGTGTTCTGGCTTCTAAGAAATTCTAGAGGCCTCAGCAAGGGTCTGGGAGGGGAGGTGGAGAGAAGAAAGGATGCAGAGGGCGTAGAGAGCTCCTGCTTCTTTCAGCGCTCTGTTCCTGGGGTCCCGAGGTCACTAGGCCCACCAGTGGGCTCTTCTTTCCTTTCTGAAAGAACCCGGATGAGCGGCCAGTGGGAGACAGTAACAAGCAGCTAGATTTACTTTGGAAAGGAAGGCTAGCTCGACATGCTTTTGCTGCCAAGTTTACATTCACGGCCCTCTAGCTGGGTGAAAATGTGAACTTTTTGTTTAAAGATAATGGGACATTTATTACAGGACTTTTTCTTATCCCAAGTCAAATTATGAAGTATATGAAGAGCATTAATAGGTGCAATTTACTGACTCCCTTTCCGTAAGCATAATGCAAAGCACCCCACATCTATGCTTACTAATTCTCACAACAGCTCCCAAGTCAACTATTACTAGTGCCATTTTGTAAATGCAAAAGTATGTGGAGGTTCAGAGACGTTAAGTAACTTTTCCAAGGTCACAGAGCAGCAGAAGTAGGTTTCAAGACCAAGCTTATCTGGTCTGATGAATATTACCCAAATATTACCTGATTGTGCTGTCCTATTATAGTACCATTATTCTTCATTTATTAAACAAATATTTATTAGATAATTATTAGAATCTAAATATTGGGCCGGAGATTTAGCTCAGTGGCATAAGCGCCTGCCTGGCAAGTGTGAGGTCAAGAGTTCAATCCCCAGTACGAAAAAATAAAAGAATCTAAATATTGTTTACAAGATGAAATGAACAAAACAGGACATGTTCATTATTTCCTTTAAATTTATATCTAAATTGGGATGAGATGGCTGGAAAATTAAACAAGCAAATAAGTACATATATTCGGCAATTACTAGATAATAATAAATGCTACATGGAAAGTTAGAATATAAAATAAAAAAAGAGAACAGAAACCTGCATTCGAGTGAGACATCTCTCAGGAGGCACCATTTACAATGGCAGTGCTGGGTTGGAGGCATAGAATTCTAGTATTATTATTATTATTATTATTTTGGTACTGGGGTTCAAACTCACAACCTCAGGCAGGCGCTGTGCCCTGAGGTATATAGTTCTTACCTAGCATGTGTGAGGTCTGGGTTCCACCTCTAGCTCTGAAAGATAAAAATAAATAAATAGAGGGTGCCGTCATTAGACGAAGCAGCTTTCCATGTGGAGTCGTAGGCCTGCTGTTTCACAGTTTGGGTGAAACAGTGCACACTTGGGGGGACTCCGAAGCACGTGGCAATACACTTAGCATTCCTAAAGCCTAAAGGGTGGACGGTCCCCTGTGTAACAAACGCAGTTCTCCTTCGTTTCCAGACTCCCCACTGGTGGTGGCTTCCTCTTCCCCTCTGGTTGAAAACCAGTTGTCCTACAACAGAAGGGAGTTGGTACATTTTGCGAATGGAATGAAGAATTGTATAGCTGGCATCGGGAACCTGAAAGAGATAGTACTAGGGAAGTACCCAAGGCCCCGAATCAGGGAAGGCTTCATAAGCGGGGTGAGGAATTCAGGTTTTATGGTTAATGCTAGGAAACTACTGAAAAGCACCATAGAAGGAGAGTGGAAGGGAAATGGAAACTTTTTACGTAGATCTTGGTATTAGGGTTTTCAGGTCTGTTGATTGGGTGTCGGCTGCATGGGAAAGAGATGAATCAGGGATTACGCCTACTATCTTTTTCAGTTTCCTTCACAGCACCTACTGTAATTCTTTCCTAAGCTTCTTTTTCCTATTTGTCCTGTTTCTCCTGATAGATTCCTGCCTAATGTCTACCCTTATTTTGGAGCTCAAATTAAACGTTCTCAGTGAATGATTGCACAGGGCAATGTGCACACAATCTTTCCCTCAGTCTCTACAGAGCTCCCTCGTTCTGTTTTGTGGCAGTGGGCGCAGAATATCATTATAGCAGTGATTAATAACGAAAAAAGCCTCTAATATTTTTCAAGTGATGTTATACAGAAAACCTATTAAATTTGTTTACTGTGGCAGGGAGGTTGTAGGTAAAATTGCAAACTCAGGGTTGCTTCCCTCTCTCTCTAGTGAATTGTGATTCAGGTTAAATTTCTCCATCATATGAACAAGGATCATTTCTACTTTCAAACATGGCACAGAAAGTTCCCAAATCCACTAAGGTTTACAATCTAAAAGTTTCATTTATAGGTCTGAAAGGATATTTGGTGCAGTGTTTTTAGACTAAGTTGCAACTTCAATAATCTCACCAATTACAAATTCTTCTCCTCTCCTTCATGATACATTTACAGAAGTAAAGCACTGCTAAAGATCAGCGTCGGCTTTAACATTCTCCACTCATTTGGGTTTAGACCATCTTACATTTGAAAAATCTTTTGATATTGAAAATTCATGTGGCTATATATTTATACAGTCCTTTATTCAATCGTTCCTTGAATGAATATTTAGTGTGCAACTCTGGAAAGCAGTGATACTGTACTTCAGATTTCAGTAAAGGAAACGAGACAAATTTCCTTCCCTCATTATATTTTAGTAGAGATTTTAGTCACCTTCCCTCCCTCCTTTCCTGCTTCCCTCTTTCCTTTCTTTTCCTTCTTTCCTTTCTTCCTTCCTTCTTCCCTTCTTTCTTTTTTTTTCCTTTCAGTCCACTGCACTCATGCTAGTCTCACCAGAATTTTCCTTGGCACTCTTAATTTTATTATTCTATTTTCTCTGCACTGGAATATTCACAGTACAGTATGTGAGTTTTTCATACTATTTAATAAATGCATCTGGGACAAACAGAAAGTTTGGGATCTTAGGGGAGAACCATACCTTCAAACTGAAATCTCTATTTCCATACCACTTGTCTGTCAATGAGTATACATTCCCTAATGGGTAAGCGCCATGTCAGATTACCGCCTACGCATGCAGGTCAGCCTGGAAAACAACTCCTTGCTACCAAGTAGAGATCGTTTTAGGGAGATGGGTGGTGAAAACCAGGGACTATAGGAAGACAATGTGCCTTATACACGAAGTATAGAGTTCTCTTTATTTCATGTGGAGTCAGGTATTTCTCAGGGTGGATCTGGAGGGTGGGATTTTCAGAGGATTGTCTATAGTGTGCAACAATACTAGTTAGTAAGAGGATTGACATTTCTCCCAGTAAGAGGCAACAATTTACAACTTCAGACGACAGATTTTGGAAAAGGCAGCTATTGGAAGGATAGATTAGTTATATCAGTAAATTTTTATTTCTTTGTAAATATTTTAGGACTTTTATTTTCATTTAGTTCTCTTCCTCATTTTTTAATTTTAGCCTGATAGGTTCAGTTATAAAAGCAGGTCACAAGGATCATGTTATTTAGACATTCCCTTATTCATCAGTTAATTTTCATATTTTTCTTTAGGAACATCTGCACATCTCTATCATCTAAATTTAAAACAAATTATCTAGTGCCCATGGCTCTGGTCTGTGTTAAATATACAGAAATATACTGTTCAAAAATCTGTTCATTATTGTGGACAAACTTAATTCCAAATATATTAAAATTGGGTATTCAGCATAATTGATAGATTTCTTTTTAAAAAGGAAATGCATTTTTTCAGAGGACTAAATTTAACAAACAATCCTACAAGGTACTAACAAATGATACAATCAAAGAATTTTTTTTTTTTTTTTTTGGGGTACTGGGGATCAAACTCACGACCTTGCACTTGCCAGGCAGCTTCTTATGCTGCTGAGCTAAATTCTCGGCCCTCAAAGAATTTCTTATGTGTGAATATAGACGGCTACTAAATACTAAGAGTAAAGGGCACCATCTCTGGTTTTCTTATATTTTATTTTCATTATAACATATCTTCTATTCTGTGGTTCTATTTGATCTCTTCCTAAAGTCCTTCCACTATTTTTTTTCTGATTTTATTCTAAATAGTTGTTAACCTGAAAAACATGTGTATCTTAAAAGCTACATATAACTAATAAGAAGTATTCTCTGATCACCTGCTGTGCACTGTGTTTGGGGTCAGGAATGGAGATACAGTGTCAAATGCTCCTGTTCAGGGAGCCCACAGGTCATTGGTGAGGTGGTGACAGTAGGCCAATCCCAAGGGGCAAAAGCTGTGGAAGGAGTGCTCTGCAGTAGCTTTCTTGGAAGGCAGGTGAGTCCTGATAGCAATATCCCCATGAAGCAACTGGAAAGTTGCTTGGGAAAGCAAGGATAAAGACCAGAAGGGAAAAGAGAGCATGACTCACCGCCAGCAGGAGCGCAGATTGTAGGAGTGGGGCATCTCACAATGGGTCTTGCAAACCATGATGAGATAATTAGTTACAAATGAACTAATATGCTGCTCTCCCCATTTCTGTTACCCCAGGACCCATCCTGTTGTGGCACAGGAAGCAAGGATTTGCCATGATGTTGGGGGAGGGCTACTAGAGAAACACTCAAGAAGAGTCCCATTCTGCCTGACTAAGCACTTCAGAAAAAGAATTTCTCTCCAGATGGACCCAGCACATGAAACAGTTGGTCCTAATAACACTGTATGAATATTTGGTCAATTAATGAAGAAAAACATATTCTTGCTAGTGTCAAACTTTTATTTTGAGTTATAAGAACCCACCTTTTGAAGTTTCAGTAATATTCATCTCAAAGGCTTCAGGTAAACAAGTTAAAGACAAATGTGATAGATTCAAAAGTGTACAGCATTAATTAGAGCTTGGGTGGAACCTTTGAGATGAATGCTACTGAAACTTCAAATGGTGGGTTCTTATAACTCAAAATAATTTTGGTTAAGACATAAGAGTGTTCTTTTTATATTAACATTTCTCTCCAGTGTCAGCCCAGGGAAGGGATGGTACATGTCTCATTTAGAAAGAAGTCAGGAAGTAGAGAAACCTGAAAAGAGCAATTCAGGACTTAGCCTGGGCTGATGCCCAAGTTCCAGGATAGGAAAGTTGGGTGGCTTGTAGAGACATTCACCAAAAGACACCCAAAACCACGTACCTAGCACACAGCAGGTGATCAGAGAATACTTCATGTTAGTTATATGTAGCTTTTAAGATATAGGAGAGCTTTTAAGATCAGCAGGAGAGGCTGATGGTCTCTGGAGAAGGTGTGAGTTCAGTTAGGAAACTAATGTATAGTTTTTGTTCAACAAAGAGCAGAGTGGTTGAGATTTGCAGAAATGGTAGTGTAAAGGGAACAAGAAAAGAAGTGATGAAAATCTTGGTGAAGGAATTATTATTTTTTATTTGGATATACCTTTCGATTTTTATTAGCTAGTTTTTAAAAATATATTTATTATAATTTTACAAATATTGGGTTTTGATGCATGTACTTATTTTTGTCATATCCATCCCTCCATTAGCTTTCCTTACACCCCTCTCCCTCCTCCCTTATTCCCTTCTTCCTGTCTAATAATAGTATCCTCATTGTTTGAATTATCCCCCAACAACTCGGCCTCTGCAGTCTGCAAAGACTTTCGTTCTGCAAACATTGGATGTTCCTATTTATTGTTACATTAATGTTTCCTCTTCCCTCCTCACCCTCCCTTTTAGTCCTGCACCCTTTCATGTCTCCTCGCCTGTGTCTCAGCTTGACAACCGAAGGCTTGTTCTCCGCCTCCTTCTATCCGTGTCTCTCCCTCCATTGGAATCACTGCTTTAAATCTAGATGCACACAGACATAGCACTGAATTTAAACCAAACTTCACCCAGTGGGCTGCACATGCTCTTCCTCCCAGCCAGCCCTTCAGAGCAACTTCCTGTTTTCAAAAGGAACAAACCAAAATAAACTGCTTTATGTGATGCCTTTTTTTTTTTTTTTTAATCAATACCAGGGATCGAATTCACAACCGCATGCTTGCAAGGCCGGCGCTTATGCCGCTGAGCTAAATCCCCAGCCCTACAAATTGCTTTCTGAAGAAAAGACAGACAGGAGAAAGGCAACGCCATTTCCTATGCCAAGATTATGACTTAATACTCAGCAACTTGAGTCAAACCTTTAACCAAAATGAGGAAGTCCTTGTAGATAGCTAATTAAAAGGGGAGAATATATATTTAACTTTAGAAATACTGAGTTTCCATAACTAATGAGGGCAACCAGTTTGGGAACAAGTGTAATTGATTTGGCTTTGTACCTGCTGAGTCCCCAGGTCCAGGGGACGTTTGTGTGAAGGTGTCCCATTGGAAGGATTGTCACACAAGAGAGACTGCAAGGCCAGTTACAGATTTGCGAATTACCTGTTTGAAGCTTTGGGAAGTGATGGGGAAGCATGTGGAATAAATAGCAAAAGCTGAGGCTGGGCATTGAGCTTTAGATTATACTCAATTTGGTAGATGGCAGAGGAAGTAAAACTGTAATGAGAAAGATTACCACTTGTGGCAGAGGAATTGTGACAATATAGCTTCTTGCACGCCACGGCCAATTTAATTCTGAGAAGGAAGGTGTGGTTATGAGTGTCTGTGGCTAGAATGAGATCAGGAGCATGACTGATGAGTAAAAGCTGCCCTTTATCGTGACCAGGACCACTGGGAGGGACATTTGAGAAGATAGTAGCGGGGAAGTGCAGCAGACAGGACCTGAATGTTTGCTATTAGGAAGCGATTCTGTGGTGAGGAAATAAGCGAGGTGAGAAAAGGCAGTGTTTCAAAAACTGTAGGCAGGAAATGAAGGGAAAATAAACCCTCTAGAGCCTGATTATCTACACTGGAGAAAGAAATGTTAGGCCTCCTTACTGCTTTGGATTAGGAGGCTTGCATTTTATGATGTTTGTACAATATGTAATGATTTATCTTCTCTTTTTAATAAATGCCTACTTTTGTGTCTAGCTTTGTATTTGTAATTTTGTACTCTTTTTTCTAAAGGATGCCACCAAATTAAGATTGCTTAAACCCAAACCTGAATACTTCCCCAAAAGGGTCTATGTGCACAGAACAGATTTATCAATAAGAGAATTTCTTCTCTGGTCCAAGAAGAGTTTTGGTAGAGAGAAGTTCCGATACTTCCAGTGAACCTGCTGGCATATTGGTGGTGAGAAAGCAAATGCAATAGTGAAATGACTTTGAGTGTTGAATGGTGCCTCATTTTGACTCCTCCTAGGTAAAGCCGTTCTTCACCTCCCTTTACCTCCCACTAGTGCCGATTGATACGTCAAATGAGCGCCTGTTACTATGGAAGATCCCTTAGTAGGTGAGAGTGGGTAACTGGGTCCTTTGTCAGGGTTCTGTATTTGTTTCAAAGAACAGGACTTCAAGAGCATCTGTGAGTGATGGGATAGGAACGGCAGAGGGGATGATAGCAAGGAAGTGAGTAGCTGTTTGGAAAATTAAGGAAGGGGGCAGTTTGGGAGGTTTTGTCTAGGGGAGCGGCCTGGGGCGAGCAGTGCCAGGATTTTTTTGGAACTGGCCAAAGGCACAGGCTCAGCCAACGGATGAGGGAGGGGTGCAAGCTGAACCTGGCAGGATGGCAGAGAGGAGTGTGGGGAGACAGGGCCATGTCAGGGTGGGTGTGGCTGCCTCAGACACCTCAGAGTGCCTCTGATCACTGACTCATCGTGTGACCTGCTCTTCCTCTGCTTTGGTTTCCCTTCGGTAAGATGAGAAACACCTCAAAGCATTGTGGGGACAAAAAAGTAAGCAAAATAGGCCCCATACACTGGGGATGTATAAATTCTTTTGTGGTTTCTATGGTAATAGTCCCAGGCCAAAGTAAAACAAACAAACAAACAAGAAATGATATACAGTGAGCAAACTCTCCATTCTGTGGAAAAATGCATTCCACAATTGAGATGAGGAAGGTGCATAAAACAATGTCCTGAAGAAAATGCTACATAGAGAACTCCGGGCCTTAGTAGTCCCTAAATTGCCATTGACACCCAGAAACTGAACTAGGAACCCATTGTTTCCATTAAAGAAAGAAGCAGTGAGTAATATTAGCTTTTTCATTCCAAATAACACTACTGAGTAGCCACCACATGCCAGCTTTACAGCACAGTGCTGAGAATAAAAGCAGAAAAAGTAAGATTAGCCTCAAATAAGTGTGACTAAAGAGGAAGGAATACAGCTAGGGGCAATTGCATGAGCACGGGGTTCTCTCTATCCCAGGGCTATTTGCCAGCTTCTTGGGAGGCCAAGGAGCCATGAATACAGAGGACAGAAGCCAGCATAAGAGGTTGGCATGAGAGTGAGCTCTGGGGGTACAGCTACAAAGGGGTTCTTAGGAGCAAAATGGAGGGCTGGGGCACAGGAGAGAAGAATTCCTTCAGATGGACAGTAAACCTCAAGACGCACCATTGGAATGATGATTCCGTGGAAACTGACAGCAAGGTAGATTCATCTTCCTTGACGGTGAGAACTTTTCTCTAGTAGAGCACCATGAACATTTCTGTTAAATCACTCCCTTGTCTCAAGGAATTCCACAGTTTTGACTGATTGTGATTATGAATAAATATCATACACCCCCCTACTTCTGGACTCAAGCCCTGAGTGACCTTTACACACCTGGACTGCTCTCTTCCCCCACTATCCCCTGTCACTCAGCATGTGAGTCCTGCTATCCACGCTGCTGTGTAAATGTCTTCTCCTCACAAAAGTCTTAACTGACCTGCTGCTGTAGGGTGACTTCATGCTCCATCCCAATTATCTCTGTTATTGTAGCCTATTACTGAAACATTCATTGGATAAACTAGTGTTGATTAAAATAGAGGTTATAGAGTGTATGATATATTTGTTCATTTCCTCATTTAATCCTCATAATTTTTATTAGTATTCCTATTGCACAGAAGAATAAACTGAAACATAAGAGAGATCAAGCAGATAGGTACAGGAAACACATGTAAGGCATAGTGAGAAGCCTAGAAATAATCAAGTCTGATCTTAGAATCTATCCTCTTTCACATATTTAGTTAATTTTAAGTGCTGTCTTTTGACTGTTATACTGCACAAATTGCCTGCAAATTATTATCTTGAATTTTTTCAGATTGGCCAGTGTTCCAGGAATTTTTAAGTGATCAAGAACACTGAGCTAGACTCTTTACCATTTTGCCTGTTGTGATCCAAGGTATCAAATGATGTGTTTGTTCCTTAGCAAAAGCAAATCATAAAGTTAATTTTCTCCTTTCTACTCAGAAAATTTTCCTTCTTACAATTAACTGACTCCAATGCCATGATTTGATGGAGGGTTTCAAGGGAGGGTACCGTAGAAATTTCTGTTCATAAGAACCACCTGGGGATCTCACTGAAAAGCCGTTTCAATGGAGGAGCTGGAGGTTGGCGCTTGAGATTCTTCTTTGCAGTAATCACCAAGTTGATGCTCCTAGCTGAGGCTTACACTTTGAATAGCCAGAGTCTAAGAAATGGTGGTTGGCTTTTCCTTCTGTTTCTGATAGCAAAAGCAAAGTTCCTGAAACTGATCATCTAGAGGCAGATTCTGGCAAAGACTGAGAAAGAGTACATGCAACTATACTAGTTTCATCTCTAGGAGATCAGTGGTCTTTTTCTACCTCATGACATATTTCTCATTCTTGGACAGAGTTACCACTCAAAAATTACTGAAGACAAGAGAATTTAAAGCAGTCACTTAGAAGGACAGACAATAGTCCATGGCTTTATCCTTCCATTCCTTACCAGTTCTGCAGTCAGAGAGGGACCCATATATGCAGGTGAAATCTTCTTTTACAGTTATTTACATGAGATAGGTGAGAACTAAGGTCCGTCTGTATAAGAGCATGAGGGAAAAAATGAGCCCTCATGACTTCTTTGATTAATAATCAAGTACTTTTTGAAATTTTGAAAACTTTTTCTGGTTTAGAACCATGTGCGATAGACAATTCCCTATTGCTCTGGATTTGGGTAGGTTTTGGACACATGTATTCTATCCATCTGGTTTATATGCAAAAGCACCATTCTAGGAATTCTAGGTCCATTAGTGAACAAAGATTTCTGGCTTTACCGAGTTTTAGTTGCCTCTGGTACATACAGAAATAATAAATAAATGGGTATGTGATATGCTATAAAGTGATAACAGCTTTAAGAAAAGAAAAAGCAGAGCAAGGTAGGGGAAGTATGGGAGTTCGAGGGGGAAGGTGGTTGTAGTATTAAGTAGAGTAGTCAGAGTGGGGTTTATCGAGAAGGTGATGTGTTTCCAGACACAGGTAAGCACTAGAATATAGAGTCTAAGACAGGAGAGTACTAGAATGTTCTGGAGATGATGAGAAGGTCTCTGTGTCTGGGATTGAATGAAAATTAAAGAGAATCACATGGAGTCAGGTCAGAGAAGTAAGAGCATAGGGAAAGCTCATTCAGGTGACCTTTTGGGGGCACTATCAGGACTTTGGCTTTTCTTCTGAGCAAACCTTGGAGGCTTTGTAGAGTTTTGATCATATTAGTAGTATGATCTGACTTGTGTTTTAGAAGGGTCTCTCGGCTCCTGTGTTGTGAACAGATTGAGTCTGGGCAAGGGCAATTTATACTGTCTTTTACAAATCTGGGATGCTAACTGTAGCGAATGATAGCTTTCTTTATGTCTTGTTTCTAGAGAGATGTGAACAAAGGCAAAGAGCAGTAATGTTCTTGGTGTGCCCAAGGACCGGATATTGATCCTCAATTTCTGAAGCTAAAAAGATATTTTACACATAGGTAAAAGTCAGAAAACAGGTCACCAATGAAGGTTACAAACCCTTTTATGGTCCTGGTTTAGTGACTAGTTATGACTACCCACTTCAAAGAAGCTTTACCTTTTGTCATTGGGAAGAAACAAAACTAAGAAGCTGTGCCCCCTCACACAGCAAGCCGCCCTCTCATCTTTGATGCTGTGGGTGATACCCATGAGGAGGGCCAACCGTGACAGAGAAAGGAGGAAGGGCGTGCGGCATCCTCCTGCGGGACAGGTCAGAGGAACAGACAGGCCTCATGTGGCCTGGACTCTAAAGGGTCTGCTTTTAGGGCCTCGGTTTTGTATTAACCTGTGTGCAGAGGAATTTTATTTATTTTTTTGTATAAGATTTTGTAGAAAATGCTTCTACAAATCAAGACATTGATGGAAGATGCACTATATGCATCTTCTTTCAACTTCTGTGACTTTTACACTTTGTGTAAAAAGAAAGCACGTGATGCTGGTTTTCCTAGCTCATTGTCACTCAGGAGACTCATAGACAAAACGCTTGTCCTTGGAAGGGGTTCACGTGAAGAAAGGTGTGTGTAAAAGGGAAGGAACAACGAACAGAATAAAAGATGCAAGGGGGACCCTTGGCCTTGCCTGCTTCCAGTACCACTCGCCCAGCCTACCCAGCACGTTGCACGTGACCTTCCCTGTCCCTGATGTGATCACTTCCAGCATGCTTTCAGGTACCTTCCAGGTCATCCCGTCAGGAAATGAGCCTCGGCTTGCCTGAACTTAGGAGAAGTCAGGTGTCAAAACAGTTGTCTGGATCCTGAACTTCCTTCTTATCCTGGGATAATTTTCTGAGCTCCCATCCTCCATAACCAAAAGGCTTTTTGTTCCTAGAACTAAAGAAGAGAAACTAGCTTTCGTGAGAGTCCCCTGTGAAAAGACACTTCCTGGCAACATGTCGTGGTCATGTCTGAGGCAGGCTCTGGATAAGGTTTAAAGATATGATAATGAACAAGAGCTATAAGAGACTTAGATCAGGATTCCTTCTAGTAAACAGACATCTAGGGGGACAGAAGATTCATCTCAAGATGGTCTGCTGCCATTTTATTATTTGGGTTAGAGATTATACAGGAAGAGCATTACGGAGGTCAAATAGACAAATCTTCCTCAGTTTATGGTGCCATTGTTAAAGCCACTGCACCAAAAAAGTGTCTCTTACATAATCATTCCACAATGCATATGTATTTCAAAATCATATTTTACATGATAACTATTTTTATTTATTAGTTTTAAAATAGTTTAAATTAATCCTGATAGTGTGTGCCTGTAATCCTAGCTACTCAGGAGACGGGGGCAGACAGATCACAAGTTTGAGGCCAAGCACAGCAACTTAGTAAGACTCTGTCTCAAAACAAAAAATAAAAAAGGCTAAGATTGTAGCTCAGTGGTAAAATACTCTGGGATTGATCCCAAATGCCAAACACAAATTTTTTTAAAAAGAGATTTTTGTTTTATTTTATTTCAGTGGTGCTAGAGATTTAATCAAGGCTTTTGCACTGAAAAACACTCCCAGTCCATGTTTGTTTGTTTGTAAAATTTTGTTTGTTGTTTGCTTATAAAATTTGGGCTAGGACCCCACTATGTCATTAAACTGCTCTGGCTGGAAGATGCCCAGACTTGCTGTCTTCTTGCCTCAGCCTCCCAGTGTGCTGGAATTAAAGGCATGTGCCACTTTGACTGGTCCATTTTAGTTTACTGGTTTTCTCCTTCCATGCTGTCTGTTACTCATTATGAGCCTGCCATTCAGTCTAAAAGGAAACAAGCAATAAACCAAACAAAAACACAGTAAAACACCCCAGCTCCCCAAATCCAGAACATACTTCTTCTCCCATTACCATAACATTGAAGAACACAGTTAGATTTCAAATGTGTGCCATAAATATTGGATGCTATTTGGAACCTTGTAATACTCCTTGGTTGGTGGTTGTATTGAATCTTTTCCTTCTCAAGGAAAATATAATTCAAATCATTTGCCAATATGTTATGTATAGTGATTAATCGTTAAATGTGCATAGCATCATATGTAAATGGCATAAGCATTCTTTCTGGGAGTATAAATGTGCTATTTAATTGTGCCAATGGACTCAAAATGGGAAGTGTCTAGAGTATTTTCTGTTGCTATTTTGTTCCCTTCTATGTGAGCTCAGATTCTAGGGCCAATGGAAGGTCATGTCATGAAATAGCTTATAATGTCCCTTTGGAGCAGAGAAAGAAGAGATTGTCCGACAGCATGGCCTTTACAGAGGAGAAAAACTGTACTGAGCATGGAAATCCTCAGGTAGTAGAATTGAGCCCTTTTTTAGGTCTGATTTTAGTTTTGGACACGAAGATGATCTCTGGTCACAGCACTGTGAAGTACCAGAATTCACTTGGTGATCATTTTCATGACTTTTGGGAAAGAGGAGTTAAAAGCAATAGGCCATGGGTCTCATCCTGAATGGAGTTTAGGGGTGTTACGGCACCTAGAAAACTACCAGGCTCAGCTGTGTGTGCAACTACTGCAAATACCCAAAGCCAGTGTTGTAAAAACAGTTTCCAGGTCTGAGAGAGAGAGAGAGAGAGAGAGAGAGAGAGAGAGAGAGAGAGAGAGAACTTTGCTACCTCCTGTGCATCTCAAAATGAATATTCTTTAAACTGAATTTCTGGTTCTCCTCTCCCTCCCTACCTTCTTCCCTGTTCTAAATCTCAGTAAATGGAACCTCCCTCCATCACTAAGCCAGACATCTGGGGGTCATTTTGATTACTATCCTCTTTCGTTTGGTTTGCAGCTCTCTGCCCCGACCCCTGACCTTCATCCTGCTATCAGGGTGTTCTGTAATCACAGACCTGATTGTGCCATTTAGCCTTTGCTTAAAACTTTCCATGGCTTCTCGCTGACTTCAGCTTGGCCTCAAATTCCTCTTGCAGCTTACCTAATGGGAGCTAGCTGACTGCCCCACTTGGAGCCTCCTACTGTGCCCCTACAGGAACTGGAGGCTTTCAGCTTCTCAAGGGTGACAGTCCCCTCCTGCCGGCAGTTTAGCTTTTCACCTGAACCCTGCTCCTATGCCCTGTATTTTGGCAGGGGCTTAATTCATGTTGAGTGAGAATCTTTTGACAATAACAGATCAAGTAAAGGAACACCCTGACTGGTGCCTTTTGAGAAAGACATTTTTCTGGCCAGGGATGTGGGAATCAGGTTCCCACCAGCCTGTCACGGGAGTTCATTCTCTCTGACAGGTGCGTGTTTAATTTTCTTGCTTATAACTTGATTAGACCACATCCTTGCTCTTTGTTACTTTACCTTTGTTTTATTGCTCTTAAAGCTAATTAAGATGGGGGAGTGGATGTGTTTCCTCTCTCCCCAGTGGGAGGTCGTCGAGGGGACTCCCTGTCCTATCTGTTTCTGACCTGGAAGACGCCAGCAGTCCACAGATTGGAAACACTGAACAGCTGAGTTTTTCTTTTGATCTCTCCCATCGTGTGGTATTTCTATGTGGTATTTCTCCACCTCACATTTGCTGAGCATTGATTTCCACTTCAGATACTGCCTAAGATGTCTGAGTGTGTCACTGTTTCCCTCTGCTTGCCAACTTTTACTTTTTGTTTAATCAGGCAACCCCACAGGGGCGGAATCTCAGGCGTTGCTCCCAGTAGTGCGTAGCCAGACAACTTAAAGATGTTTACAACGACTCCGAGGCGCTAAGTAATCAGGTCTCTGAGCACAACACAGCTGCAGGACCGACGGGTATTTTCCGCTTTAGCTTTGCAGGCTGCGCTGTGTCCTTTTCATGAGGTGGGAAAGACGGTGTGTAGGGGAGAACAGATGAGGCAATGGCTTTTTATCTTTTCTGCTATGTCATCGTTTTCTTTTTGAGATATACAGAGTGCCTCAGAGGGCAGTCTGGCTTTGGAGCCCGTACCCAGCCTTCCTCCCATCCTCACACACGCTGGTCCTGGTTGGATCCTGGGCTGGGCTGGGCTAGATAGAATAACTTCCTTCTGGTCCTTGCTCTTAAATGTCCCTCCAGAAGCTTCTATCTCAACAACAGGGCCTGCACTTTATCAACAAACAAGCTCCATTCTGTAGTCCAGAGTGTTTGAGTAATTTCCTCCAGGGGATGAAAAATAAAATAATATGGCCAGAGAAGTCGAACCCATTTCACTGAGAACAGTCCTCTTTACACTTTCCACCCAACACTGAATTCAAAATGATAAAGTTGCTAAATATAAATGAAAAATTCAATTCAATCTGAAGGAGGATAACAGATTTGAAATGAGAAACTATTTATAAAAGTACATGGGCTCCTCTAGTCTGTGTTTATTCCAGCAGCCAGACTGATCTTTAATGACATGAGTTAAATTCTATATCCTCTTTTTTAGGCTCTTAATAACTTTCCATTACTCTAGAGATAAAGTACAAACTTTTGATGGTAACCACTGTGCTCCAACCAAAGTACAGTCCAGTTCCAGGAACCACCACCCTCTGACCTCAGGGCCTTTATACATGCTATCTTTTCTTGAAATACTTGTTTATTTTATTTTATTTTATTTTATTTTATTTTATTTTTACCTTTTGGTTCTCTGACCACTTTCTCTAAAAGGTTTTCCATAACCATTCTAATACAAATCATCTACTATAGCCTATTCCATTACTATATGTGTTTATCAATGGTGTTTGGCTATCAATTTACTTATTTATTTGTATATTGTCAGTTGCTCTATATTAGTCTACTACAACAATCCTTATTTCTTCTCTTCTTCTTCTTCTTTTTCTTTACCTTCTCCTCCTTCTTCTCCTTCTCTCTTTCTTCTTGTCTCATTTTTATGGGGGCTGACATTCTAGAAGAAATAATTCTTTACAGATTATTTTTAAAGCTATGGTGTGATGTACAGACAATAAAAAACTTTTGAATGTCTAATAACCACCATTCATAATAAGCTGTGAAAGTTTCCATCATCTGCAAAAGTTTTCTGGTTAAGTCTTTATCTGTGGTAACTCTTTGACTGATAATATTTAATTTTACCCATTGTTGCCTTCTTTCTTACAACATAGTACCTACAAGAGTCATTTATAATGTTTGTTGTATCAGAAATTCGTTTCTTTTTCTTCCATTGTATGAATGTACCAAACACTGTTTCTCCTTTCTGTGTTGATGACATTTGGGTTGATTATTATGCGTAATGCTATTATTATGAACATTTTATACGAGTATTTTTAGCGACACATGCTCATTTCTCTCGGTCAAATATCTAGAAGTAGATTTGCTGAGTCACACATAACATAACTAATTATGTTTAAATAGTTAAACAGAATTAAACTAACATATTTAACCTTGAAAATGGCAAACATACTGTCTTTTTAAAATTTACTAAATTGTACTCGATTTCTATTTCAAGGCCTGATACATGGTAGTTATTAATTATCTCTCTGTTGAACGTTAAATTGCTTTTTTTAGTGTTCTGGCTTTTGAGAGGTAAATCATGATAGAAAAACAGATTTAAGCCCCCCAAAAAGGTCAATTTTAAAGTTATCCTTCACTCTCAGCATTTTGTTGTTTTATTTTGCCTTCTCTTTCTTCTTTCCTTCTTAGTAACCACTATTCTGTAAGCAGAAAACCTTTCTGGTGCTTTGGTTCTGTAATTCGAGCCCCGTGTGGTTGCAGTTACAGTGTGTCCCCCAAGAGGTCAGACTGCTGTGTGGAGTGCTGTTTACTCACTGCCCCTTGGGAAACAGGTAAAACACGCCTTGAGTCTTCTAGGAGGCCAAGGGCAGAGCGGAAATTACACTGCTCAGCTCTCCTTATTCTTTATTAGGAACTATGAAAACTCACTACTTCCTCCTGATACCAGTGAGTCAGGCCCTAATCAAGGATTTGTGGGTGGAGACGATCCCTTCATTGAGGAGTCTCATTCGTGGTTTGCCGTGATCCACACAGGTTCACAGTTCCTCTGCGTGCTCTTTATTTCTCTCATTTTCCTGGGAAATCTTCACGGTGCTCAGGATACCTCTGGGGATTCCATTTAGGTGAGTGAACCTGGAAGATAGGGTGGGAAAAGGGAATGAGGGTGGCAGAGGGAGGAAGAGGGTAACGAGTGGGTGGCAATCGCATTGATTTAAGTCTTCACGAGTAACTCCTTAAAAGGCAAAGTCCCCCTGTGCTTCATAAAGATTTGCATAACTGCTAATTAATACTTGGGAGAAGTGAATCATCAGAATGTCATGGGGGCTGATTATTTCTATTAAGCTTGGCGGAATCTTGTGGTAGGCATGGCTTTTCTAGGCCCCCGTAACATAGCTACCTGCAACACCCTAGTTAGCAGCTCCTTCATAACTAGCAGTTGATTACTGTTGTAGTGCTTGATGACTCAGAAAGCTGTTAGATGCGGGTAGTAAAGACCCTTTGATTTTCCTTTCCCAGGATGGGAGAAAATTTGGATATTATCAGCTAGAAGGGCTTATCAGATAGTGTAAAGCCATTAAAAACAATTTTTCATTATGCTTATTCTTTTTATTTCTAAATATATTTTATGTTAAAACTATAATTTTCAAGAAACTATAATAAATAATGCAGTCAAAACTGTAGGGGGGAGAGACAAGTTTATATCCAAAGTGAGATGATACTGTCAGTATACATTCAGCTCTGGTAGCGTTAGCAAAAAAACATAATTAAACTAAACTAAAAACTAAAAATATACAAAAGCAGAAATACTTTCAGCTGTTTGGTAAAGGAGACCACAAAATCCAATGGTATATTTTCTTAGAAAAATTGACTTACCGGATTTCCTTGTAAAAGGTAAGACTAAAGAAATGAACAGTGTCTGAAGAAATGTCATTTGGATGGATATCTCTTACATTTGTGATGATTTGGAATCTAAAAGCGTAATGTTAAGATCTCCCTGAAGGAATTCAGATGAGGGACTGAGTTAATAGTTTTCTTTCTGAAGATTATATAATTTGACACAGTGTTAGAGGTTTGAGAACTTATTGCTAAAGTTCTTAACATTCTTATGCAATGGACTTTGAAATAATATTTTGCTTGAATGAAACAAAGTATATAGGATAATATAGAAAACAATTATATTGAATACATTTTTTTGAAAAACATATATATATATATATATATATATATATATATATATATATATACACACACACACATTAAATAGCAATAGTATCTATCAGCTGGTCTATAAACTACCATAGTTCAAAATAGCTATGAAATAAAAAACAGTATTTCAAAGTGGAACATATTTGTATAACTTTAATGTTATAAGAAAAATATTTATGGTTCCTAGCCACAGACATTGATAATATCATTGGGGTTTATCTTCCATACTCATAAAAGAAGTAAATATACGATGTTAGAACTAGTGAAAACAGAGATGTATTTTTCCCCACTTAAGTTCACTGACCCCCTATGTTCTAACTGTAGGCCCCTTGGAAACTATGGACACTACTTAACGAAGCACTGACTTAGAGGAATGGACATAGGTAAGACAACTCATCTTTATTTCTTTTGTCAGAAGCATGGTAAGAGCCAACATATTACAGCTACTACTCAATTTACAATGGGTTGTGTCCTGATAAACCTACCATAAGTTGAAAATATTGAGAATCAAAAATACATTCAGTTGATTTAACATAGCAAACACTGTAGCTTAGCAACACAGCACACTGGGAAGTGTTGGTTGCATGGCCTCGCCACTGTGGGACTGACTAGGAACTGTAGTTCAGCAGTGAGCAAGCATTGCCC
Source organism: Hydrochoerus hydrochaeris (assembly GCA_004027455.1). Classification (NCBI taxonomy): domain Eukaryota; kingdom Metazoa; phylum Chordata; class Mammalia; order Rodentia; family Hydrochaeridae; genus Hydrochoerus; species Hydrochoerus hydrochaeris. Next base: position 188,780 of record PVLA01000201.1, on the reverse strand, counting down.
AGACTTTGCTAGCCCAGAAAAGCAAGCTTCAACTTTGGAGGAACAGTTTCCACTTACTGCATATTGATTTTGCACTATGATTAAGTTGAGCCATTATAAGTTGGTGGCTATCTGTATTAATTGTGAAACTTAAGCAAGGAGTTTTCTTATCAATGAATGGCTTTCTTTTCCTTTTAGTTCTGCAATCTATTGCATTATGGAGATTCCAACGCTTTTAACAATGGGAAAAAGAAGGCATAGAAGTGTATGGTAAGATTCTTGTATCATCTGAACCAGACTAATGGAAAAAATGTTTTGTTTTGTTTTTCATTTTTTGAGACAGGTTCTTCCTATGTAGCCCAGGCTGGCCTCAAACTTGTGGCAATCCTTGTGTCTCAGTCTCCTGAGTGCTGGGATTACAGGCAAACGCCACAGTGCCTGGCTGAAAATTCTTGAACGTAAGAAAAGAAAAGCATCAACAAGTGATCACCGGTGCTCAGAAAAGTTGAGACAAGTGAGGAATTTTCTCCTGTTATCATTTTCCTTTTCCATGATTCCCCACAGAAAATGCAGACAGAGAGTGAAGAAACTGGAAAAGGGGAAGATAAGAAGCAGTGGTGGTGAGGGAGTAATTGAGCTGGATGGGATCCTTATTTGTGCAGAAAAGTCACCATCATTCCATCATTCACATAGATCATCTGGGGCTGTTTTGCACACATATAAGGAGTGGCGGCATTTCTAGAAAGGGATTCCTTGAAGTGTGAAGTGTTCATTTCAAATGTAGTTTCCTGGACCTCTCTCTGTCCCAACCTCCCGAGTCAGAATCTCTGTGAGAGCCAAGCTGTCCTGTTTTCCTTATCTTTCCAAGTGGTTGGCTGGCTTATGGGAGCACTGATGATGATGTGAGTGAAAACACTGGTTATCTCCTGCTAATTCCCTGCATTTGGCAAGAAAGAAAATAAGCTCTTTCACAGCAGATTCCAACATTTCCTGGGAATTCAAGAATTTTGATATCTGGCCAAACATCAGGCTAAGTGTTTTCTTTTTTTAAAGTCAATTATTAGCTAGGAAAAATGGTAGGCAGCACACTTGAGTTAACTCAGAGCTGTTATGTTTCTCTCTCCACTTGTAAAAAAAACAAAAGGCAGAAGCAAGTGCGTCTGGTGATCTTGAATATGTGAGCTTGTGGGGGAAGATTTTTACTGAAAAGTCTCTGTCAGTTTTTGTTGAACCACAGGCCTTAGAAGCATAAATCTATATATGGAAAGATACTAATTTGCTAGAGAAAATGAGCTATAAAATTAACCTAAAATAACATTGGCTTTGAAAAATATGGTCTCTATTGTATTGTCCTCTTTTTTTTCCAGGAAGATTTGTCTTCTTAAACCTCCTCTAAAAGCCATTTTTCCTTGACAGGAGGACACTCCATGAAGTGTTAGCTAAGCAGTCTGAAACAGCCTCATGCACTGTAGAAATTATCTATAGTATTTTTCCATGCTATTTTTAGCCCATGGTCTTTCTGTTGACACCCAGGAGACCCAAAACAGCACTAAAAGGATATCCCTGCCACATCCCAAGATCAGAAACATAGCTTCCTTAAGTGTAATTATAGAAGCATAACAAAATTAGATGGAAATGATACCATTTGGATATGCAAAATTCTGAGAAGTAAAATATTAACCTTCTAGTATCAAATAGAATACATTTCTAAAGGATAACACTAGTTTTCAAAATGTTTGCTGTCTTTTGAGGCCAAAATATTATTATTATTATTGGTACGAGGGATTGAATTTGCAGTTTATGACACTGAGCTAAATCCATGGACCTTAAGTCAAAATATTTGATAGCCGTAGATTTTCTCTTTGGTCTTTTGCCTACAAATGGAGATGGATTTTTCCACCCACATCCAGCTTATCACAGTGTCAGACTCAGTACTGTGGCTCTATCACTCAAAAAGCATGTTCACTGACGTAAGTTCAAAACAGGTTTTAGAGCATTGAACTCAGGCACTGACAACTTCCTTGGTTTTCTTGGGACCACTGGGATATAAAGGAAAGAGCTCAAATTCCTGGAGAAATCATCTGTTTTAGAATAATGAAAGATGATTTCTTCCTATGTGTTATCTAAATTGTCTATTTTAAGGCTTTTGCAGAACAGACTGTGTACATTAATTTATTTATATTACTCTGCTAAACTTGTTATTTGTAGGCTTCATGTTGCAGCAACACCTTAAACAATGGAGTGTCTTGACACAGGGCTTATAGAATTAGTTGTTCTAAACAGGCTGGAAGATTCTTTGAAACATCGACCAGCATCTGTCCTCCTATACTTGCCACCCAATGGTACTGCAAAATTGGATATGTGTTTGTATTTTAATAACTCCTCAGAAGTTGTTAAGATCACTCCTAGTTTTATTTTTTCTTTTTATTGTCAAAATTTCTTTGAGAAAGTATTTCATTTATGAATAAAAGGAGCAACTTTTCACGCGGCAGGATTAGTGAGAATGTGTGTCTTAACTGATTCCTCACTATAGTAACATCTGCTTTTTTGTGGTCTCTGTATCACTGCTCTGATTTTCTGGATTTTCTTGGTCTAGAATCAGACTATTGCCAAGAACAACTGGATGTTTGTCCAATGCATTATCATACTTATCAATTTTTACCTTCTGGAGGGAGAGGAGGCAGTAGGGGGAAGGTAGAAAGAGCAGTTGTTTATTGATGACTGAAATGAGATACAAGGGTCTGTGGCCAGAATGAGAGAGGATGGGCACCTTCCCCACCCCACTCTAGTGGGACTCTGTTGGGAGTCTGTTGACTAGGTTAATATGCTCTATATAGGGATGTCCCAGAGAAAGTGTGGCATGTCCAGTAGAGATGGATCACAACACATGAGGTGCGTAGCCTGTACAGGATTAGAGTAATAAAGATACATTGTGAACATCTTCAAGTGACTAAAGAACTGTGATACAAAAGGATTTAGCCTCATACCTATGTAATCCCAGATTCAAAACTAGGACCTATGGGTAGAAGTTGCAGAGTCATATTTATTTTAAATATAAGGAAGACTGTTTTCCAAACCAACTGGAATTCTCTGTGTACAGAATATTTTGCTTTAAAAGGTACTAAATTTCCCACCATGGAGACTATTCAACAACAATCAGGGCAACAGTGCAGAGTTAGGTTACAGATAGGACTCCAGCAAGAAAGATTCAATTAGTTGACTTCTCCATTCCTTTTGCAACCTCAAGATCCTGCTTGAGAAAATTCAGACTTTTAATCTGATTTATGGAAATTTGCTCAAACTGATTTCAGAAAAGAAGACTTGGTGGGGAAAAGGTTGGTGTAGGCTCTATTCCCTGGTTTTCAGTACACTAGGGTTATGGTCTTAGACAAGGTCACCCTTTTAGTTGTCATAACTTAAGCTGGAATTAGGTGACTTCAAAGGCTGTACTTGACACTAACACCATGTAGTCATCACAGCTCATGCAGCAGTTTAGTGGTTCAGAAGCAGTGGCCTTCCTGATGGACTCTTCTCTCCCTCCAGATACACAGCTGAGTCACTGGTACAAAACATAAACTACTTGCCACTTCTGCATAGGAGGGCTGTGGAAAGAGGTAGTGTTGGGACCATCTGGAAAGTCACCTGGCCAACACAGACCATTCCAGTGTTTGTCACAAAAGCTCTAGCTCAGGTCAGTGATTTGTCCATAGCTCAAGAGTTGAACTTCTTAATGTACTGTAATAACCAATCTTCATAGAGACCACCCAGTCTATATGCAATTAAATGTCTGATTAGGAGACTTCTGAACTTTATTTCCAGAGTCATATCTAATAACCCCCTTTCCCAGATAAAACCACCACAGGGCATTATTTCTCTCCCTTGTGGCTTAAGCTTTGGTGGTGCCATTTAAAGCATTAGCTTTCATCTTCCTCCACTTGAGTCTCAGCAGGGTTTCCTCCCCTCACACCCTTCTCTCCTTCTCTGAGACTTTGCCGCACTTGATGGAAAAATGCAAAGGAGATTCATCTTGTTTTGCTGCCTTTCTGGGGAAACCTTTTCTAAAGTATAAACAGAAAACCAAATATGGTGATTAAAAACCCCAGTTGAAATTATTTTGCAAAGTTGATAAGAAGCCCGTGTAGCAAATCCCACATCAAAAGGCCAGCTGTTGGGGTATACCCTTCAAATTCCATTAACTGCAGAGGCCTGGTATAAGGAGGGCCTGGGAGCAGAGGCGTATTTGAAGAAAGACACAAAAGGTCAGGGTGATAATTTTTTAAAAAGTAGTTTGATGGAGTGAGAAAATATTCAATATTTTTATCACAGAGTTTAGTTTCAAAGAAGTGCAAACAAAACAATTTCTAATTATCATCTTACTTTGTGAGAAGTTATTTTTGTAAGTTTTTCTCATAGATCTCACCAGAATACATTCTGATGAAAAATTTCTCCTGGTTTTTTTTTTTTTTTTTTTTTTTAACATGACTCAAATCCTGCAGTCCCACCTTAGAAAAGCATGATTTTTTCAGCTTGGCTAAGTGAAAGAGGGTAGTGAACCATTTAATCATGGTGGAGAGCAGGGACCATGGGGATCCTTTCATGACAGAATCTGTGAGTGGAGACCAAGTGGTTGCCAAATGGCTTCACCTGCACACTTTGAATGACGTGGTGGCTTGTGATCAACCTCTCATCTTCTTGGCAGGTGTGCTATAAGCAGTGTGTACAAGGTCTCACGTCGCAATGTTTGCTTTGACTATATTTTTCCTGGCAGTATCAAAGATGAGTCAAACTTTCTGTGATGTCACCAGTGCTCCAGGAATGGAGCTTCTAGGTGTAGGAAATAAATACTGATCAATTCGTTGACTGGGAATCATTCTAATATCTCACATCTGAAATTAGACTAATTTATTTCCATGAGCTCAAATCATTAGGCCAGTGACACCTTGGTCCTGAGGATCACGATTAAGTGAAGATTTTAAAAGAACATTCCATAGAAAACATAAGCAAAAACTCCTAAGTAGCTCACAGCTAAAGTCAGAGGGAAAGACATTTCCTTCCTTTTGGAGTATTTGAATATGAAGATCATAATGTGTGGTCAAGAGTTCTGGAACAGACAGCTCTGGATCAGATCTTACCATTTCAATTGGTATGGCCTTGGACAATTTTCTAAGTCTTGATTTTCTTATCCATGAAGAGAGAAAATGCTAATGTTTATATGTAGTAGTTAGGATGCCTTTGGTTCCAAGTAACAGCAAACTTAACTCAAGCTAGCTTAGAGGGACTATATCTATGAGGTACTGAAGCACTTGCAATATTCTTTATTTTTTATTTTAAAGAGAGAAAGACCAATAAAAACAATGATACAGAACTTCAAAGCAATAGAAAATTAACAGTGGTTAATATATTGTGTATTGTTATCTTCAAAGTAGTTGTTCAGATTATAGGATATATGCATGCACAATTGATCAAACAATGTAAGCACAAACCATTGTTTTCAATGAATTAAAAGAAGTCAATAATATAACTATGTTAGCTATCTTTTGTATATATATATATATATATATATATATATATATATATATATATTTTGTTTATTTATTTTTCTTCCTTCTTTTCTCCTTTCATCTATCCCAGTTATCTTTTCCTTTTGAACAGTTTCTTTCCTTTCACAATATCTATTGTTGGGTTTTGGATCTTACTTTTTCAGTTTCTTACACTAGAGAGACAATCTGATGTTTATACATGTGAATTTGATTTATTTCACTTATGAGTATGGTCACTAGTTGCATCTACTTACCTATAAAAGCCTTGAGTTTATCCTTCTTTATAGCTTAGTAGTGCTCCATTATATAAGAATAACACATCTTTTTTAACCACTCCTCAGTTGATGGGCATTTGGATTGTTTCCAAAATTTATCTATTACAGATTGTGTTGCTATAAACATGGGTGCACATAGATGGCTGTGGAATTATTTTTAATTTTTCTGAGAAAATACCCACAAAGGGGATAGCTGGGTGAAATGGGATCTCTAATCCTAGTTTTTTGAGCAATCTCCACACTGATTTTCACAGTGGGTTTTTACCAGTCTACACTCCCACCAATAATGGAGCAGGGTTCATTTTTCCTCACATTCCTACCAGCATTTGTTTATTGGTTGCTTTCTTGGTGATAGCCATTTTTTCTAGGGTGAGATGAAATTTGCATTTCTCAAATGACCAATGATGTTGAATATTTTTTCATATATTTATTTGCTAATTAATATTTCTCCATCAGAGAAGTTTATATTCAACTCAGATTCCTATTTTTGGATTGGATCTTTGAATTTGGGGGGGGACTGATTTTTTCAATTCTTTATATGTTCTAGATAGAAGTCCTTTGCCTGAGTGACAGTTGGTTGAAGGTTTTCCCACTCTTTGGGTTTTCTTTTCACTCTGTTGGTGATTTCTTTTGATGTGCAAAAACTTTTTAATGAGATGAGATTCCAGTTGTTGAATCTTTGAAGTATTTCTTGTGTAATTTGTTTTTTGTTTATGAGTTCTCTGTCTAGCCCAGTGTCTTCAAGATTTGTATCTACTTTTTGTCTTCTAGTAGGTTTAGTGTTTCTTTTTTAATATTTATATTTTGGGTGCATTTTGACTTTAATTTAGTGTCTGGTGATAGACATGGGTCTAATTTTAGTCTTGGCATATAGAAAGCCAGTTTTTTTCAGCACCATTTATTAAAGAGGCTATCTTTCTTCCAGTAAACATGTTTGACCCCTTTGTGAATGATTAAGTGACTAAATATGTTTGTAGTTGTGCTTATATCTTTTAATCTGTTCCATTAATCCTCAGGTCTGTTTTTTTTTTTTGCCAGTACCATTCTGATTTTATTATAGTAGCTTTGTAGTATAATTTCAAGTCAGAAATTGTGATGCTGCCTGCTTTGTCTTTGTTGCCCAGGATTACCTTTGTTATTCTAGGTCTCTCCTGTTTCCAAATCAATTTTAGGACTGTTTTTTCAAAATCTGTGAAGTATGCTAATGGTATTTTGACGAGGATTGCATGAAATTTGTATTACAATTTTGGTAATCTTCCTATCCATGAGCAAGGTATGTCTTTCCATTTTCTGATGTCCTCTTTGACTACTTTTTTTCAGAGCTTTGTAATTTTCAATGTATAGATCTTTTATTTCCTTTGTTGGATTGATTCCTAAGCATTTCATTTTTTTGGAATGCTATTGTGTAGGTTGTGGTTTCCCTAATTTTTGTCTCAGTGAGTTTGTTGTTTGTGTACAGAAATGCTATTGATTTTTGTGTCAACTTTGTATCCAGTTATGCATCTGAATTTGTTTATTAATTCAAGAAGGTTTTTGGTGGTGTTTTTTGGGTCTTCTATGTAGAGTATCATGTCATCTGTGAATAATGAGAGTTTAACTTCTTTCCTATCCTTATTTCCCTTTTTTCTCTCTCTCATCTAATTACTCTGGCTAATGTTTCCAGAACTATATTGAATAGTAGTAGTGTGAGTGGACATGTTTGTTTTGTTCCTGATTTTAGAATGAAAGCTTTCAGCTTTGTCCATTTAGTACAATGTTGACTGATGGTTTGTCATAGATGATTTTTATCAGATCTCAATCTTTAAGTCAGTAAAGACCACCTATTACAATTTTCTGTAGGGTTTTTATCATGAATGAGTGTTGGATTTTATCAAAAGCTTTTTCTGCATCTATTAAGATGATCATGTGATCTTTGTCTTTGGCTCTGTCAATGTGCTTTTTTATTATGCTTATTGATTTGTGTATGTTGAACCATCTTTGCATTCCTGGGTTGAATCCCACTTGGTCATGCTGTGTAATCTTCTTGATAATTTGCTGCATTCTGTTTGCTAGTATTTTATTGATGATTTTTGCAAGTATGTTCATTAGGGAGATTGGCTTGTAGTTCTCTTTTTTGTTTGGATCTTTCTCTGGTTCTGGTATCAGAGTAATACTTGCCTCCAGGAATGAGTTTGGAAGAATTGCTTCCCTTCCAATTTCATTAAACAGTTTGAGGAGTATTGCTGTGAAATTTTCTCTAAATTTCTCGTAGAATTCAGTCATGAATTCATCAGTACCTGGGCTTTTGTTAGTTGTTAAGTTTTTAATTATATTTTCAATTTCATTGACTGATATTGGGTCATACAAAATTTTTATATCTTATTAATTCAGCTTTGGAAATTCAAATACTCCTAGGAATCTGTCCATTCCTTCTGGTTTTTTATCCTACATGAGTAAAGATTTTTGACGTAGGTATTGATGATCTCCTGAATTTCTATAAGATTTGTACAGATTTCAGCCTTTTCAATCCTCATTGCATGAATTTGAGTTTTTCTTTCCTTTTAAAAATAAGATTCACTAGGGCACATCAGTTTTATTTATTCTTTCAAAAGAATGAACTCTTTGATTCATTAATTCTTTGTATCTTTTTCTTGGTCTCAATTATGTTAATTTCTGCTCTGATCTTTGCAATTTTTCTCCTTTGTATGGGATTTGGGTTTGCATTGCTCTTTTTTTTTTTTTCCTAGAAGCTAGACCTGCAGCATTAACTTGTTTATTTGTTCTATTTTTCCTGATATGAGAATTGAGAATATGAGAATTCCTGATATGATAATTCACCACTACAGCTTTTTCTTTTAGGACCACTTATATTGCTTCCTATAGTTTCCAGAAAGTTGAATTTTCTTTTGATTATTTTTTTCCTAGAAGCTACACCTGCAGCATTAACTTGTTTGTTTATTTGTTCTATTTTTCCTGATATGAGAATATGAGAATTCCTGATATGAGAATTCACCACTACAATTTTTTCTTTTAGGACCACTTTTATTGCATCCTATAGTTTACAGAAAGTTGGATTTTTCTTATGATTGTAGATATTGTTTGATTTCTTCTTGAATTGCATCTGTGATCTATTGGTTGTTATTTAATTTCCATGTGTTTATGGAGTTTTTGAAATTTCTTTTGCCATTAATTTCCAATTTTAATGCACTATGGTCAGATAATATGCATGGGATAATTTTGATTCCTTTGTATTTACTTAAGCGTCTTCTAAGGCCTGGTATGCGGTCTATTTTAGAGAAAGTCCCATGTGCAGCTGAGAAGAATGTATATTCTGTTGTTGTTAGGAGAAACACCCTATTAATGTCTACTAAGTCCATTTGTTTACAGGTTTGACTCAGTTCTGTTATTTCTTTGCTGATCTTTTGTCTAGTTGATCTATTTCTTTGTGACTGTAGTTCCCTGTTACAATTGTGTTGTTTATTTGATTTTTCATGTCTATTAATATTTGTCCTATATAGTTGGGTGCTCCCACATTTGGTGCACATATACTTATGATTGTTATCTCTTCCTCTTAAAATTTTCCCCTAGCAAATATTTAGTGACCTTCTTTATCTGTTTTGATCATTCTTGGTTTGAGTTCACATTATCTGCAAATGAATAGCTATCCCTGCTTTTTTCTGGGTTTCCGTTGCATGGAGTATTGTTTTCCATCCATTGACTTTTAGCCTATGAGTTTTTTTGAGTTAAATGTATTTCCTGCATACAGCATATTGTTGGATCTTGTTTTTTGATCCATTCTGCTATTATGTTTCTTTTGATTGATGAATTGAGACCATTTACATTGATGATAATAACTGATATGTATTCCCTTGTCTTTGTCATGTTATTTTCCTGCTGTTGGTTGCCTACTTTCCCCCTCTGTTTAATTGTTTGCTCTGCTTGATGGACCCTTTCTGTTGCTTTTCTTGGAATTGTGGTCATTTTTGTCTGTCTAGAATATCTTTTTGTATTCTTTGTAGGGTTGGTTTAGTGATCATGAATTTCTTCATTTGTTCTTTGTCATGGAAGTATTTTACTTCTCCATTAATTTTGAAAGATAGTTTTGCAGGGCATATCAATCTGGGTTGGAAGTTATCTGCTTTCAGGACTTGAAATACTTTATTCTAATATTTCTTGGCTTGTGAGTTTGTGTTGAGAAGTGTGCTGTGGTTCTAATGGGCTTTCCTTTATACATTATCTTTTTTTCTCTATATAGCTTTTAATATTCTGCAATTGGTGCTGGATTTCTGCTACCTTGAGTATTATATGTCTGGATGTAGATTTATTTTATTATGGCTAATTGGCATTCTATATGTCCATTTATTTATACATCAGATTCTTTGCCCATGCTTGGGAAATTTTCTTCTATTACTTCTGCAAATAGTTTTTTTTTTTAAATGTCATTTGTGTTGATTCTCACTTTTTCATTGACACAAATTATTCTTATCTTTTCTTTGCATTGTATTGAAGCTGTTAACTTTTTTTGTTATTTTTAGGAGAGCTTTCCTTTAATAATCACTAGCCACGATCCTGTCTTTAATGTCTGAAAGTCTGTTTTCAGTTTCATTCGGGTGGTTTGCCAGCTTTCAATGGAATTTGCAATTTCTTGAATGTCTCTTTGAATCCATTTCATGCATTTTATTTCTTTTCTGTATTGATCAATCACTGATTCCATTCTCTTTTTATCATCATTTTGTTTAATCTATCTCTATATTTGCTGAGTGATTCTTTTTAGAAATATTGAGATTTCATTATTTTTTCCTGTTTTTATTTTTGTTTTAATCTTGAGACAGGGTCTCACTATGCAGTTCAGGCTGACCTTCAACTCACTTTGTAGCTAAGGCTACAAAGAACTCACAGCAGTTTTCCTACCTTCTCCTCCCAAGTGCTGGGATTACTGGAATGTGCCATCATGCCCAGTTTAACATTTCCTTTTTTACTTGACAGATTATTTATAATCTGATTTCCTCTGTAGCCTCATGAATTTATTTCTTTACTTTGGTTGCTGTCATTTCAGAAATTTTAGATGTGTGTCTTCCAATATCTTCTATATTGAAGTCTCCTGAACTTGTTCTGTGTGGGCCAGAAGTCTGAGATTGTATTTTCATTTTTTGTCTTGTCAATTTCTATTTCAAAAACATTTTTATTTTGTTTTCTCTGATGATCCTTGTGGATTTAATAGGTAGCTATATCACTAGTACCAAGGGCTCTCTAGGAAAAGTCTGTTCTTCAGGGATGCCTTCTGTGTATAAGAGATTCTTGGTTTGTGTCTGTTACAAGATCCTACCTTCTCTATTAATTAAGAGAGGGATGTTGGTATCTGTTTGGCTCAGTCTCTGGTCCTTTGGTGTAGGACTGTGGTGAGATTATTATCCCAGAGCTTCCCAATATTGTTACAGAAGAGAGAACAACTGATTACAACAGATATGACATATTTGCTAAAGTAGTAAAATTAGCAGTAACAGTAGAGTCAAGCATAATTTAAAAACTGACAAACTATTGATTTTATACTTTAGATCATAGAGGCAGAGTCTATAATTTTGTAACAGAACCAACCATAAATTAGGAATTTGTATGCCTAATGTTTCTCTTTGGTAGAGTCCCTTTATCCTGTGGTGGGGAAATTTAGGGAAGATAGTGTATAGAACATATATAACTGGAAAGGAAGTAAGAACAAGGCTGGCAGACAAAGGAAGACTGCAAAAGGTTTGGGAAACTAGAGAAGGTGGTAGAAAAGAAAGAATGAAGGAGTATTTGAGGGATTATCTGAACTTGGTCTCTGGGTTTGGGGGATGGGATTGGTTTTTGTGGTAGGAGTTCTTCCTAGCTATTTATAAAAGAAAAAAAAGAGCAAAAGAAGAAAGAAGGAAGGAAGGAAGAAAGAGAAAGAAAGAAAGGAAGAAAGAAGAAAAGAAAAGAAAAGAAATAAAAGAAGAAAAAGAAGAGAAAAACAATTGAGAGAAAAGGATTGGTTACTGAGTCCTGGATTCTTCCTAAACTGGTTGCAGGTTCCATGGAGGCCACAGTCAGCTGTTTGCTTGTATTGTTATTGTTACTTCAGTCTTTTTACATCACTTGTTTTGCTTGTCCATCCTGTGTGCTTTAGTTGGGACCCTATTGTGTCACTGTCATTCATTCTTGTCTCTGAGCCTTCCCAAGCAATTCATCTTAGTTGTGACAATAGCCAGGAGAGGGGCTGTCCTCCCCCAGTGTGACTCACTTGGGTTTCCATAGTGGCCAAGAGGTGGTGGGAGGGGTTGCTTTCCTTCAGTGCCCTTCACCTGAGTTCCTGCAGTGGCAGAGGGGTGATGGGAGAGTGCTTGCAATATTCTCAGGCCTCTAGTTTTATTTTTCCACACTCCTCTTGCTATGCTCTCAAGCTGCTTACCTCTAGACACCAACAACCATGATTCTAGATCTCACATCTTCACATCACACCATTTAAAAGAGGCGTATTTCTGTTGTGGTAGTTTCCAGAAGAGAAGCAACATTTTTCTAAGAATCCCTCTCAGCAAATACCTGTTTATCTCTCAAACTCTGCATTTAATTATAAACAAAACTCTGAACCATTCTTGGGCCAAAGAAATAGGATGTTAGAGTTAAGGTTCACTTCTAGATCTGAAGTTGGAGTCAAGTCTACCTCCACCACCTTGCAAAGGGCAGCAGAGAGGCAATTCCTCACAGGCAGGTAATTATATTCTCCTGTGCCAGGTGTTGTGGCATGCACTTATAACCCCAGTACTAAGGGAGGCTAAGGCAGGTGTATCACAAGTTAAAGCCCCGCCTGAGTAACTTAGGGGCTTAACAAATCCAGTCTCAAAATAAAATGAAATAAAATAAAATAGGGTTGGAGGCATAGTTCCATGCTAACACCCTGGGCTGGTTCTATTCCCCAATATTTCCCAGAGAGAAAAAAAAGGACTCCTAGGAAAATGAATAAAAGGCTACTATCAGGCCACTAACTATAATGCTAGATAGTCATTATAAAGGGATTTGCAGAGTGCCTGAACCTTAAAAGGTCTAGATTAATATTAACTAGTAATATGTATATGTCATCTTGCAGTCATTGTTTCTGCCTAGACATATTTCCTCACTGTTTCTTCATCTTTTACCTGTAATACCTGCCTCTCCCCTTACCCATGTCTGGAAAGCTGGGTTTTAGTGTTGGACCCGTGTTTACATTGCTGAAAGGTCACTCACATCCTTTTTACCAGGGAAACCAGGGTAAAATATGGGTTGCAGCACCTTTTCATGAATAACATGACCTTTTCCTTCCTTTGGCACTCCAGGAAGCTTCAAATACAGTCAAGTTCACTTCAAAGACTCTTCCTACCTGTTTTTTAAACAATTTCATTTGATGACAAAAGGCTTTGAAATCAGGCAGATCTAGATTTGAATCCCAAATTGACGAGGGCTATCATTGTGATGAACTTGAACTCTGAGCCCCACCCTCCTTTATGGTACAAGGAAAAGAGTGATAAATTATCAAGGCTGACTTAAATGAGTATAGTAGAGACAGACTGACATACAAGTGGCAAAACAAATAAAACAATGACTTGTGTTTATTAGTGTATGTTGATGATTTCATCTGCTTTCATTTTAAATGTCTTATTGGTTTGATGACTGCATATTTTCCACCTCAAGGGTGCTGAGACATTTGCAAGTTAAACTGGGAGAATTAATGTGAATGCATCATAATGTATAATCTCAGGGCTGTGTCCTACTCCCCCTCCTAGGCTGGTCCTCACCACATGAAGGGTTATAATGAAGAATAAGTCAACATGCAAACAATGTGAGTCACATCTGTTCTTCCTTTTCTTTATTCCTCTCCCATCCACCCAACCTCATGCTACCCCAATCCAATACAACACAATTTTGGCTCACTGGTACTGTCTAGTGGCAATTCTAAGTATTACTTAGACTTTATGGTTATGGCATCAGTCTTAAAAGGGAGAGTTTGACTCCTGACCCTGAAACGAATCCAAAGCATCAAGAGTGATGCTTGGTGCTGAGAGAGCTCAAAGAAACCTCTACTGACAGTGAATGCTTAGAGTCTCCCACCATTTGGCTGTTCAGTAAACAAAACTAGATTTCAATGGCTGGATTTTTGATAATCATTTAATAATTATCTTCACAAATTAAGATGAGTTGATTGAGATCAGTGTAGACAACTAAGGGGAGCAGAGGGTAGAAACCAAGGTTCATTGAGTCAGCGGATGAGACTGACACATGTGACAGCTCTCCAGCTCCTAGTGTAGGCTCTGATATTGATCAGATCCATCTGTGATTGTGTGTGCAAAGAAACATCTCGGGGCTCTGTGCTAATGTAGAACTTTGATAGTGTATTAAACCTCCATCTTTGGCATTCCTGTCACTTCAGAAACAGGGACAAATCCTTTATGAAGTCCAAATTCTTCAATAATAGAAAGGTTGGGTCACAGGATGGGTCTAGTCTGCTGACACTGAACACTTCTTTATATTCTCTAGGTGGTAGTTACAATGGAGGAAAGTTTGTCCTGAGGGTGGACTCCACAGGCCTGCAATTAGCATGAGTTGTTTTACTAACATTCCTTCCAGGCTCCTGGTGGAGATATGGAACCTAATGGTTACTTGTGTTGCTTCCAGAAGCTTCAGGACAGTTTGTGCTGATAACAGTGAGATTCCTGATGTATACATGATGTTAGTGAGATTTTTGGAGGGCAGAGCTGTTGGGCTGATATGTAGCAAGAATATAGTAAGAATAAACCATGATCAGCAACGTTTGAAAGCTTTCATTGACATTTCATGTTGAGCTACCTGTTCAAGGTTGTTCCATGCATTTGTCACTGGAGAAAGGGCTTCCAGCCAAAGCCCTTACAAAGGAAGGGCAGTGGGAGCTTGGAACCATCTTTCCAGACCCTTTCCTGTGAGACAGCCTTTGTCTCTGATGTATGTCCTAGCAATAATACTATTGCAATATTGTTTTCTTTAGGTAGCATTGTCACTTTGGGTCATGTGATTCTTCTTTGGTAATCTCACCCTGTTTACCTCTAGTAGTGATGGGTAACATTTTTCCATTATACAAAATAGCTGGGATTTGGTGTATGTGGCACTAGTAATTAGCTTCATAACCTTGAGTAAATTGCAAATTTCTGTAGAGTTTTTAGGCTATATAATTAAGAAATTGATATTATATACTATAACAGTTATTCTAAGAATTAATTGAGATAAGTGTGAGTTCCTTTAATAAAGTTGGCTAAGCAAGAAGAGATTTTGAAACCCAGTGGTATTCTCAAGAAGATTGTTCAGAATAAACCCTACCTACAATGTGGCAAAGCCATATTTATACTGTAACTAAAGGGAAAAAGGACATGCTTTCTTGTTCATATATTATTGATAAATTTTTATTGTACATAATTACAATCATCTTGGGGAACTGATACATATACACATGACATCTTAATTATTTTTACTTTCCCTTTCCACACTCCCCTCTCCCTTCATACTAGATATTTTGACTGTCTGAAAAAGTTGTTAAAAATGTCCTCTTTTTTTAAAAAAAATCCTTTTGTCATCTTGTACATGTGTGTGTGAGCTCCTCATAATTTTAAGGAAAATTGTACTAGTACCAGCCTTGTTTTGAATTTAGACCTGCATGTGTCTGCTGGTAAGTGTGCAAGTGGATGCATGTGTATGCCCCCCAATCAAGTATCAAACACATCAAACACTTCCTCTTCCCTATGCTGTAGTAGATGTTTGTACAAAAACAAGTTAAAGTGGAAGAAGATTGGGTAATCAAGTGTCTAACTTTTGATTACTAGTGTTGCTTAAATTCTAGATTGTTGTTTCTCATTTATATTTATGATAAGGAATAGGAACAGTTGTTAAGTGAGGCTTGTGAATGGACTTTAAAACCCCAAATTAAGACTAATAATCTTTTAAAAGCCTTGATCAATTTAATTGAAGCTATTGTGAGATTTCAGCATGAGCCATTAGCATTTGGAACTGCTTCTCAGTTTGATTTGACTTCCAAAGTTCTGGCTCCTCCAATTTGTAATTCTTGTAAGCTTGACAAACCAGCCACATTCTTTCTCCGGCCTTCAGATTTCTCATCTGTCCATTGAACCACTTGAAGCCAGTGAATTGATCTGTCCATTGAACCACTGGAACCCAGCAATCATCATAGTGTTTGAGCTCTGCGATTCTCAAAAATTCTCTGAAGTTTAAAGCTCATGTATACAATCTATAAAAATTGTTTCTACATGTCCTCTGAACACTAATATCAAAACTGCTTAAATATATAATAACGTAGGCTAGATGCTTACCTACTTACTTGCATCTTATGCTGGGTCCTTAATGGAATCAAAGTTTATCAAGTTTTGGATTCATATAAATGCTGTTTCTGAAAGAGAAATTGATATACTATCCAAATTTTAGTTGTTCAGATAAAAGAAGGAAATCCTTAAACAACTATTGAAAAAATTCTGCAGAAATAACAAATCATATGGGCAAGTATTTTGCTCTTTGGGATATATTTAGGTAGATTCTAAGCTTACTGCATTTACTTTACCCAAAGAGAGTCTATGACGGCTTCATCATCATCGGTGAAGATAAAATTGTGGATCCCCCTTGACATGTCCTCCCACAGTAGAATCTCTATATAGCATAAACTCACAAAATAATTGCATTTCAGGGCTGAAATGAACTTTAGAGCACATATGTTCAAATCAGCTCTTTTTCTTAAAAAGATCTTGTCCCCAAAATAGTTTCTAACACTTAAAAATTCCAATGATATATCATTTCTTCTCTATTTCTCTCATCTTTAACTTACATACATTAAAATTTACTCTATGTAGTATATATAATTCTGTGAATTTTGACAAATGCATGCTCATATATGGGATTACCATCATAATCCCATAATCAAATGCAGAATTGGCACATCATTCCCCTCTCCCTATTCCTTATATTCCTCCTTCATGGTCAACTCTTCCTCTCATCATCTGCCCTTAGATTAACTGATAAGCTCCTTGTTACTAAAGTTTTATCTTTTTCAGAAAATCATAGAGAATCATACTTTATTTCCATTTTTTGTATCAATCATTTGTTCCTTTTTGTTGTTGTTTGATATGCCTTTGTAAAGATGTTCATTAGCTGAAGAACATTTGGTGTTTCCCTAGTTTTTATTAATTGTAAACACAGTTGTTAGAAGCATTTTCATACAAGTTTTGGTATGAACAAAGTTTTATTTATTTATTTATTTAATTTATTTTAATTGTGAGACTGCTATATAATATGATATATCTCTATTAACTTTATAAGAAAGAACCAAATTGTTTTCCAAAGTGGCTATACCATGCTGCTTTTACAACAACAATATATAAGAATTGCCAGATTTTAAAAATTTTAGTATTATAATAGGTGATAGTGATTAACTCATTTTCCTTGTAGTTATGACATGAAGCATCTTTTCATGTCTTTATTTGCTTTTCATGGATCTTCTATTGTGAAATGTCTGTTAAAATCTTTTACCCATTTTCAAATCGGGTTACATATTTATATTATTATCGTTGAATTTGGAGAGTTCTGTCTTGTCAGATATATGATTATCAAGTATTGAGTATTTTATTTCAACCAGTAAGTTGTCTTTTGAATTGATTGTATCTTTTGAAGAGCAAAAATTTTTAATTTTGATGATTTAATTTTGATGATTCAGTTTATAGTATTTTTATTTTTTGGTGATGCTTTTGGTTCCATATTTAAGAACTGTTTACCTAACTCAAGTTCACAAAGATTTTCTTTGTGTTTCTTCCTAGAAGTTTTACCTGTGATTCATTTTAAGTCAAGCTTAATTTTTTTTTTTTAAAGAAATGAGGTGTGAGATATTCCTCATTTTTCTGGGTAGGGATGTGCAATTTTCCTAGTACCATATGATTACATAAGTATTTTTTCTCTTATAAATTGAGTTTGCATTTTTTGTCAACATTAATTAGTATCCTTTATTATCTTTCAATGATCTAGTTTTCTGTCCTTTTGCCAGCACCTATGTTTTTATTACTGTAGATTTGTGGCAGGATGTCTCACCCTTAGCACTTTTTTAATCACTTTCCTTGTCACTGAAATACAACAGCTGACACCCACAACTTGAAGAAACAAAGATTTATTTTGTTAAGATTTCAGTCCATACTTGGCTGGCTCCAAAACAGGACATCATGGCAGAGGTGTACAGTAGAAGAGAGCTGCTCTTCTCTCTTGGCATGGTGGAGAGGAAACAGAAAGTGAATGTAGGCCCTAGGGAAGGGAGAGAAACCCTTCCAGCCCAAGCCCCCAGTGTCCCACCTCTTCCAATTAGACCCCACCTTTCCTACCAGCAAATCAGTGATAAATCCCATAATCCAATCACTTTCTAAAAGCCATTAAGTGTGCATGGGGCTATTGAGGGACATCTAGATATAAATTATAGCAGCACTATTGATATTTTGAGTGACATAACTCTTTGCTGCATGCAGCAACATAGGAATATTAGCAGCATGTCCAGCCTCTACTTACTGATGCCAGTAATAACCCCTGAATCCTAATGATCTAAAATTTCCCTTTATTTTACAAAATTTGACTTGATGGTAGTGGTTGTAGATAAAATTATCTCTAGTTCAGGATCACTGATTTATAGAAAGTCTTGAAAATCAGACTTCATTGCTTCTAAAAGTGATTTGGACTATTCTATATAGTTTTCTATCTCATGCATTTTAGGACCATCTTATTGAAGTCTACAAAACATCCTCCTGGAATTCTGATAGGGATTCCATTGAATCTGTACATCAACTTGGGAAAAACTAACCTCCTATAAACACTGACTCTTGCAAACCATGAATACAGTATATATTCATATTTTCTTGAGTTTTTTATGATTTTTAAATTAGCATTGTATTATTTTCAGAATACATGTCAGCTGTATGTAAGTAGCACCTACATTTTAAAATTCTAATTGCCCATTGCTGCTATTAAAGAATAGAAAAATCCAGGCATGGTGGCCCACTCCTATTGTCCCAGAACTTGCGGGGCTGAGGCAGGAGAATCATTTGCAAGTTTGAGACCAGCCTAGGTGAGCCCAAGGCCAGCTTGAACTGCATAGCAAGACCTTGTCTCAAAAAGATAAAAAAATTATTTTTATATATTGACTTTATATCCTGAAAACTTGCTTAACCCTTTTATTTGTTCCAGAAGCTTTTCTGGTAAATTCCTTGAGATTTTCTACATATACATACATACTTGAATAAAAATAGTTTTATTTACTTCTTTCTAATGTTTTCTTTTTCTTGTCTTACTGCATTAGCTAGTACTTCAAATACAATGGTCAAATAAGAGTGGTGAGAGCAGTTAGCCTTGTCTTGATCCCAAACATTCATTATTTCTCTATAGGTTAATATTAGCTGTACATTTCTTATAAAGTAAGTCCCTGCCTCATGAACATTTGAAGTGCAAACTTTCACAGGTGTACTGTACATGACTCACTTTGCTTATGAACAAATCCAACTTATAAACAATTCTGGAATGGAATACTTTCTTAAATCTGGGCCTTACTGCACCTGGCCTTCATCACTAATTGTCTCCAATCATGAATTGGCAAAATGTTAGTCTCTAGATTAAATTTTGAATAAATGATCCAAAAATGCAAAAGAAAAGGAAAAGAGAAAAAATTGCTGAGCTCAAGAAAAAAAAAAAGCAACTATTCATGGAAATGACAAACAGACAAACAAACCAACACACAGCTTCACAGATTGGACAAAAAGGCAGGCTTCTTACAAAATCAGAGTACACTCAAATACACTTTTGACCAAATTGAACATTAATAACTTTTTTACAGTTTTAGAAGTTTGTAATTTTAAATAGACTAGTCAGAATTATTTTTAGATCAGTTACCAGAGATCTTTTATAAGAAGAATTGGAAAGAAACAAAATGTATGTATGTATATACAGTTTATGTATAATTAGTATACAACTTTTTGTATTTTATTTTGTCTTAAAAATTCTGGTAACTTTTATGTCTCTTTTATGTAACTTGTAGCTCAGTTATTTCTATACACTCAGTCACCTTCTTAGACCTTTGATTCCTATTTTTGGCTACCATATCCAGGGCATCCTGGGTCAATTCCTTTAATTGGCTCCAGGTTGAGTCTAGTCCCATCCTTGCCTATCAGTTATAGCATGGTTTCCAAAACATCACTGTCATAGTACTAACCATCAGCTTTTTGAGAGGTGAAATTAACTCCTTCTCTGAGTCTGGGTCCATGATAGAGCAGGGCAGCTTGTCCTAGAGCCCAGAGAGGCTACTTAGCATTCTCTGGAAAGAGCATACTCTCTACCCCAAGTGATTAGCAGGCGAGGTCCCTTCCATTGTTCAGTGTGAAGATCTTTCTAAAGGTCCTTTCCTAGCTTCCTTTTCTTTTTACCTGATTGAATTGTCTTTCTGCTCCTGTAGTTTCATCCCTATTAGGATTTAAAAGGTTAATAGTATAAACAGCCAAGTGAAGTATATTATTAGGTGTAAATTTTGTAGGGAAGGATTCCTCCTTTTGTTTTTGTAGTTGAATTCTGAGCATACAGTGAGCATGTTTAACAAGTTTTAGACTTTGAGGATTATGAGGAATTCTACAGTAAGGGACATATGGAAACTTTTATAAAATATTTGGAAGACAGTACTCATATAGGATGGGCCATTGTCTATCTTAAGTGTAGAAGAAAGAACCTGTATTGTATTTAAGTGCCTGAGGCTCCCACTCACCATTCATACCTCTAACTGTGACTGCTGCCTCTCTGCCAGAGATGGGCTCCATCTCTGGTCACCCCCATGCCCCATTTCCCAGGGGATTCAACAGTAGTTGCTTCTGTAGTCATGACCAGTTTTTAAAATAGAAAGCTGCTGTAGCTCCCAGGGCTCCAAGTTGTGTGCTGTGGCATGGATGGGCTGGCAGTTTAAAGCTTGGTGGAGCCTTAGCAGTTTGCACTGCAGCATGCAGGAGGCAGGGCCACCAGGCTTTCATCTCTCTTCCTCCTCAGTTGAAGCAAATAACATTTTCTTTCCCTTTCCTCTAGACTGTGGATGAATAACCTGAGTGATGAGTGTTACCAAGGCAGCCCCTGTACATAGAGAGGGCCAATAGCTGCACAAAACTGAATCATCTCAGGGAGTATAGTCCTTTCATGGGGAGGGACTCTTAAAACCCCTTTATTTCCATTTTCAAAGGCCTTTATTTGCATTTTCAAAGGCCAATTATTGAACAATTAATTTTGTAGCTTCTGTATTGCTTATAATCTTCCCACTATCCTGCAATAAGCATGCTGCAAAATCTTGAAAAGTTTTATCTGGACCATGATGAATGGAAATTAAATCAAGGGATGTCTCACCCTTTGAAGGAACTTTCCTCCAAACCCTTGTGGCAGCTATTTTAATTTGTTTGCACATTTACATTTCAAAAATATGTTTATTATTTATGGCAGCAAAGGCACTTTCTCTGATTAATGTTTTTTTTTTTTTTGGAATGGCTATGTTATGAGTGGCACTGCAAAAGGCCTGATCAACATACAATTTTAAATTTCTTTTTTCAAAAAATAATCCCCTGTACTTAAACATGTGTTAACTATTTCTTTTCAATCATTTAGGGTCATAATTCATTGTGCTATGAGCCATTGTAAACCCAAGGAAAAAGGGCTGTGGAGCTCATTTTAATTCTTTTAGAGTCTTAAAAAGTACAGCTTTATGAAGATTTATAATTTGTCCCAGATTACTGGGGACTTGAGGTTCAGTAACAGGATAGATATGTTGAAAACCCTTCATGGACACCCTTGCCTGTCTGTCTTCCTTTAACACCGATTGCAAGTGTGTGTGAGAGAGAAAATGGCTCTACTCCCTGAAAGGCAGAAGTTCCAACCTGTGACATAAGCAAAATTTATTTAAGCTGAAAAGACATGAATTGCTGCTTGTGGCTCAGTTATTAGATGCTATGAAAAGGAATTCACAGCAAAATCTCCTTTAGTGGGGTAGGGTCCTTTTTTTTCTCCCACAGCTCCTTCCTTATCTAATTGAGCAAAGCTAGAAGGCTTAAAATCTATCAGGGTTGCTATTGCTCCATCTTTTTCCCACTCAGGACTTAATTTTAAAACAGTGCTCTGAGCCAAATCTTTTGTGGTCATCTCAACAAGCTTGTAATCATTTAAGACAGTCTCTAGTCCAAATCCACAACAAGAAATTAAATACGAGAATCGAGAATACAACCAGCATTTCTATGAACATCTGTGGTTCTTGAGAACCTGTTTGCTCCATGTTTTACACCTGATATGGACTCAGTATTGATGATATTAATGGGCTCGATATTGAGGATATCAGTACACTTTTGGGTTCAGGGATGATGATATCAGTGGACTCAATACTGAGGATGTTGATACACCTCTTTCCCTCTTATATGCACACTAGAGATGCCTTCTCACCTGCTAAATGAGAAAATTCCTCACACCCCAAGTCCCTGCACAGCTCTCGAAATTCACAGAATAAGGACAATGAGGGGTAGCACGGAGGTGAAGGAATGAAGACCAAATACAGAAAGCTGGGATCAGGTACAGCCCTCTCTCCTTTTTACTTATACATTTGGAAGATTAATGTCACATGACACTCCTTTGGCTGGCAACCTGCCCGCGTGGCAACCGAAGGGCTTGGTGTTTTCTGGACTCCAGCAGCTTATTTATGTGGTTTTCCTTGGCTGCTCTTTGTTTTTAGGACTGGCCTTGCTTCAGCCCTACGTGTGATCCGTCTCCAGCTTCAGCTGCTCCAGACAGTGATGGCTTTTCTTTCACTCTTGATATTAATAATTCAGGTTCTCTGCCAGTCTGACTAGAAAATTACGAATTACTTTGATTCAGAGGGGGCTACACTGGGGATCAAACCTGGCACCTTCACACTGGTCTTCATTCTCAGCTCATTTTTAATTTTTGTTTTGAGATAGGGTCTCTTGAAGTTGCCAAGTTGTGCAGGCTGAGCTTAAACTTGTGGTCCTCCTGCCTCAGCCTTCCAGGGTGCTGAGATTATTTCTGTCTTTTAAAAAATTGATCTTATAGGTTTTCTTTATTTTGTATTTTAGTTTTATTGATTTATACTCTTAATTTTATTGTTTCTTTCATTCTGCTTGCTTTGTGTTTCATTTGCTTCTCTTTTTTTCATGTCTTAAGGTAGACAGACATTTATCCTATAAAGTTGAAAATTTACATCTTTGATAAAATACTGCTCCAATGTTTCCTATAAGCTCATCTTTAGTTGTACCTTCAATTTTTGGATGCATTCATATTTAGGAAGGTATTTTTTTATTTCCACATTTAATATATTTAAAATATTTTCTAAGTTTCCTGGAGATTTTCTTTTTGATCAATGGATTGTTTGAAAGAGTGTTATTTAATATCCAACACTTTATGAGTTTTCCAAATATTCTTGTTATTAATTTGTCATTTAATTCTATCCTGGTCAGAGGACTCATTTTGTGTATTTTCAAGGTAATTTATAAGTTGGTTTGTGGTCCATAATAAGTGTTGGTAACTTTTTTTGTAAAGGGCCAGATAGTAAATATTTTTGACTTTTAGAGTCACATGATCTCTCTTACACTATTTATCTATGTCCTTGTGGCACAAAAATAGCTATAAATAGCATGCAAACAGGTGAACATGGTCACATATGAGTAGTATTTTACTTATAAAAAACAAAAGATGGGCTAAATTTGGTCTGCAGATCATAGTTTGCTGAACTCTGGTCTAGCTTGGTGGATGTTTCACATGTGCTGGAAAAGAACATGTATCCTGTTGGGCAGAACACTGTATGAATACTAATTAGATGAAATTGAATGATAGCATTGTTCAGGCTTTCTTAATTTTTGGTGATTTTCTACTTCTGCTGATTACTAAGAAGCTTTTAAATATAATTATCTAATGGTGAATTTGTCTATGTTTCCTTTTACTTGAATCAGTTTTTGTTTCATGTATTTTGAGGATCTATTGTTGCCACATATATATGTGATTATATGTTATGATGCATTGGCATTTCTTTCTCCATGATTATATTCTTTGTTCTACCGTTTGAGAAGCAGATGGGAGGAGTAGGCATACCTCATAGCAGCCTCTGGCCAATACCATGCTCTGACAATACTGTGCTGTGGATTCCATTTGCTGGCCATATCCAACTGCCATATGTTAGCCAGCTCTTCATTTTTGTTCTGCTCATTATAGGGCCACAGAAGTGATGACTGACCATCTGTTCTCACTATGGATGAGTACCCCAAGAGAGAATGTAAGCCCCAGAGAATTGGCATCTTGAGGGAAAAATAATGGGCGGGCTAGCTGTGCTAGCCTCAAGAAAAGCCCACAGCTGGTGTAAGTGTAAAAATAGCATCATGTTTTACTTCAAGAGTGACTTCCTTGTGTCAAGATGGAGTTCAAGGAGAAATTCAGTGTAGTGGCCACCATACTGCCAAAGAGTTTAATCAGGTGCCATTTTGGGAAAGGGTTGATTGTGTGGCACTGAGCCATAGAACAACTATACTACAACTTAATTACAGGATTTTTGGTGTAACTACCTGAGGGATTGGGCAAGAGGCAGCCACTGGAAACAGCTACAGAGAGGGTGAGGGCTAGACATAGATCCTGTGAGAAGTTCAAGCTCAGGCCATCAAGAATACCAGGCTTGCACACTATGTTGGGAGACCAGGCCCAGTGGCTGTGGCCTTCAGAGGTAGCTGGATCTGAAAGTGATGGCATTGAGTTTGGTGGTCTGTTGCGTGCAGTGGTGGTTAGTGATTTAATTACTTCCCTGTTTACCAATGTGAGCCAGGACATACCCTGGCTTGTACAGTTGCCATGATCTGAGGTTTAGAAATGGAGGGAGCTCTGAATCAGGGAGGGGCACCTCATAATCCCACAGCCTACAAATGGGGTGGGGAGAAATGCAACTTGCTGGATTCCAAGACTGTAGGAAGTGAAAGGAAACAACCTGTCTGGAAATATGGAGGAATTTTTTTAGACTCATTTCTTTCTCAGTTAGTGTGTGTGTGTGTGTGTGTGTGGGGGGGTGTTTGGAGGTTTTTTTTTTCCTATTTCATTTTTTTACTGCTTTTTATTTTTCTCATTCTCTTTTAGTGTTTCTCTTATTTTTTCCTTTAGTTTGCTCCATTTTTCTTTTTTGTTCTTTTTCACTGCTTTTATCTAATATTGTTAATTTCATTTTACTCCTTAATAGGATAATTTAATTTACTTTTATCCTTTTCATGCTCCATTACTTAATTTTTCAAATTTTTCTATTTTCATGCTCCTGTTCCCCACATCCTCTGTCCTTCTTATTATAACCACTAAGTTTTATGAATAAGCAATTAACTATATACTATTATTGTTGAATATTGTGCTGTTGTTTGTGGAGGTAGCCACTCCATTTAGTATATATTTGTTGTGGATTAATATTTAGTTTGTCTTAGTGTTTATATGATAATCCTAGATTTCTATGGTTAGGGATGGAACATTATTGTCTCTTGGGATATATCAATATCCAGTTTTTCCTTCACGCATTTGTTGTTGATGATTTTATTATAGCCAAAGGGACACAGTAGTTGCTACCAATTGTTTTTATGTCTATGCTAATCTCTGGATTTCCTTGGTTGGTGTCAAGAACAATCCAACAGCCCATTCCCAGAGAACTGGATACTGAGCCAAATACACTGCTGCCTGCTTTCTCAAAAAAAAAAAAAAAAAAAAAGGTGGGAAATACTGGGACAGAGGCAAAGGCTTATAGCTAGCAACCCCTAGAAGGTAGCACTGAAAAGCAGACTCTAACTAAGGAGGTCTACATACTAGCAACGAAGTCTTCAACCCTCAAGCCTCATCACAAAAAAGAGAAATATGAGAAGACAAGGCAACAAAATGCCTCCCAAAACTCCAATTCTATCAAAACTGGTCCAGGGTGCCCGGAAGAGAGGAAATGAAGAACCACACAGCTGAATTTTAAAAGAGGATAATAAAACAGATCAATAACATGCTTGGCAAGTTCAAAGAGGATATAACCAAACAGTCAATGATCGTAAAAATTGTTCAGTGAGTCTTCAGAAAACACTAAGATAAAGCTACACAAACTAAATACAGCAATGCAAAACATGGATGTCCAGCACAGAAAAGGATTAGAGTCCACTAAATGATCTTGAAGAGAAATTCAGAAGACTAAAATTCTACTGAGAGTATGGGCAGCAGAAGTGACCAATACGAGGGCAAGATTCTCAGAATTAGAAGACAGGACTATTATCAGTGACCAGTTAATGATAGACCTCTTAAAAACAAGAGTAAGTAAAAACCGGATCCAATAGCTCTTAGATGATGCAAAGAAGAATAAGATTAACTGCAATTAGTGAAAAATCAGAAGATGGCACAACTAGTATAAAGCTGTTTACTGAAATAATAGCTGAAAATTTTTCAAATAAGGTAGAAGATTTAACATACAGATAAATGAGGCATATATAAACTTAAATATTCATGATCAGAAAAGAACCACTCCGCAGTATACCATAATCAAAATACCAGATATCCCATACAAGAACAGAATCTTATAACCTATTAGAGAAAAACAACAAATGACTTATAAAGGAAAATCCATCAGAAATATAGCAGACTTCTCAAAACAAACCTTGAAAGACTGAAGAGCTTGGACTGAAGTCTTTCACATTCTAAAAGTAAACAATATCCCACTCAGACTAATATATCCTATAAAACTATCTTTCAAAATTGATGAGAAAATAGGATATTTCTATGAAAAAGAGAATCAAAAGAAATTTATAATCATCAACTCTACACTTCAAAAGATCCGTAAGGATATCTTAGGATGAGACAATGAAACTAACCACACAAAAATTCCAATAGAATGAACGCACCAGGAAAGGTAAGAAATTAAGCAAATTTCCCTTCAAAAATGGAGACTAGAAAAAATGGAAAGAATCAATGAATCTAAGAGCTGGTTCTTTGAAAGAATAAACAAAATACACAAACTCTTAGTCAATTTTACTAAAAAAAAAAAAAAAAAAAAAAAAAAAAAAAAAAAAAAAAAAAAAAAAAAAAAAAAAAAAAAAAAAAAAAAAAAAAAAAAAAAAAAAAAAAAAAAAAAGAAAAGACCCAAGTCAATGCAATTAGAAATGGAAAAGGTGAAATCACAACAGATGTTGGAAATCCAGAAGATTTTTAGCAACTACTTCACAAATCTGTTTGAAAATAAATTGGTGAACTTTGAAGAAATTGGTAATTCCTCAGTATGCACAAATAGCAACAGAGACCAGGAGGATTAATCTAATAGCAGGCAATCCAATTGAAGCAGTAATAAAAACTACCAATTAAGAAAAGCCCAGGTCCTGATGGATTCACTGCCAGATTCTACTAGAATTTTCTGGAAGCTTAGTACCAGTACTCCTCAAACTCTTTAATGACATTGAAAGGAAAAGTGTACTCCCAGAGTCATTCCTGGACGCTAGCATTACTGTGATCCAAACAGACATGAATCCAGTCAAAAATGAGATCTACAGAGCAATCTCTTTAGTGAATAGAGATGCAAAAATCCTCAATCCTCAGCAGAAGATGTGGTTTTACTGACAGAAATTTGAGTTTTCTCTCAGGTTTTAGGTGTTGGATTCCCACTGACCACCAAATTGCAGGTTCATGAGAAGTTGCCCTTAATGCTGACATGGAAGAAGAACTAGAAAAAAATCAGTGGAAATTCCCTACCCTCCCAATTTTCTCAGCTTACTATGGGAACCTTTCCTCAGTCCTTTGACTAGAAAGACAATGTTTTTTTTTTTTTTTACTGCTTTTGCTGCCTATACCTGCTGCTATGTTTTACAATGAATCCACCCATGGATCAATCTAGGAAGAAAAAGAGAAAAAAGTAAAACTAGAAAACACCTATTTTCTTTAGATTTCTTCTCTAATCTGCTTACGTTCTTAACTGTTGAGAGTTCTCAAGGAGTTTTTTGTGATTTTTTTTTTCACTGTCTGCTATTCTAAGTAGTGGAAGATTGGTTTGTAGTGGACTCACTCACTCCACCTTGGTCAGCAATAGCAGCTCTGTGTGTCTGTTCCCCTTTAAAGTAATTCTTTAACTACTTTCAGTGTTTGTCAGTCAAAAAAATGATTTTTTAAAAACTTACTAATTGAATGAAAGGATAAAGTAATAAACAAAAGGAAAAACATTTTAAAAAGGAAAATAAAGGAAGGAAGAAATTTTTTAAAAAATGAATTTGAATTGTTTGTAGTCCCTGCAGCCTGAAATGACTTTTAGGCAAAGTTCTATGTTTGGTCAGTAGATGGCAGTAGAAGCCAGTGCCTACTCTGCTCCTTTAACAATTTATTCAACACTTCATCTTCTACTATGGGAAAGCAATTTTATTAGGAACTGAGTGAGGTGAAAATAGGAAGAGGGGTAGAGTTAAGCTTAAATAAGAGATTTCTGACTTTCAACAGCTCACAAATTGATAAGGTTAGAAAGATTAACCATAATACAAATCTGATTGTAGTAATTCTATAGGTATATAAACTAATGCTACAGTTGGTAGGGATTAATTTTGACTATGGGAATTAAGGCTTTTTAAAAGTAGCAGAGGTTGAACTAGGCCATGAGAGATGGGTAAGGCTGGGCATAGACAGAGGAAGTATTCCAAATAGAGGGCACAACTCTGGAATACATCTGGAGAACAGTAAATACCCTTACACATCGACTGTAATATAGAGTATACAAAGGAAGGAGTGGAAAGTTACGTTGAAAGACTACATTTGTGTCAAATTACCAAAATTTGTAAGTGCTATTGTTGCAGGTAGCAGAGTTAGTTAGAAATACTATGGGCAGTGAGACAGGGCTGGGTGCTGGAAGGGACCAATGTAGAAGCCCAGATACTTTGCAACTGTGCAGGAGACAGACACCTCCTGCTGTGGGCCAGGCCTCAAGACAAAAGATCAAGCAAATGCATCCATATCATAAGGACTGATATTCTAAGTAGTTCCCTATCATCCTGAGGAAGCCAGGAGTCACCATTCCAACCCCCTAAGGAAGAGTCACAGCTCTCTAAGAATGCCCGCTTTCTAGGTGACTGGCTTCCCCATTTGTCCCTGATTTAATCAATTTTACCTGAACAATTAATCTTATTGATTAACCATAGTTCTGTCCCACCTCATGCCCAACTTGCAAATTCCCAGTATTCCCCACCTTGAACCCGTCTCACCTCATGATTTTACTCTATAAAAGTCCCTGGAAAAGACAAAGTCCCTGGCAAACTGCTCAGGACCCCTTCTGTCCCTCTCTCAGACAGAAACGTTCTTTCTCTTTCTCTCAATAAATATATTCTACGCTTAACCTCCGTTGTTCCTAAAATTCATTCTTTCGAACTCTTACCGGACATAGTAGGTCAGGACTTTCATTCTCTGTATCATTATGAAGGGCGTTGTGTTGTGTCCGGGACTGAATGCCGTGTGACGAGGTAGATTTAGCTGTAGCACACTGTCCTTTGCTGGTAGGGCAGCCTGTCTCAAGGCCTTGGGAAGCTACTGTTGGATCAGGAGCCAAAGACTCAAATGCTTTTAGGTTCCCAGAGGGGAACTAAATGCTTATGGTAAGCCGGCTGGTCATTCTGGCGGACATGGCCCCTCTGGAGGGTCCAGATGAACTGACCTTGTTTCCATGTGGGGAATGCAGGCCCAGCATTGCCACATTTCATTTTTCAAGAGACTCAGGAATATAAACTTGTGAAAGTTCCTTTGTTATACTCTGGTGCTGATTTATGGTTTGGAAAGCAGCTAGTGAGCCAAATGGAAGCATGTCTATGAGCTGGAGTGGACCCTTGGGCTGTCACTTCATGGTGTCTGTTCCAGAGGGTCATCTGTGCATTCTCCCTTGGTCTCGCCCATGGCTGAGATTCAGGTCTAAGTGTTTTTGGGGGAACTCCTCCTTTCCCAATTGTATGTCTCTCTTCTGTACTACAAAGTTCTCCTAGAGCAGTGGTGGCTGTCTGTATCATTGAAAGCTCTGAAAGGTTTGCCATCACTGCCCAGGTGCCCAGGATGCAGGCACCAATATTGTTCTGGTACTGTTCTGACATCTGCCAGGCACTAGTGTGTATTTTCCATGATCCTGAGGGTTTGCTAGCACAAACTGTTACTTTGGCCTTAAAAACAATTTTTTCCTTAAGTTTATTTTAAAAGCTTCTTTAAACTTTTGGTTATACTTTAAAGTGTGATTTACTCCATTTACATATCTACATACAGACTTTAATAATTACTTATTTTTAAATGGTGAGAACTGAAAGAGAATTTAGACTTTGCATTTCTCTCACTGATGGATTTTTACAGCTACGCAGATCCAAGACAAGGGGTGATTGGTACACTACGTTCTATCGAACCATAGAAATGGTGTGTTGAAAATATGGTATGAGGAGGCCCAGAATACAGGC
Source organism: Hydrochoerus hydrochaeris (assembly GCA_004027455.1). Lineage (NCBI taxonomy): Eukaryota > Metazoa > Chordata > Mammalia > Rodentia > Hydrochaeridae > Hydrochoerus > Hydrochoerus hydrochaeris. Next base: position 158,492 of record PVLA01000201.1, on the reverse strand, counting down.
TCCAGAAGGATAGGAAGCTTCTTTCCCTCCCTTTATTTCTTTTCCAGCAATTAGTGCTCCTGAGAGCGTAGTGATTGTCTGAAAAACACAGTAGTGAAGAGGACTGTTTCTCTCTGAGATCCGCCTCAGCTCTTTTCCTAATCAAGTGGGTGCTTTTGAGCATATTATTTAGCCTCTCTGTGCCTTGATTTCCTCTTCTCTGAAGTGAGGATGTTTATATCTCAGGGAGGGCTGGGGAGTGGGGAAGATGTAGGTCAAAGGCTACAAAGCTTCAATTATGATGGTGGAATAAGTTTTAGTGATCAATTGCACTGTAAGTGACCACAGTAGCAATGTGTTTCATATTTCAAAATTGCTAAGAGAATGGATTTTAATGTTTTTACCACAGAAAAGGCAGGTCGGTGAGATGATATATTAATTAGCTTGATCAAATCTATGTTATATGCATAAATCAACACATCATATATGCACAATAATATATATATATGCATATTTGATATCATAGAACTATTTTGAAGATTCAATAAAGCATATGGCTCAATGTAAACAGAAAGCAGATTGTCTTGTTTCTTTGATATGAATGTAGGCAAGGCATTCAGTTCTTAAAATCGATGTAGATAAAACAATGATGGTAGCAACTTCTTCCAGGAATTTGTTTTACTCCACTCTGCAGGGCTGACTGTAATTTCCTTCTGTCTCAGTGTGAGCTCTCAAAAAAGAAAAGTGTTTTTCCGCATGAGCTGTTTTCTTCTCTAATAAATGCTAGGGCTCCAGAGAGGCAGAAGGAAGAGGTAAGGGCTCACTCTGTAAGCCCTCGCCCTAGCTACCAGTCCTCTTCTGAGAGTATTGAGTGCTATGCAGTTTTTATGGACTGACATTTGTGAGTGTCCACTCCCCAGCTTCCCTCATGTGTCAATGTGAGGGTGTGTAGAAGTCGAAAGTCGACTGCTTGATTGTGAATTACAGTCAGTTTGATTGTGAATTATCACCAGGGGGCAGCAGAGTATTTTGAAGTCACAAGGCTTCACAGCCACTAGAAAGGGGGTAGATTATTCAAGACACTCTGAAAACAACTTATTAAGTTTGGCAAAGTAAGCTCCCATATCAGTGCAATAATAGCATCTCCATTTAAAAACTGGAAAAACAAAACAACAACAACAAAAAGACCCATCAGCCCGATGAAAGGAGATCCTGGTGAAGGGGTGGCCCCAGGGCTGATGGCAGCAAACCACCTGGAGGAGTCAGGAGTGGGGGAAAATGAATGAGCTCCACCTCAGTGGTGGTCTCCAAGTTCACCTATGGGTGTGAAATGCAGGGTCAGCTCTATGCATGGCCTTACTGCTTACTGGGAGAAATCCTGAATGTATTCTGTTCACGGTTTACCCCAGTTTTGCCATGGTTGTGTATATGGGATCAGCTTTTATCTCTAAAAGATCACTGTTGTTTCCCAGGTACTTGGCAACCCTCCAACTGAAGCTGAGAATATTAATTGTTCTTAGCTGAGACTGATTCTTCTGACAGGGTTTTGCCACTTGGAAGAAGAATGGTGCCAAGGAGGAGATAGAGAACAGAAATGTTTTAAGCCGGAGGTCAGAGGAAGGTAGGAGTCTGCTGCAGAAGGTTGAGTTTAAAGCAGAACAGCTCCTGACAGGCAGAGGCTAGCTTGGCCTTGTCAGCTAGAACTCGGTGCTGCTAGGGACAGCACCGGTGTCCCCTATTGAAGAGAAAGCATATCATAGAAGGGTGCCATCTGACAGGGCCACTCTGTCATGTTGTGGAGCAGGACAAAAGATGTGGATTCCATAATCACAACCAAGCACAGGCAAAACCAAAGGCATTGTCTAAAAAGTGACATCAAAAATAACCACACATGTCCTCAACCTTACTATGAGGGATTGTTGCCACTCTAACTTGTAAGAATGCTAGCCTTCTTTTGTCCCTCACATATTCTGGGCAAGAATTATTGAGACTTCAGGTTAGGATCCTGATGGTTTCTAGTCCAGCGCAAAGCCCTACTTCCTTAACTCCTTCCCCAAACTGCCTCAGAGTTAACCAAAAGAGCCTCAGTGTTTACACAGGATCAAAACTAGAGGAAGAAAATGCCAAGAATGGGGACAGGACAATGAAGTCAGGACCTCACTGCTTTCTAAAGGGGCTAGGGCTGGGGTTGGGAGTAAGGGCTCGGGGGTGCTGTGTTAGTGTTCTCAGTAGCCAGAGCTGACAATATCTACTTGGTAAGAAGCCTGTGAGTCCTCCCGAAGCTTGGAACAGGGATGAGTTTGCCCAGCCCACTGCCTATTCTCCTTTCTGAGCAGCTGACTTATTCTGATGTGGTTTTGTGGTTTTACAGCAAGCCACACTCTTCATGTGGACATGGTGTACTTTCAGTTTCTGAAAGTGAGTCATACTGACTTTCCTCTTAGGAATAAGAGTGACCCTTTCTCAAAGGACATTCTGATTAGAAAGAAGAAACACCGGTGGCCAGCAGTAGCAGGACATTTAGGCAGTCACCAGCCTCTGGGAGTAGTTATGGGTTATTTATTTAAACAGTGTAAACTAGGATGAAGCATTCGGTTTTGAGTCTGAATGTTTGTTTGTGTTTGAAGTATTTCTTTGTCCTCGCTTGTCATTTGGAGTGATGATGGGCTAGACAGCTCAGGATCTACAACTGGACTCAAGTAAATTTTCATTCGATCAGATAGAATATGGTGGGGAAATTTCCAAGAGGATTATTCACTGTTATTATGTCTTTTATTCTCACTTCTACTAAAGAACTTTCATCCTTAAGAAATCTTGGCAGGCTTATTGAGAATCAAAATGAAGCCTGCCAAAAAGAAATCAGCCAACAGACAAGAGAGGGGGCTTCTTATAGTTTCACTCTTTTTTGTGGTCCCATTTTATTAATTTTTCATGAAAACTTGGAGAGACAAGTTGGACTTGTGTCACCATTACTGTGCCCTTGACAACACTGCTAATTAATTGTAGTATTTTTTTTCATACTGAACCAAGTTGTAACCCCAAGATAGTTCTTATCACTCTGCTTGATGCAATCACTAGTCCAAATCACAGTAGTCATGTGAGATGAATGATATATCTATTCCAAAATCTGTTTAACGTTGCTCTTGGATATGCAGCTTATGAGAAGACTATATTGAAGAGACCTGTACTTTCTTCAAGTTTTCCAGGCAAGTCCCCTTTCAATACCTTTAGGTAATGGGCTTGCCATTTGATGATTGCTCTAAAGTAGGTGGTAGCATCTATTAGGGCAGAATGGATTCAGTAGGGAGGCTTCATAAACTGCTAACATTTATGCGATTTAACATGTGATAGCTACTTGTGCTTTTTTCTATAAAGTATTAAAATTATATCATTAAAAATTAAATATTAGTCCAGCTGAGTCTTGGTTTCAATGAATAGCCACACTTTGTAGATTATGTAAGCAGAAAAAGAATTTACTAGAAGGCTCTAGAATACTTTTGAGAAATAACCCTAAGGTTAGAAAAATGGACCTCCATCCCCACACTTACGTAGAGTTGGGAAAGTGCTGCATATTTATCTGAATGCTCTTCAGAATGGCGTTCTTAATTTTCTTGACATGAACCCCTCGAACTACAGAATGAAACCTATGAACTTTTCCCAGAACAATATTTTAACATTGAACAAAGTATATCCAATTACAAAGGAACCAATTACATTGAAGTAGAGTTTTCAAAAATCTCAGATATATGCTATAGTAATAGATGTGTTTTATTTAAGCATTAATATTAACTAGTAATTTTAGCAGTGCATCTTAGACATTTACTAGCTCAGTAACTTATAGTATCTGTACTGATGGCAAAAATATGAAAATAATCTGCAAATTCAACTAGTAACAAGGTCACATTGTTAATACTATTGAAGTTTATTACTTCTGTTCATACATGAAGGAAATACTCAATTTTAGGTAACAGTTAAAATGGTGGTGCATATTTTTTCAATTCAGTTTCATAGATTCTTCTTTGTAGTCTATCAGGTAAAGAAACCATACTTTGGCTTGTGAACTTCTTGCAATTGAGATTTGTACCCTGATTCAGCTTTGAGTTCATGTTATCTCCACTCATTTAACTTCTTTATGGAGTACTAAGTGATATATTGTTTTTTCTGAGATAGTATGGAAACGTCTGAAAAATGGGGCAACAGGTTCCAACCACTGTCCATCCAAAATGGATGACTTTTAATTGCCTTTCACGGAAAAACCCATTTGCCATCTGCAGTCATTACACTGTACTCCTTTAGTCACCTTAGTCAAAATTTGGTGAAATAATTATCCTGGGGTTCTGTCTGGGTCCTGATTGCTCTCCTGGCCCACAGAGACAGTCAGTATCTTCTAGGAAGATGCAGATTTTGTAGCAGTGATTCTCCACCTACCCTCCATTCAAGGCAGTTACAATTATTTTCTCATTTCTCATTTTTCTTGGCGAGTTTCTCTGTATTCTGTCTGTTTGCCTTCAGCTACTGAGCCTTCCAGTTGTCTATTATTTCTTCATTCACAATCTCGTTAAATTTGAATTGAGAAAATTGCATTTAGAGAGTGTTTAATAAAATTATTTCATGTTACTGAAGGATTTTTTGATGAGTAAATGCTGATTATCCCTTTAGCAACTCAATACCTGGTGCTTAGTTGGGTCCTTATGTTTACAGCTGTGATGCCTTTACTCCAGTGCTCTATTTCATAATTTAGTGGTTTCTCCTCATAGTCGGGGGAAAACTGAGAACTGAAAGTGACTTATCAGGTGGGGCATTTTTCCCCTCCTCCCTGCCATCTTTATCTCATTAAAAATATGTAAAGAAATACAATATCTAGTATCAAAATATATCATGTGGCAAACTTAAAATATATGACACTAAAAACAGCAGTAGTCACACAAAAAAACTTTCACACTGTCCTGATCTTTGAAGAGTTATTGCTTAATACTTCTCATCTTGTTGATCAAAACATCCTTCTGAAAGGATAACTAAGTTGCTTACCAGAAAGATAAGTCAGAAAATTCATTCTGTCCTGTTCTACTCTATTTACTCTGCAAACATTTCTTTTTTGATTGTCTAGGTACCAAGAACTGGTGATAGAGAACTCTGAAGAGTTTGAACTGTTGAGAATTTGGTCATATACCTATCTAGAATTACAGCCTGAGACATACATATCAGGGATTAACATCCCTCTAAAGAGATAAGGAAAGTGAAGTACAGAAACCGAAAGGACTTGGTTAAAGTCATCAGTTCAGTGTCAACAGAACTAGAATTCTGAGTTTTTGAACTTATGTCTATTCCATTGTCTTTTTTAAAGGCCAGTCACAAGTTCATTTTCATAGTTAAATAACTTTTACAGATCACTCCTCTATAGTCCGTTAATTTTGCAGTATTTCTCAAACTAGCTATTCACTATGAATTCTTTTATTTTTCCCTGAAGAGTAGCTATCAGAGCTAACTTGACAAAATGAGCATACACTTGATCTTTTCAGTCACATGAATTACTTGAGACAGACTCTTTGTTTCCCTCAAGTGAAAATGTAATTCACCTCAGCCTGATTATCTCTGTATTCAAGGCATTTAGCTTTGACAAGTGTTCACTGAGAAGAGGCTATTGGTAGCACTTTATATTTGAATTTATTCAGAGGTCGAGGATGCATGCTTTTGATCTTTCCTAAGGGCTTTGGGGCCAGACAACCTGGTATATTTTTCTGAGGAGAGAACTACACAGGATTCTTAGACACAGTTATCTGAGGCACTTCTATTACACAAACTGCTTCTGAGACATAGACTCATTGGAAGAAATGTTGATTTTTGTTTCCCCATTTCATGTGAAAATGTGTTTTGATTCATTCCAGTGACTGTATGAACACAAGATGAACTGAATTCTTGTCCTTTAGAAATAATTGCTTCACTATAAAATAAATAGATCTTTTGGATATGAGACAGGGATCAAGAGATGGAAAGAGGGGCAGGGGAAAGGAAGGAGACATAAAGAGAATTAAATGTGTTTATGCATGTACCAACTCCCCATAATGAATGTGATCTTTACTCAAATATGTACTAATAAAAATAAAAATTTTTAAAAAGAGATAATTTCCTTTCCCCTTTTCCCATTCCCCTTTCCTTTTTCCTTAAAAAAAAAAAGAGAGAGAGATCGAAGTCTTATATGAATAAAATGTGGCTTTTTCCTGAAGGACACAGACTTGATGTAAATTCCAGTGTAATATATCTTCCTGTAATGATACAGTAATATATTTCAGTGGCGCAGAAAGTATGAGAGGCTGACCACTGTGAATGGAATCTGAACAAAATTTTGGAGAATACATAAAATTTCCGTGTGTATTATTAATTTACATTTATAGATTAAAAATTCTGTACCCCTCAATACGTAAATGACAGATGTCACATGGATTAACCTGTTTGTTGATTACCTTAGACTTGAGAAAAGAGATATTGGGACAGAAAACTAGAAAATGTGGAGGAACCTGGCTCCACCTCTGCAATGTGGCCTTTCAGAAACTGACCAGAGACCGAGGCGCCAAGGGTCCCCGCAGAGTGCTTCCTCCTCCTAGCTGTTCTGAGGGTTCTGGTGGGAGGTCTCTAGAGCAAAGCCTTGCTCGTCACCAAATATCACTTTTCTAGTTCTCGGGGCCTCCAACTCAAAACTGAAGTTGTAGCTAAACCGCAGTTCTGACTTCTCAGACCCCCAGGTCTCTAGTCATACTTGTTAATTACCCCTACTCCCACACAGAGTCTGCCCTTTTTTGCTGGGTGATGCCAGTAAACTTACCTCTGACTAGGATCAGGCTGTACCGGAGGCTCGAAGCCCTTTGGGATTTTCAGAATGTTTAATCGAGTGTTAACATATTAAAGAGGGACGTCCCCCACAGAAATTGTGATGCGTATATTTGTATATGTGTGGCGGCTTATTTCTGAAATTCACTTGCTGTACAGTAAATACATGTTGTATAAGTATGCAAATAAAAAGACATTGGTTTACTGATTTTTGGAGACATTTCACTTCTAGAAAAAGAATCAAATATCAACCAAGATTTAATTCAGTATTCTCAATCTTCTATTTCTACATCTATGTTTTGTATATGCCATTCTGAAAAATCAGAATATGACCTGAAAAACAATTCCTGTGTTGTATTTCTGAATGCCAGATCCAGTCAAACAATTCAAATTAAAACAAAAAGGAAGTAACCATAGGTTAACCATACAATTACCTTGAAAATTCTCCTCTCTCTGCATTTGGGTTAATTGATTTCTTATTGTAAAACTTCGTGTATTCTCGTGTATTTTATTTATTTTACTAAGAACAAAGCTTTAGAAGCACAGTTAGGTGTCCAAAAAGAAAATGTATTCAACAAATATGAATAGGAACCATATTTTAATTCATTGAATAACTTTTATTTGCTTACATGTGGATACTTTATACACAGTTGTACAAAATGAACACAAAGAAAACAATCACAAATATAGCTCTGCTTCAGTCACAGAGTCTATGTACATTTAACCAGCAAGTTTAGGCAGTTAGGACCCGTCACTTGTGAGACTTTTAAGAACTGCACTCATCTTTCTGACTCCTACTGATTTTATTTAGTGCATCTGGAGTGCTATCTGGGCATATTTCATTTAGAAATATTTTAAAGGAATTTTGGTGCTTTTCTCTCTGAGAACTACCTATTTAAATTGTTCTTTTTAGTTCTTGCATTCTTCATTTTATCTTAACCAAATTTGTTGCTTAATATTCGTTGAACAACTTTTAGTTCCGTGTATGTTACAGCTTTAGATAAACTAACATCAAACCAAAGGAATCTAGAAGGCAACTGTTTATTTCACTAGCGGGCTAGTGGGACCAAGTCCAAATCACTAGCAAAGAGCCAGCTCTGAGTTCAGTTTAAATATAGTTTACAAGCAGGAAGTACAAGGCATTACATGACTGGTTACATGGATTGAATTAAGTCACGTATTGTCAGGAAAACTAACACTAAATATATTTGCTTAAAAGGAATTGTGCATCATAACATAGAAGCGTCCTGGGGATGACAGAGGGGGTTCAAGCGGAGCTAGCAGAGTTAAAAAGCATCTTCAACTGGATTATTTCTCTCCAACCAAAGTTCTGAAAGCCAGTTAGAAGCAACACATTTTCTTCATTAAGGCAAACATAAGCTAAGAACAGTCAAATGGGCCCAGCACATTACCAGAAGAAAAGCAACTGGACCCAGATAGTCCAGGCTGACTGAATTCAGCAGGGTGTTTATAGGCAGCAAGAGCATAGGCTAAGGCTGCTATTTGATTTTAATTTGCTATAACATGTCTATAAGTTTGTTATTCTATAACTGTGCCTTTACTAATCATATAATTGTGCCCTTACAGAACCTCACTTCACACCTACTTACTCTAAAATGATTATGAAGGATTCAATGGTGCCTAACAACACCTAGACATCCAGTGAGTTCCGGTCAGCTGGCTGTAGTACAGTGTAGAGTTCACCAGGGGAACAGAGGCCCTGAAATAGGAGGAAAAAAGTTTAAAAAAATCTTGGGTACTCAGAAACCAAGAAGGAAGAGAACAGGCTGGCTTTCTTGTGAGGACGCAAGGGCGGTGTCTAGTGTTAGTGAGAGGCTAAGAAAGGCCACTTGTTTTCTGGCAATCTCAGTATTCAGGAACAAAGCAGGGAATTATGATTTTTAGGGTGGGCCTCCTGGTATTTTGCCCATTAGGCCTTGGTTCTACAAAAGAATTGATCCCCTTGGTCCTTCCTGGAATGGAATAGATTGGAAAGGGTGACAGTCCCAAATCAAGCAGACTCAAAGTTTTAGCGTCACTGGAATGTTGAGTTTTAATCTCTCTCTTTCTACCACTTTATCCAAACAACTGAAAGCACCACCATGAATTGGTAAGTAAATAGTTCTCATTAGTGAAAAACTGCTCAAAGTAGTGAGTCACTCAAAAAGAGGATGCTTGAACCCAAATATAGGAAGTAAATTCTTCTCATTAGTGAAATTCTGTCCAAAGCATTGAGTCAATACAAAAGAGGACTCTTGAACCCAAATATTTCATTCTGGTACCAGTGCTCTTTTCTATTTCTAACCTAAACTTCTAACTTGAATGTACCAGAAACCATGGATTTAAATCTGATGTCATTTCAGTTTTTTCTTTCCTGTCTTGGAGGAAACTCCCCAATGCCCCACACCCGGCTAAATTTACTCTGCTCTTGATGGGTAGCTTTCCAAGAGTTCTATTGCTTCCTCTTCTTTCTCCCTTATCTTTACAAACACTGACATAATGACTACCCTCTCCTTTTATGAAACCGCATAAAGTCATAACAAGCAGTGATAACACTCCAGGACGGGCAGTGCTGCTATTTTCTTTCTATGTTTCATAAGGTAGAGAGATGAGGAATTTGATTCTGATTTATAGTTACTTTCTTGTTTTTCTTTGGATATTGGTATTGCAAAGACAATCAGTTCCTGAGCCCTAGTAAGATATAAGGATGAAAGGAAATGAGGATTTTTTTAAAAGAAGAATTTCTATCTTTTTGCTTCTTCAGAATAAAAAAATCCCTTTTATTCTATGAATGTGAAACAATGTGATTCTGTTCTTAAATTCTGAAACACTGAATTCAAATTTCCACTGACCTGGAATTAACTAAAAGTAATTACCATATATTCACTTCACTGTAAATGAGAAAGAATACATTGATCACAAACATGATTTTCAATTGACAAATAGCTTTAAGATTGATTTCAAGTGTAAAATATGGGCTCAAAGGACAAAGGAACATTAACTTTTACTAAAGCTTATCAAAATGTCCATTGAGCACATATATTTATACTTTCCTTTCTCACATGATGAGCTAATTGAGCTTGGTAGAAATATTTTATTACATATATTTTCATTATCTGTTTAAAATTAAAATTGAGCAGAAGTAATACTTATTCTTGTCCATTTCCTGCCCATACATTTGGAATTCCTCTTGTTATTAACATCTTGCATTAGCACTGTATTTTGTTAAATGACCCAATATTTATGTTATTAACTAACGGCTATAGTTTACAGAAGGCTTTACCCTTTGTGTTGTGGAGTTCTGTGGCTTTTGGAAAATGCATAATGTCCTGAATTTACCATCACATTATCATACAAAATTGATGTACAGCCCTGAAAATCCCATCATCCCCCTGAATTCCTGTGAATGACTGGTTATTCCACTAAAATTTTCTATAGTTTTGCCTTCCTAACTATGCCTTATTCCTGGAATCATAATAAATAGCCATTTTAGATGGTTTCTTCATTTAGCAATATACTGGCTTCTTTCACCAAACAAAATGCATATTCCGTTTCCTCCTTATCTTTTCATACCTTGATAGCTCATTTCTTCCTGTTGCTAAGTAGTAGTCTACTTAATGAACATACTGTATTTTGTTTATCCATTCAGCCATTGCAGGACATGTTGCTTCCATTTTCTGGCAGTCATGAATAATAATTAATGCATATGAAATTTTCATGTATAAATTTTGGACACAAATTTTCAACTCATTGGGTAAATGCCAAAGGGTACAATTTCCAGATTTTGTAATAAGACTGTGTGTTGCTTTGTGGGAAATTTCCTAGCTTCCAAAGTAACTGTACCATTTTGCATTCACTTTCACGAGCTATGAATGCAGGGAACCTCTGTACCACATCCTTGCCAGCATTTAATGTTGCCTTTATTTCAGATTTTTATCCACCTAATTAATATGTAATGGAATCTTGTTTTAACTTGCAATTCCCTAATGATATATGATATTAAAAACCTTTTCATGTATCTATTTGTCATTTATAAATCTTTGGTAAATGATCTGTTCAGTTTTTTGACCATTTCAAAATTGGGTTATTTACTTTCTAATTGTTGAGTGTTAAATGTTTATTTTTATACAATTTACAGTTTTGCAAATATTTGTTTTGCAAATATTTTCTTGTCTTTTCATTCTCTTAAGGGATTGTCTTTTTTTCTGCATCATGGCCATTTTAGTCGATGTGCTGCTGAGCTATTCACAGAGGGGTTCATCTTTTAAAAATGAGATGTGTTCAACAAACAAGCAATTTTCTTGGCTTTGGGGGAGTACCGGTTATGTTGCTATGGAACAGGAAAACTTCAAACTTAAGTTCTCTAGATTTATGAGAGCCCAAAGTGAATTCTTCGAAGAATTAGGTGGAAGATTATCTGAATTATCAAATTTTGTGGAGCAGAATGGACCCAATGCAAATGTTTGACACCTTTAAGAAGGGTTCCACCTTTGTGTCCTTGCATGGAACTGGTGCTTGTGATCTTCCGATCTGAAGTTTTACCTCGCACTTTTCCCTTTTAGTATCCTCTCCTGACGTGTTGATCTGCTACTGTTTGCATCACTGTCTGAATTTCCTTCGTTTGATGCCTAACGCACAACAGCGAATCGTGAGCTTGGGCTTCTCTGCCAAGCTTGTTGGACATCAGCTCTCAGCTCCACAACTGGTAAATTTTGTGCCTTTACAGAAGTTGATAACTTTCTTCAGCCTATTTCTTTGTGTACTCAGCTCACAGGTCTGTTGAGAAGATTAATTAATATGTGCAAAGGTTTAATACATCGCCTGGCACTGGTGCTCAGGAAATGTCTGTTCTCATCCCCTTTTCTTTTCCTCTGTGTTCTCCTCATTTTATAAACTATAGTCTTTGTTTTTGACTACCAGCTTTCCTTGTTCAAGGGTGAATGTTCCTCCTGGTAGCATTTGGAACAACACCCCTTCCTTCCTCCCCTGGCTTCCTCTCTCTGGGAAGTGTGCTGTGGTCAGTCCCATACAGTCTCTTTTGGTCTCATAATGAAGCTTCTATACAGACACAATTGAGGTTCTTTCTTGGACTTACAGTTTCCTTTCTTCTTTAGCTATAGCTATTTTTGGCTATTTCTAACTTTTCTGTCATTTCAAAGGGCCCTGAAAGCAGTCGTTTGTGATATTAATAAGTATTTAATGATGAATTACTACGTGTCTAGCACAGAAGTGTGGCTGAGGAGTTCAAAAGGAGTATGACCTAGGAATCTTTCTTTCAAATTGATGGTCTACTTAGGGAGACAAGATATATACTTAACATAGACTTCAGCACCAGATTGGCCTTGCCTAAAGGTTAGGTGCGGTCAGAATGTAAGCTGGTGGTTTCACAGGATTCACTGGAATATCACTCAGGTCCCCACACCCTATGCTCTGGCTGTCACCCAGAGTGGCATGTGTTAGCAAAAGGAGTTCAGGGAAATGAGCATGAGAGGTTGATGGTGAGAGAAAATGAAGAGACAGAATGATTCAGTGTGTGACTGCAACTGAGCTGGAGAAGAGGCAAGTGACTTTTGGAGGATTATCAAAAGGAGCTGCTCTGGGGGTGGGGGAGAACCTGACCTGAGACAGGCTCCTAGGATAAGAGAGTTGCCCTTTTCCCCTTCTACTCGCATTCTTGCTTGTCACTTTTCTGCCGGTTTTGTGGCCATGGACATATATCTGATGAGAACTATGATTTGCAAGATTTTGAACTCCATAGAGGTAATTCAACATTTAAAAACACCTTGTTCAAAGAGGATGCAAGAAAGCTTATGAGATGAAAAAAATGGGGAAAATGAGACAATGGCAAAGTAACAGTGGGCACATGAGGCGGATCCAGGAGTGAGGTTAGAAAACAAAGCCTGTGCTAGAGTTTACTAAATTTGTTGGACATGCATCTGTTTAGACAGTGATGAGAAAAGTAACACAACTATTTCCAACATTGTTGCAACTCATCAAGTAATAACCTGTGATGTAGGAGAAAAGTAACTATTCCCGGCACTAAAACCACAGAAAGAATTCTTCTCGGTGTCTTCATAGGACAAAGATATAGATTTTAAAACTCTAACTTGGACTTCTGCAAGAATTTCACTGTAAGAAGGAAGAAGGAGAATGTCTGCTAATCAGAAACCATCACACTCCATTTCCTGTATCAGTATTACAGATTGCTTTTTCTACTGTTAATATCCAAGGCTCCTCCAAGATTTCTCCATAGCTCATAGGACCAAGGAGAAAAATCTTGTGAGAGTAGAGCTCTATCTTGACACTGAACCTCAATAAAATATTCCTTCTTGCCCCTCACCTTCTGCTGTGGGCTAAATTGTTTCCTCCAAAAATGCCTATGTTGAAAGTTTAAGCCCTATTACCTCAGAATAAGATTGTGTTTGAAGATAATGTTATTAAAAAGGTGGTTAAGTTAAACCAAGTCTATTAGGGCAAGCCCTAAACTAGCATAGCTGGTGTTCTAAAATAAGTAGAGATTAAGACTCAGAGAGACATCAAGCAGAAGTAGGCACAGAGAGATAACCATGTCACCTCACAGTGAAAAGATGGCCATCTACCAGCCAAGAACAGAGGGCTCAGAAGAAAACAACCCTGATGATTTCTTGTCTTGGACTTCTAGCTTTCAGAACTGTGAGAAAATAGATTTATGCTGTTTAATCCACCTATTCTGTGGCATTTGTCATGGTAGTCCTAGCAAACAAACGTACCTTAAATTGGTCTTGTATGCCATGTTATGTCAATATTCTTTTTAAAAACTAAAAGGTTTCAGTTTTTCTAGTTTTTACAATTTTCAAAAATCTGACCCTAATCTGCCTTGCCCTACTTTTAAACTATTTAAACTCCTCTAGAAAAATTGCTCCATACATTTCCTGCCAAGTATATTTTATACTTTATATGTTTGTGTCTTTGTTCATTTTAGCCATTGCTGTAGTCAGGGGTTGTACAGAGAACAATTAGAATCAGGATTTGGAGTTTATAATATTATTTTTATGATGGTCACCTAGACTTAACACAAGAAAATACAGGAAATCTATCCATATCACTAAAGACCAATATTTAGCCATAGGCCTAAATCCCACAGCAAAGTCCTACATGAGTCCAGATAAAGACCCAGAGCTCACGACAATGCCTCCCACGAGTCCAACTGGAGGTCTAGAACACACAAGAAGGACTCACACCAGTCTCTGTTATGGATCTGTGCTGGGAAGGCCCAAAGGTCAGCAGTGGAAGCCAGAAAGTCTATGCCAGTGGGGGGTGGGGGAGGAGCTGTACTGATAGACTGAGGGTTCTGCGCTGGAGCCAAGAAGTCACACTCACAACAAAGACCAGGGCTGTCCTGAAAAACACCACAGCCATCCTCAGCGACATGGAGGCAACTCGGAGGCCCTGAGCTCCTCCGACGATAAGCACAGTGGTGTAGATGCCAGGAAGCCAGCAAGAAGAGTTCATCCTGGAGACCATACGGCACACGTCTTCCTCTCCGAAGCCAGGAAGCAATGCTGGATGTGAAGACCAGAGCTTCTCCAGGAGAACCAACGGCTCAAACAGCAACTTGTACGAGAACCCACAATGCCTTAGTGTATTAATGCTTTAACACACTAATGGGACAGCTTCTTCTCCACGTCTCTATTTATGCTGGCAACTTTCCTCAGGTGGAACATCCATGCTCAGCACCATGCTGATGTAATCTAGCTGGCATCAAGTTGACTGCCAGTTTTTAATCCGTAACAGCCATAATATTGCAATTTACATCCTTTGAGATCATACCCATCTGTTAGTGTTCATCTACGATGCACACTGCTATACAAAGCCTTGGGTTTTTCTTAACTAGCACATCTTTATTTTTTGAATTCTTGTAACATTTTGACATTTATTCACCTTTTAATCCTTCCTTTTGAAGATAAGATTCTAGTGTGCTCGGTTGTATTTCTATACCTAGAAATAAAGATCTCAGCACAATATCTTCTGAAGAGAAAGTGCTTCATTTGTTCATTTATTTACCTGTATGCTGCTATTGGTCCAATCTTACATCATATTAACTTATAGAGGATTCAACAGAGAACAAAAAGGATGTAGTTTCTGTTTTGCAGATTTTAAATTCCACTGAGGGTACAGATTCCTGTGTAATTTATAGGTTGTTGCTTACACATTGATGAAGAATACTTTGTTACCTGTTTCAGAAAGTGTCCTCAGAGAAGATTCTCTAAAGGTACTCTTGAGGCCAAGACATGTAAAATAAGAGGAAGTGGCACCCGACGTGTTGCTAAGCCCTTCAGGTAGGGTGAGCTTAGCGTGCACACCGCGTGCTGTAAGCAGGAGGTGATGCCAAGGGGAGGTTGGAGAGAAAAGTGGGCTTAGGTATTGCAGAGCCCTGGAGAGGCTTGTGCACCACTGAAACCTCCAAAAATTTTAAACAGGGAAATACTGCCGCGTGATTTTAAAACTGCTATGCTATGATGTGGAGAAGGGATTGTAGGAGTGAAAACATGGAAACACATTCTGAAGTAGAACCTGCAGATAGCGAGGATGTGAAGAAAGAAAGATGTCAAGGACTACCCTCAAATCTCTGTCTCCATTAGAAATCTTCTGTTTTTAACCATAAAAGAGTACTTTATTTAAAAATAAAGGACTTCATCATTGAAAACAGTCTTATGCCAGGAATGGTGGCCCATGTCTATAAGCCTGGCATTCTAGGAGGCTGAGATAAGAGCAAGTTTGAACCCAGTCTGGACAACTTAAGGACTTAGTGAAAACCTATCTAAAAAGGGGGGGAAAAAGAAAGAAAAGAAAACGATCTATGACACCTCTACACCCCAAAACACATACACATGAACCTCCTAAATTTTCTTAAATTCATTTGTCAGGAATAAATGGGTAATGTCTTAAATAGTTGAGTTTCTATTATTCTGAAACATTCTCTCTCTCTCTCTTTCTCTCTCTCTCTCTCTCTCTCTCTCTCTCTCTCTCTCGTGTGTGTCTGTGTGTGTCTGTGTGTGTTGAGAAGAAAAAGAATATTATTTAAAGCAAAAATCTAATGCAGTTATTTCTAACTTTCATGGGGGTAGCATAAGTCTATTTTAAGTAAATAGTGTTTCACTTACAAAAATCACCTCAACTGGTGTTTTCATGAATGGCCTAATACGAAATGTGAGAGATGAAGTGAGAGAGTGAGAGCAAATCAGAGAGTGAAAGAGAGGGACTGAAGCAAAGGGAAAGAAGGAAATTGCCCTGTGTAATAGAGCTGTGACACTGGAGAGCCTTGGAGAGAGTCAGGAAATGCAAAAAGGGCACCCATCAGGGAGCCCCAGGAAATCCTCAGAGTGCAGGGCTTTATTCATGGTAAAGGAGCCAGGGAACTTTAGAATAACAGTGACCAATATTTCCATAAGTTTCTCAGCTATACCGTATTCCTTCCTAAACTTCCACTGAAATTCTGCTATACATGACTGATTTTAAGCTTTGGGGAACAAGAAGAGAGTTAATATACAGGTTGGGAAAGAGCACTGAAAAGAGAGATCGGTCCAAGAGCTGATAACCTGTGCCACAGAGAATCAGGCTGCACAGTGGGTTGGTGGATGGGAAACAGACATCGTTTCAGTTCTCTCCTGTGGGTAAGAAATTCCCTTGGTTTGGAAATTGTGGTTTGGGCACTTGTATCATTTTATTTGAGTAGCTAAAGTTTACTTTGGGAGGCTGGAGCAATTAGGGATATTCAGGCAGCAGAATCTAATTGTGTATGTTTCAATCATTTCAATTTTCTCATGTATCTCCCATATGCCTCTACTGTAGATAACTCTTTGCATAACTGAACACATTTCTTGGCCATTCCTCACTAGGTTTTTATACATGGAATAAAATTCTTGTGAGAAACTGTTTGACCATGAGTCATAGTTCTTTCATCGTTTAAAATGCATTAGTGTTTCAGTACTGGTAAGGTATAGCAATGCTGGCTTGGGGCAGGGAATTGCCAGAATTTCATCTTTGGATGCCCCATAAATAAGAACTAGCAGAACTTTTGGATGGCCTTTAAATTTAGATTTTAAAATTATTACAACTTCAGCATTTAATTACTTTGTATTTGAAAGGTCACTAGAAACCAAGAGTTTAGAAGAAGTAGTGTTGAAACTGAAAAAACATTCAATCAATTTCTATTGAAACCAAGATCCTTTCTTGCATTTTTTTTTTCCTTTTGAGAAGGTTATGGGGTAGAAAGAGGTTGTGGGGAATGAGGTAGTTATTGTTTTTGTGAAACTCTTTGGTTTTGACTCTGACCTTTATTTTGTAGTAGAAGGTAGAATGTTCTGTATTAAATGGAAGAAATTTGTGAAGAAGTATAGAAATTGTAATTGACAAGCTGAGATATAGTCTAAAAGAGACCCCATATTGGCTATGAGAATCACTTAGCCTCAGTGTACGAGCTCCTTGTGGGGTTATAGGGTGACAGTTGAATTTCAAAGATCCATAGTGCAGGGATGTTTCATAAGCTTGAGTAATCTGATTTGTGTTGTGTGCCTTGATCAGTACTATCCTTTCTCCTCCTAGCTACATCCATCATTTGTCTTGCACACCATTCTACCAGTTTGGGAAAATTTTGGCATCTTTAATTGCCTGCAGATAAATCATAATTGTTCCTCAAGTCCATTTACAGCCACATATTCCCAAATATGCCTGTTTCCATAAGACTCCCTACATCATAAGAAGTTGGAAGGAATAAACAAAGATGCATGAAAGGCTTTAAGGTCAAGTTTACACTTTATTATTCTCTAGGCTTATGATGTGCATAAATAATAAAAGTGGGCCTCTTGGTTCTATAGTTGACCATGGGAAATTTCTGAAGAACCTAGGTGTTTTTTGTAATAAAATACCCACTTGCTTTTTGAACCTTAAACTACTTTGAAGCTTTTGTGTAGTATCAATCTATTATTATTGCTTGTACACATCAGAGTTTATTATGCTGGGTGTTTTATTTGCATGCCGATACAATGCAATTACTTCAGCTCATGTTTTGGTTTTCATGGAAATTCTTGCTTTACAATTAGATTTGTTACTCTCTAGAAGCACAGTTGCATTAGGAAAGCAAAGTATTTATGAAAGCAATGATTCTGGCAACTTGACAGAGGGGAAAAAAATAACCAAATGAAAAATCTACTTTCCCCTTTCCTTGAGGCCCAGTTTGTTTTGAATCTGCAGTAAGGCTTAATAGGGTACTGCCCCAATCCCAGCTGGGGACTTCTTGGTTCTTTCCAACAATTATGGTTTACCAAGAACTGTCCTTATTCTGTTCTGTAGTCTAGAAAGCATCCTAATGCCATGTTTGCACAAGAAGTTGCCTGTTCATTGGCTTGTCTGCCTAACAGATATAGAGTTACTTGAAGTTGGATATAGTTCCTCATTCATCTGTTCCTCACTAGGGCCAGTCCAATATGAAGAAAGACTATTTAACTGTAGTGCCCAGAAGTTTAATTTAATGCTTGCCTTATAAAGTCTGTCATACCGGGTCAAGCCAGGCATGCTGTTTGCATTAAGATCCTCTTGGCTAACTATAGAGTTATTCCTGAAAGAGATTAAACAGAAGGAACCAAACTTGCATGAAGTGGGAAGAGAGATGTGCTGGGGGATTGGCAGGGAGTCGATATGGTGTCACACTAATGCTTTATAGCCCTGTCTCATTCCAAAACACTGTGAAGTAAAATACTAAACCTCCTTTGGGAATTAACTCCAAGTTGGGGAAGAAAATCTATAATGGCAGGAGTGGACAACTGGCTGTCATCGTGATGAGCTATGGAGGGATGTCTCTTAGCTTAGTAAAAACAAGCTCTTCCAGTGAAGCAGGATGCACTGGATACTAGGCAAAAGGTGATCTCGAGAGGTCTTGGAGTCCTGTCGACAGAGTTCAGGGACTGAGAAGACCAAAGCCACTGTAGTTGCTGCTTTGTATTGGGTAGAGACCCTGAAATACAGCTAGATAATACAGCAATTACCATAGATAAACAGTTGATTTGATGAGCAGATGAAAAGAGCATTCGGCTTTCTTAACAAGCTCATGGTTCCTCTATTTTAGTGAGAGAAAATAATTTGATAGTTCCCATGGGAAAATCATGCTTTTGGGCAGAGAAGCCATTTTCCCATGAAGGAGGTGTGTTTGAGCTGATTGGTCTCTGGGTAAAGGTCTTTTCCTAGATCAGATTGGGGTTTGCGTAGGGGCAACCCGTAGGTGAGAAGCACCTCGCTTCTGGGGTTTGTGTGTGAGTGGGCTGAGCAAACAAAGGAGGTTGTAAGGAGCCCAATGGGCTTCAGAGCCTCAGTTTCAGTCCCATGGGGCTGGTTGGCTGACTGCCCACCTGCTGCTCTGTCTCTAACAAAGTTCCACAGTTGACTTTTGAAAGTGTTCTCACATGTAGATCCTGTTATGGAGGAAGTCTGATGAGACGCCTACAGTCACAAAAGTACTTTAATTATGTTCTTAAACCTTTCACCCCTCTACCCAACCTGTGTCTTAATACCCTGGTCAGAAATGCTACCCTGTGCTCTAGACCCTGAATTTTGTGGAATCTTTCACACAAAACTATCCATCTGTATGGGTCCTACTGTGGCCAGCTGACCTACCTGGCTCAAACTGCTGCAGGCTGGGGATTAATGACTAAAGAAAAATTTCTTCCAAAAATAGAAGTAGTAACAGTGAAGTGTTGAGTTTTCCATGGGAGATTTCTTCCATTCTGAACCTCTTCCTCTCTTGTCTCCATTAGTCCCATACTGTAGTTTCCTGCAGTTAACCAAATGAATTGCTCAGTGTCTTATATCAAATATGAGATATTTTGTTTTTTAATTACTTGCTTGAGCTGCTATTCATTGCCTTTTGAAGAACTCCCCTTTAAATTTCCTAGGAATGTCAAGGTTTATTGGAGCATGGAAGGACTCAGCCCTTTTCCAGTGCTAGATATGCAGCACACTGTGGTTTTGTTAGTCCTACCGCCACTTGAATTTGCTGCTAAAGACCAGTCCTGCACTTTTCTCTAGCAGTGCGTGTCTACTGCTTCGGTGGTTCCCTTGCCGGTCATGCCCCCTTGTTTTTCTGCAGTGCTTCTTTGCTTACATTTGATCCCTGTGGCTCTAGTAAAAAGCTCTTTTGATTTCCACATGCAGACACATCCTGGGGTACAAACTGACTGACACTGAGATCTGGTGGTGTTCCATTAACTCTTGTACCTGAAAGACTGGAGCTGGTATTCCCTGTTCACTACTGCTACTCACCATGTGGCAACATAGCCTTTTAAAAGCCTCTCCTCACTTAACATGTATTTATACTGTTCTTCTCTAAACATACTGCCTTATTATGGCAGATAAAGTATAACTGTTCAGGAAACCATTTTGTGTTCCTCCAAGACACATAAGAAGAGTTCATTTTCCAGCCTTTATTGTACCTAGATTATGTGATGAGAACAATTACATGATGAGAACATGGGCCCACATGTCTGTTCCCTGGTCTTGCCATAATATGTTTCTTGTGAGATCCTTCATGCACTGTTTCTTCATGTGGCTGAAAGTAAAAGATTCCGAAAGGGTAGTACCACCAGTTAGGGACAACCTGATCCTTGAGCTGCTACCTAGAGAAGAACTACCCAGGAGAGTAGTCGACTTGCCCTTGATGTGTATGTATGAGAAATAAATATTTATTTTTTTATTTTGAGAAATAAATATTTATTTTGTGAATTTCTGAAATGTGTGCCTCTGCTACTGCTGCAGATCCCAATAAACTTCTTGCTCAAGTCAGTTTACTCTCCCTGGATGATGTCGCTCAAGTTCTTTTAGCATTCAGAAGAAAAATCTTTTACATGTACTCAATCCAAAAAGTATTTGCTTCAGGTGGGCTTGTTTGCCAGCTCTTGGTCACTGATGAGTTTGGAACTTCCAGGATCACACCTTTATCAGTTAGCATTGCTATGCTATGTTTTGGTGTTTCATAATCCCCAAATCTAAGTGGATTAATACCAATAAAGGTTTATATCTTTCTCAAGTTGTGTGTCTGTCATGGGTTAGGTGAGGCTCTGCTGCATGTCATTGTCATGGTCCTTAGAATGATGGTGTAGCCACATCTCTATCTGGGGCATTGATGGCCTCGTGAGTGAAGTAAATAGAGCCAGTGACCACATGGTGTTTCTTAAAAGCTTCTACATGTAAATGACAAATACCAATTCTGCTGGCATGGAATGGACTAAAAGCAAGTCACATGGTCAAAGCTGATGTCATGGAGAATGATATAGAATCACAGAAAGGGGAACTGGGATATTAGAAAGAATAGTAATGCGATTTGCTACAACATTCAAAAGATATCCATCTCAATTTCTGTTTTGAAAGGGATCATAGTGATTTTTCTGACTAGTTCTTGGAGATGGAGCAGAACTTTATATCCTTTCCTGCTGGGACTTCACAGAGTGCCTTGTGCACAGGAGACAGTTTGGGGAGGTTTGATCCACTGCTGTTATTCTGTC
Organism: Hydrochoerus hydrochaeris; assembly: GCA_004027455.1. Classification (NCBI taxonomy): domain Eukaryota; kingdom Metazoa; phylum Chordata; class Mammalia; order Rodentia; family Hydrochaeridae; genus Hydrochoerus; species Hydrochoerus hydrochaeris. The sequence continues at coordinate 137,157 of PVLA01000201.1, read as the reverse complement.
TATAGCTTCTGATGAGCAAAATAGATTGAGACTAACATGAGCCTTAAGGAAATTCTGAGAGCCTGTGCCGTGTGCAGAAGTGTGTTATTCAATAGTCAGTTTTACTTAGTTCATAAAAATGACCACTTCAAGATGCCTCAAGCTTTTCCAGTCTATCACCTTCAGCTCATCATGCTTCATCAGTCTTGGTGACTAATGGAGTGAAGATGTTTGTGTGCTATTTACTAATAGAAAACTGAAAGCATAATGATTTCTGAAATTGGTACTAGAAAATCCATGTTGATTCAAGTGGGAAAATGCTTTTCTCCCTTACTTAGATTCCCTCCATGACCCATAACTGCATCACACCTGTCCTATCTTTTCTGGGAAGTACCTGAGGGACACTTTTTATATTTCTTTCTGGCTTCTACATGCTTCTCTCAAAAAGAGAGAGAACAATTAATACAATTAACTTGATAACCAAGAGTCTGTTATCCTCTGGTGGAGTCCAGTTTCTAGAGGTTAGAGTTTGCTTTAAAAGCAGGGAAAAGGGCTGGGGGGTGAAGCCCAGTGGTAGAGCACTTGTCTGACATCAAAGAGGCCTGTGTTTGATTCTCAGAACTAACAACTAAAAGCAGGGACAAACCTCACCCTATTTTCCTACACAGATCATGATATGGATAAGTAAGGAGCACATGGTGTCTCTTCTTACTTTCGTACAGAGATCCAACTGGATTATGGCTGGAGCATGCTTGGTGGAGGTAGGTCTGGGGAGGACTCCTGTCCTGTTCTTTTTTGGCCTCTCTGTCTTCCTCCTCCTCCTCCAGCTCTCCTCCTCCTCCTCCTTCTCTTCCTCCCCCTCCTTCTCTTCCTTCTTCTCCTCCTCCTCCTTCTTCTTTTTGTCTCTGTCTTATTCTTGATGGACCTGTGGAGCATCTTACTGAGTAACAGTATTTATCATTTTCTTGGTAAGTCCAATGCTCCAATGCTCTGCACCAAGGGAAACCTATTTAGGCCTCAGAGTCAAGCTGAATGTCGTAGTTGTGAGCTTAGTATATTAACCCTTTGTTAATGTATATTTGGTTTCCATTTGGCTCCTGGTAGATTTCTCTCTGGTTACAGCTCGGGAAAGAGCTAGAGACAGTGATGAAGCTTGTCCTAGGGTCTAGCTATGGATATTTCTATAGACTTACAGTAACAGAAATTATCTCTGTTTTGTGTGGTGTCAGGGATTGAACCTAGCGCTCCACACAAGCTAGGCAAGTACTCTACCTCTGAGCTATACCTCCACCCTACAAAGAGAACATTTTTAAAATATGGCACTTAACTAAAAATAATTAGAGCAAAAATTGGCTGAGTTTGATTACCACAACAGCTAGACAACTAATGTTCTTCATATTAAAACCATCCTCTAAATGATGAATATGGTAAGAAACTTAAATTGAAATAGGTGAAGTATATGTAGTGGTAACTCACTAAATAAGAAAAATGACCCCTTTTCACTGTCTGCATGGTCTCCCTAGGTGATTCCATCAGACCTTGTAGATTTAAGTACCATCTATAGGCTGATGATTCCCCAGTTTTTACTTCCAGTTCTGAATTTTCCATAGTGCATTAAATTCAGATATACATCTACTCTTTTGCAGCTCTTTGGCAATGATAAACAACTTCTTTAAAACTTTCCATGCTTAAAAAAGAACAGATAGTTTGTCAGTACCCCAAACCTCCTCCTCCTCTCACTTTGAGAAAGGGCACTGTCATTCAATTAAAACACAAATAAGTATATTTGTGATTTCTAGCCTTTGTGCACCCTTACCCATAACCTACTAGAATGTTCTTTTGGTCCTCACTTCTATCTCTCTTGAATATGTCTTCTTTTCTCTTAAATTTCTTCCTGATCCAAATTACTTAACAGACTTCCCTGCTTTCCCCACTATTCCCTCCAATCCAATCTTTTCCTGTCATAGCAATGTTCAGAAAACATACTGCGATGATTTTATACCTTGCTTTCTGCTTCATAGAAAGTGGCAATCCCCAAGTAAAGGCTGTTCTACCACCAGATGATATTTGACAATGTCTAGAAACATATTTGATTGTCACAGTGGGGTGGTGGGGAGGTGTAGGCCATGTTCCTGATATCTAGTGGATAGAGTCCAGTGATGCTACTAAACACCTTACGATGCACCGGAAAGCCCTCCACATCAAAGAACTGTCTGATCCAAAATGTTAATAGTGCTATGATTGAGAAACTCTGGTGTTAAATTCAAGCTCTTTGTCTTAGGCTATAAAATGCTTTGATATCTGGCCCTGTTCACTCTCCAAGTAATCTTCTGCTGCCTTCCCCTTCTACCACCTCTATTTCCCCACAAAGACCCTTTTATTCCTTATAACATGTTAGGTTAGGGCTATCTGTGGGCATTTGTCCTTACTGTCACATATCCCTGTTTTATTTCCTTTGTAACACTTTGTACCATCTATAATTTTCTTTTTTTTTAAAGTATTTGTTTAATTTTATAAGGATGACAGAAAAGGATACCACAGAATTGGTGGTAGAACACAAATTTATTTTCTCACATTTTTAGAGCTTAAAGTCTGATATTAATGGATGGGTAAGGTTGGTTTCTTTGACACTTCTCTCAACATACATTGTTTTCTCTTCCTATTGTCTGTAATTAAGCCCAAATTTCTTCTTATAAATACATAAGTGATATTGGATCAGGATCTATTCTAATGACTTTGTCTTTACTTAGTTGGCTATCACAGTGTAGAGACCTTGTCTCCAACTATAGTTGCAGTATGATGTACTCAGAGTTAGAACCTCAGCCTATGAATTTGTTGTACACAAAGGTGAAGTAATACAATTTAGTTCATAACACATGTATATTGTTCATGTTCTTTAAACAAAAATATAAGCCTTGTGGTGGAAAAATCCAGATCTACTGTTATAGCATGTTATAGATCTCCCCTCGAAGTCTCATGTGTTCATAGGTTGGACTTTTCGGAAGTGAGTGAATCTAAAAAGTACTAATATAGATTATGGGTGTGTGATGACTGTCAGTCCATTGATTAGATTATCATAGTTCTGAGTGTAGCTGATAGATTTACTGAAGGCAGAAGACCCTCTCCTAAAGTGAGTGGCACCAGCAAATAGGCCTATAGTTGAATGGAATAAAGAGGGACAGGGAGGCTTAGTGCTTCCTGTGCCCTGCCTGAGACAACATGAACTGTTTCTCCTCAGGCAAACCCCTCTGCCCTGCTGCCCTGTCTGGAATCCAGTTGACTGTGGACTGAAAGTTCTACAAACTCAGCTAAAATAAATCTTCCTCCTCTAACTAATGAGTGCCAGATATTTGTCACAGAAACAACAAATTAACTAAGACATCTATATTACTTAAAAATGTGTCCAAAGCACCTATATTGATACCATGTGTTTAACTAATCAGAAATATTTGTTTTATAAATGGATAGTGACAATATCTTTTAAGATTTGTTGGCTAGTAAACATAAGATAAGATGGAGAAAAATTTCGGATGATTCCTAGGTTTCGTAGATGATAAATGGATGGTGATAGTTACTCTCAATAAATCAATAAACATAAAAGGATGAGAATTTTGGGCAAAAACTTTAAATATATTGAGTAAGAAGAAACTTGGTACATTTTAGGTAGAATTTTTTTTTTACCATTTTTTTATTTAAAGAGAAACAAAAGCATGTAAAGGATAGAGATAATACAGAACTTCAAAAAAAGATAATAAGAAATCACTAGTTCATAAACTACATACTATCTTCTTAGAAATAGTTGTTCAAGTTACAAAATTAAAGCATATAAAGTAGATATTCAAACAGTGAGAGTGTAAAAGCTATGCATGCATGAGTCTCTACATGTATTTCTATCCTTTCTGTATTAGAGGGAAAAACAAAACATAGCAAGACAAAACAAAACAAATTCCTATAAAAACATGAAAACAAAAAGTTGTATAAAACCACAGTACAAGGTGATCTACAATGATTGCTGTGTTGTTTCTTATTATCTTCAATAGAATTGTCTATATCATCAGGCATAATTGAATATAGCAGTATAATTGAATATAGCAGTACATAACAATATTAGCAAAAATAAAACATTGTAGCAGTATAAAACTTCAAAGGCATGTAATAATCAAACCAGAGTGGATATTCTAGTGAATCTTGTCATCTTAAGTGCAGTTGCCTATACTCTCAGACTTGATACTATCAATCATAACAGCTTTGAATAAAATCTATCAATACAAAACAGTGATCTAACAAACCAGATTTGATTACGATCAGTCATGGTAAAACAGTGTAGGTTTTACAGAGCTTTAGATTAAGTCAACAGGAAATTAAGGATGATTACCATACTATATCCTGTTATTTTCAGGATTACTGTCTGTGCCCTCAATCTAGTACAGGTAGAATGACTGGAACAGAATATAATACATCTAAGCAGAGTAGTGTGAGTAATGTGGGTTTTAAATCCTGGTGCACTATTAACAATATGATGTATCAAGGCAATCTATGTTAGAGATTCTAGCCATCCTTCTCTGCCTCATTTCTGCCATGCTATTTTTCTGCCTTTGTTTGTCTACTTTTCTCCTTCATTCTACTGCCTGCCCCACTCATTGAGGTCTTTCTGCCACTGTTCCTAAAATCCTGGTATTTTTTTTTCCTCTCTCTCTAGAATGTCCTTCAGTATTCTCTGTAGGGCTAGATTGGTCTTCACAAACTCCCCCAGTTCCTCTTTGTCATGGAAGCATCTTGTTTCTCCATTAATTTCTAGTGACAGTTGTGCAGGGTACATCAATCTGGGCTGGAGGTTATTTTCTTTCAGGGCTTGGAATACTTGGCTCCAAGCTCTTCTTGATCTGATGGTCTGTGTTGAGAAGTCAGCCATGATTCTGATGGGCTTACCTTTATAGGTAATCTGTTTCTTTTCTCTGATGGCTTTTAATATTCTGTTTTTATATTGAATTTCTGGTATCTTGATTATTATATGTCTGGTTGTAGCTCTGTTTTGGTTGTAGGTGGCTGGAGTTCTGTATGCCTCATATAACTGAATGTCATTTTCTTTTCCCATGCTTGGGAAGTTTTCCTTAATTATTTCCATGAATAGCCTTTGTAATTCACCTGTATGTATTCCTGCTTCTTCGTTCACATTTCTTATACTTAAATTGTAGATTCTCTTGTCATCTTCTAGGCTTTGTATTGTTACTGTCTGTTTCCTTATTATTTTTAAGAGATCTTTCCTTTCATGATCACACACTGCAAACTTATCTTCAGGTTTTGATAGTCTATCCTTAGTTTCTTTTAAGGCATTTTGCCAGCTTTCAATGGAGTTTTTAATTTCCTGGTAGTCTCTTTGAATCTACTTCATGTATTCTATATTTTCTTTATATTCTTTATTGAATGTTTCTCTCCTTTTTTTGTGTTCCTCCCTTCCTCCATCTGTATCTTCCTGAGAGATGCTTCCTGAGAGCATTTCCTTTATTACTCTACTCATATCTTGCTTTACCTGATTTAATATTTCAGTTTTGAGATCATCTACAAGGTTCTGAAGATATCTCTTAATGTCCATTGAAGCCATGTCTGATGTTGCGTGTTTGCCACCCTCAGTCTTCCTTGTTTTTCCTTCTCCTGGATCAGTGCTCTCAGGGTTCCGGGCTGGGGGCCTCCTCCTGCCTCTCTCTCCTGTCATGGTCCTGGCTTCCTCCATACAGGTTACAGTGCAGGTCCCAGCCCTCTTCCCTGTTGGCCTCATTTCCTCCAAAGCACGCTGGCAAGGGACCTTCACCCTCTCCTACCTGCTCTTGTCACTGAGGTGTAAGCAGCAACTGCATATGCCTGCCCCTCCCCACTGGGCCAGCCAAACTTCAGGGGCCTTTACCTGGTTAGTACTTGCTAGGTGCAGGGAATCAATTTGAGATTGCTCATTGGGTCCCAGCCAGGGGTGCAGCCCAGTCCAAGCAAATCCCATGAATCTGCTCTGGGGAGGGAGGAACCAACTGAAGTCACTGTGACTCCCAGTTCAGGCTCCTCCTGCCCGATTCCAACAGGTTGCCCATTTGGTCTTGCCCTTCCCATGGCGGGGGGGTCTCATTCGCAGCACTGACCATGGATTAATGAAGGTCCCTTTGCCGGCTCTGCTCTCTGTTGGGTTCACCAACCCCTGACTTCAGCGCTGCTGTGCTTCCTGTGAGTGGCGGTGGAAATGAACTTGGGCAGCTTTGCCTGCCGGCATGGATTCAGACCATTGCAAATTTGGCAGGTCGCCATAAACAAAAATGCTGTGTTCCATAATTTTTAGCTGTTTCAGTTGTAGTCCTGAAGTATTTGACGAGCTTTTTTATGTTTTAATTTCTTCCTCTGTCAAGAGGATCCATCTCCCTTTGTCTGGGTCTCTCCAGGGTGTTTTATTCTGGCATATGAGTTGTTTCTTCTGGGAGGCTTTGTATTTTGTTGCTCACTGATCGGCCATCTTGACTTCTCTCTCCATTTTAGGTAGAAAATTTAAGACTGCCTTTAGATCTGTGGCCTGTAATGCAGTACAGAGATTTTGGTTAAACATGTACACTTGGGAATCATCAATTTCTGAATAACAGATGACACTATTCAAAAAGAATATACATAGCAGAAAGCCCAAAATGAAAGCAAGATAATAACTGAGTGAATAAAGTTCAAGAAGCATTAAGTGGTAAGAAAAGAGAAAGAAGTGAGGCATATCATAGAATAAAAATGGAGAAATTTTGAAAGGAATGGCCATGTATATGAAAGTATAAAGAAAAGTTCTTCTTAATGGTTGTTCTAAGGAATAAACCTCCCATGAAATACTTTATAGAGAAAAATTCTGTAGTCAATCAAGTGTGAGATATGCTTAGTCTATACACTTTTCTTGCAGAATTACAAATAAAATCATTAGTATACTAATGCCTCTGAGGTGTCTTGCTGTAAAGAAATATAAATATGTTAATTCTCAAGTTAGTTTCCAAAGCTTATTTGTGCATGAATAATTTCCTGCTCTTTCTGCACAACTGTTATTACTGACATTATACAGATCTAGTGTCCCAGTGAACATTCTTCAGGAAACACTGGTATAGCACAGTCAGATAAGTATTGCAAAGATTCCTTTGCATTTGACAATTAGGGGTTTATTGATCTTATCTGAGTGTTTTTCATTGTAGACACTGAATGTTGAAGAGATTTAAAGCAGAAGGAATATTCTGCTCCTTCTCTAAACTTAACCTTGGAGAGGAGGTAGTGTCTTGAGTTGATGTTTACATAAGGGAAACAATGATTTTATATGGGAAAGCCAAGCCAAATTTAAATGCAATAGATTGAGGAACAACAAACCATATTCAGCAAAAGGAGCTGAATATGATTGCCTCTCTGTTTTCTGAGGGGTCTGCATCTGTAAATACACACAACCATGAACCAAAAATATTTAAGAAAAAAAAATTGGTCTGTACTGACCATTTAGAGTTTCTTTGTCATTATTCCTTAAATTTACCAGGTATTAAAACAACCATTTACACAGCATTTGTGTTAAGTATTGTACATAATCTAGAAATTATATATTTTATGTGGGAGGATGCAAATAGGTTGTATGTAAATACTATGCCTTTTATTTTTATGCTTTTTTATTTTAAAAATCAAAATAAAGAATAGAAATGATACAGAATTTCAAAAAAATAGTAGGAAATTAACATTAGCTAATATTGAATATTGTTAGAAGTAGTTGCTTAAGTTACAAGATTAGGCACAAAAAATGATCAAACAATCAAACAATGACAGCATAAACTTTCTTATGAGCTAACAGAGATTAGTAGTATAGTTACCTATCTCATATACATACACACACGTACATCTGTATTTGTATATCTACATACATACAATCCTTTTCTCAAAAGGAAAGAACAACTGGGATGGGGAAATCTCCCAGTTGTTCTTTCCTTTTGAGCACTTTCTTTCCCTTTCATTATTACAATACCTATTGTACATTTTGGGTCTTATTACTCTTTTAGTTTTTTATTTTTATTATTTTTATACTAGGGAGACAAAATGATATTTATAAATGTGGGTTTGATTTATTTCACTTATGAGAGCGGTCTCAAATTGCCTCCATTTACCTATAAAAACCTTAAGATTATCCTTTTTAACAGCTGAGTAATATTCTACTGTATAAAAATACCACATCTTTTTTACCCATTCTGTGGCTGATGGGCAATTAAATTGTTTCCAAGATTTAGCTATTATAAATTGTGCTGCTATGAACATGGGTGCACATAGATCACTGTGGAATGACATTTTCAGTTTTTCTGGGAAAATATCCAGAAGGGGCATAGCTGGATTGAATGAGACCTCCAATCCTAGTTTTTTGAGGAAATCTCCACATTGATTTCCTCAGTGGTTGCACCAGTCTTCATCCCACCGACAGTGAAGAAGTGTTCCTTTTTCCTCACAGCCCTGACAACACTTGTTATCAGTTGATTTCTTGATGGCAACCATTCCTTCTGGAATGAGACAGAATCTCAATGTTGTTTTAATTTGCATTTTTTGGATGACCAATGATGTTGAACATGTCTTCATGCATTTATTTGCCATTTGTATTTATTCATCTGTGAAGTGTGTGTTCATCTCAGATGCCCATTTTTTGGGTTGTATCTTTGAATTTGGGGGTCCTGATGTTTTTCAGTTCTTTATATGTTATAGATACAATCCTTTGTCTGAGGGACAGCTGGCTAAAATTCTTTTCCATCCTGTGGGTTTTCTTTTCACTTTGTTGGTGATTTCTTTTGAAGTACAAAAACTTTTTACTAAGAAGAAATCCCAGTTGTTGATTCTTTGACTGTTTGCATTTTGTTCATGAATTCTTTGTCTACCCCTATGTCTCCAAAATTTCTACCTACCTTGTCTTTCAGTAGATTTAGGGTTGTTATTTTAATGTTTAGACCTTTGATCTATTTTGATTTTAGTTTAGTGCATGTTGATAGGCATGGGTCAAGTTTCAGTCTTCTGTATGTGGAGAGCCAATTTTTCCAACACCATTTATTAAAGAGGCTATCTTTCTTCCAGTGAACATGTTTAGCCCCTTTGTCAAATATCAGTTGGCTGAGTGTCTTTGTAGTTGTGTCTGCATCTTCTAATCTGTTCCATTGATCCTCAGGTCTGGTGTTTTGTTTTTTTTTTTTGTACTTTCTATGTGTTTTATATAAGAGCCTTGGGAATCTGTAGGTTTTTGGTATCTGAAGGGTTTTCTGGAACCAGTTCTCTGTGAATACCAAGGGATGATTGTGGTCAGTAACCAGCAGTAGAACAAGTTGCACATGGAGATGAGAGAAACTATGATTGGGAAGATTCTCCTTTTTCTAGAGACTGGGAGAAGGGAAAGGAGACAATGAATTTGTAGATGTAGGATAAGAAGTAAAATATTCAGCAAGCTCGGGTCTGGCTTGTTTTCTTAGATAAGGACATATACCTAGAGTTTGATTTTGTGCTGAAGAGAAGGTGTCTTCTGCATTTTCCTTTCCCTTCCAAAAGTAGCTCATATATGATTTTGTTCATAGAAAAATTCTTTCCACATGTTACTTGATTAGTGATATGGTTAGGGTATCTTATTTTTGGGGACTTCTACACAGATGTCATTGCCTTGTACCTTTAACTACATGGTTTCCTTTAGGCCTCCACCTCTGGGGCAGATACCTCATATATTTCTGTGTCCCATTACCTTTCACAGAGTAAGGTGCTATAAACATAGTGGGATTACTAGCAAGTCAGAGGCAGCATTGCAATCTACTCAGTATTTAAAAAATTCAGCGAACTAAATTTTTGTAGTGTGAAGTGGTTTAGTACTAGGGTATGCTTATGCAAACCAGTGCACTACATTTTCAATGGTAAATTTTATAGCAAGATTTTTCCTAGCTAGGCATATTGGTGCATTTTTTACTCCATACTACTTGAGAGACTGAGGTAAGAGGATTGTTTGAGCCCTTCAGTTAGAGACCACCCTAGGCAAAATAGCAAGTGTAAGAATACTTCTGATTCAGGTTTATTTGGATTATTTTTATACTATCCATGTAAACTCTGTTGAGTTTCAATCCCAGATTTCTCTACTTTAAAGTGTGTTGAACATTTTTCAGAATGCAACACACATAATTAAAGCCCAATGGGATTTGTAAGCACAAAGAATGGCTACTGTTATTATGATTATTGTAGAAGATTATAGCCCTAAAAAAGACAACTAAATAATCAAGATTGCAAAGTTTATATTTTTAAATTGTGTAGCTGTTGTTCTGGTTACAGCTGTTCCCAGTTTTTTCTTCATAATTATTTCCCCTATGAACTATTTAGTCCTTTTTAGGCACCTTACCTTTTAAATTTTTACCACCATATCTTCTATTTATATTTATTTAACATGTATGTTTAAACTTTGACTTTTCCCTTCCAAATATTTTTCATTTTTTATTTTAAAGAGAATAAAACCCAACAAAACAGAGTAAAGCCAATCAGAACAAAATAGTGAATGTAGTACAGAATTTTGAAACTGGAAAATAGGAAATCAATAGTGACCACCATAATATATCTTGTTATCTTCACAATAATTGTCCATTCCACCAGGCAGAGTAAAATAAAATAAAATAAAACAGAATAAAACCAATCAAAACAGAACATTGAATAAAACAAAATTATAAGTCAAAACAAAACTAAATAGTGAGAACAATATTGGATTTCAAAAACAAGATAGAAGGAAATCCCCCATATTTACAATATTTTATACTGTTATCCTCCTAGTAGATGCTCAGACTACTGGCCTTAGGCCTGCAAAGTCAATCAAACAATACAACAATAGTTGTTCGTGTGCCTCAGTTGCTATCTACTCAGCCCATCCTCTGAACCAGCTGGTTGTTTCGAGAAGAGGGAGTCTTGATCCTCAGCCCACACATCTGTTGGCTTACAGGGAGGGCCATTTGGCTCCTCTCTTCCTGGGCCCCACATGGTTTGTGTGGCTTATTGGAAGGGTGAACTGGCTTCTTGATGTACTCCTCCCAGACCCAGCATGGCTTCTGCTGACTCACGAGATGTTGGAGATGTTGAGTTACTGGAATTTATGCGACCTGGTTTGTCTTTCCTTGGGTCCCCCATGGTTTGCACAACTTACTGGAAGGGCGAACTCATTTCTTGAAGTACTCTTCCCAGGCCCAGGATGATGTGGAGGGGCAAACTCTATTTTTTATTTCTTTAATTTTAAGCACTCCAAAATATCATTACATTATTAATTTTCCTCTATTCATCAATTGCCAACAAGAAGACTGAGAGCCATCAATTTATTTTTCTGATACTCAACAAAGATTTGTTGGGCACTCATTGTGTTCTAATTATTGTTCTTGGTGCAAAACATACAAACAGTCAATAAAACATCTCTATCATTATGCATCTTTCATTGTAAAGAAATAAACAAGTAAATATTAGATAATCAGCTGGCTAACCTTAGTTCTTAAGTGAGCCACCAGAAAATAGAACACTAATTTGCAAGGAGTGTGTGGATTAGGTAGAAAGCAAAGAAGCAAAGACTACAGATGTACTATATCTAGAATGTTAGACTAAAAAGTAGAAGTTCATTGGATCATGTAATAGAATAGGTCTTTAGGAATCATGATAGAAAAACCAAAAAGGTGTTTAACTGATGATATGTAAATGTTAGCAGTGGCTTCCAGATTGAAAAGCATTTTAGTTAATTTCACTCTATTATCTGAAAACAGCACTACTTAAGAGTCTTTACCAATAAACTTAGGGATAAGAGTCTTTGGTTTGTTGGAGTGTCTTCAGGAGTGGAACACAGCAATGAGCATACTTTATTATGTTAGTCTTCGGTTCAGATTTTTAAACAGGCAGTCATTGGCAGCTGTATAGAAGAAAGCAGCTTACTCAATACTAGATTCCAGAGCCTCACTCTTGCGGGAAAACAAATCTATTAAGAAAGTAATTAGTCCATTTTGGAGATGTTGAGTTACTGGAATTTATGCAATTTTTAGTAGACAATTCCCAGTGAGCATTTTAATACAAAGACCAAAAGTTAAAGAGGGGAATCTTGGTTAGAGACAAAATATTTGGTATCATTTTACATAGCAGGAATGGAGGAAGCCACCCAGGAAAGGTATGCTGGTTTTTTGTTTTTAATGTTTAGAGCAGAGGCCCAGGTAAGGAAGAAAATGGGGACATGTGAAAAGGAACAAACTGGGGAAGGCTGAAGGATTTGCTGACAGACAGATCTGAGTAAGATAAAGTGTGGCCATAAAAAGAATAGCTAAGTGAGGAAGATCAAGTGTTGGCCTTCATAGCAAGATATGCTTGGATTTAATCATCTACATCTGGAACTATACTGGGTGATGCAGTCATGTGCCTGCTGAGGTGACTGAAAGTAAGGAGAAGTCCTGTGAAAAGGATCAAGAGGGAAAGGACAGCGAAGAGAAAGCAGAGAGAAGCCATAAGGAAGAAGGTACCGGGGACTCTTTGCAGGGCTTAGGCGCCAGGAGTGAGCACACCAGAAAGTTGAAGCGTAGTGAGCTGCAGTGTTGAGCCTCAGCTTTCCCCTGGAAATGGCTGCGGGTCAGGCATGTGGGTTCTTCTGGACTTGCTCATAGTCTATGTAGTTCTGTTATTAACTTACTTTTTCCCCTGCAATATTGGGGATTGAGCTTGGGTCCTTGTGCACGCTAAACAGGCGCTTTACCACTGAGCAGCATCCTCCGTGGATGGGTCGCATGTTTTAGAGATTATTAATTGTTGAGTACTCAGCACCTCAAATCTCTGTTGTTGTCTATGTATTGGTTCTGGGATTAAAGTTGCTGATATGTAAGCTTGTTCTAGGGTTGACAGGCAGAGGTTCTTGTTATGAGAGATCTAGGATTGCTTTTAATTTTTATTCTTATTTTTTCTTTTGCATGTTTGTAGTACATGATGCTTGCATATCTTATGTGGAGTTGGTGCAGGTATGCAATTCATCTTACTTCCTTTTTTTATCCCTTTCCTTCCATTCTCTCCTCCGTCTCTTAATCCCCTTCCTTTTGAGAAAGATCAATCTCCCTACTTCCTATTATCCACCTTTTATTTTGCTTTTTGTCTAGAGTTTAGGTTTCTCATATAAAATAAACTATGTGATTTATTTTGCTTAACTTTATGGGCTCAAAGTGTATCCATTTCTCTACAAATGACTCAAATTCACCCTTCTTTATGAAAGAGTAATACTTCATTGTGTGTCTATACCACATTTTCTTTATCCATTCATTTGTTCATGGATACATAGGCTGCTTCCAACATTTAGCTATTACAAATTGTGTTGCTATAAACATGGGTATATATGTATCACTGTAATATGAGAGCTTCACCTCTTTGAGGAAGATTTCTAGAAGGGTAATAGGTGGGACAAATGGAATTTCTAATTTTAGTGTTTTGAGGAATCTCCATACTTATTTCCATAGTGATTGTAGTAGGTTATATTCCCACAAAAATTGTAAACAGTGCAATTTCTGGGAATTCATATTAGCTGTTAGTCTTGGACCACTAAAAGTTGCCTCATGGGCTTTCTGAAAATTCAGATATGGTCAGGGCTGGGCAAAGCAGGACTCCATCCAGCTCACTTGTGGGTGTTCCATGCAATGAGTGGAAACAAGAGTTGAAAATGGAGAATGGGAGCTATTTGGGGCATTGCTTGAAATAAAGGATTAAACAGAGAGGGGATGAATACTAGGCACAGGTCAGCACCAGAAAGGGGCTACTGTGGGGCCAGAAGTTACTTCCAAATTGCTACACCAAGAAGATAAAATGAGAGAAGTAATAGGTCAAATGTACTGCAGATATAAGAAAAATGATCAAATATGGAGTAAGTGCAAAAAGAGGTCTAGTTATCAGGCTCAAAGTAAAGGGGAGTCTGATTGCATGGTATATAGTTGATATTAACTGTATGCCTAATTTGTGAAGCTATATAATGTAAACAAGAAAAGAGACAGATATATATATATATATATATATATATATATATATATATATATATAGAGAGAGAGAGAGAGAGAGAGAGAGAGAGAAAGAAAGAAAGAAAGAAAGAAAGAAAGAAAGAAAGAAAGAAAGAACAGCTAAACTACCAGCCTTAGCATGGATGAGTTAAGTCAAGGGCCTGTTGAAGTCTCTGATAGTCCTGTGATTCTACTATCTTTATTATTCCTTTATTCTGACCAACCATCTTTCCCTAAATCCTGGGATCCCTTTAGGTTACCAAAGAAGTTGTTGCATTTGGGTAAGGTCAGCCCTATATATATTTGTTTTCTACCTAATAATCTGGGTTGAAGTAACTACAGACATGTGGTAGTGGAAAAACACCTGGAAATTATTAATGAATGCTTTAACTATTCAAGGATGGAACATGACTATTTTGTTTTTATGTATTTTTTGCTGGTTACCAGGCAATCAATACTGAGTCAACCGGATTACAGACAATGAATCGGAATGTTGTGTGTCAGTTGATTTATGCCTTCATTGTGTTGCTATAGAAAAGAGTATAAAAGCTGCTTTGGGAAGTAAAGAAGGCAAAGAATAAAGACAAAGAAACACGATGGCAGTGGTGGAGAGAAAGGAAAAGAGAGAAGGTCACAGTGATGGAGAGAGGGAACAGAGATTTTTCTGCTTGAGAAAGGCAGAAGATGGCAGCTGATATGCAGGAGGTGACATCCAGGGTCATCTGCCTCTGGAACTACCAGGTCAATCCTCTCCTTCAGAATGGTGAGCTTCATGAACACTCTCCTTTATCTGACCTGGATATTGTATACCCAGCAGATATATTCCATAAATATGTCTTTGCAAGAACCATCCTACTCAAAGCTCTAATAGGCTTTCAAAGGAGGGTATGGTTCACATGATGCCCGTGTACTTTTGTTTGAGAAGATCAGGTGAGAGAATCTTTATGCATTATTGAAAGATTCCCTCTTTGTTTCCCTTTTGAAATATGAGAGCTGACTTGGACTATGCAAACTACCTTCTTCTCATTTTTTTTATTACCACATGTTTAACTTACATCACAAGTTGGCTGTTTATTGAATGGTTCAGGAACAATTTCCAATAGGAAGGGGAAACAAAGCCATAAGTAAATTTAAGTGTTTCTTGACACTATAAGGTTCTTCAGTGGCCACTTTCTAATAGTATTTCTTTACAGGGGTGCACACACACAATACACACAGTACTTTATGATAACTCACTACATGTCACTGCATGTAAAGAGATTATGGATTTTTTTTTAAACTTCTCTTTACTTCCTTCACCTCTTTATAATGAGCTGAATTTGGATAATCAAATGATGCAAGTTGACCCTAATTTGGCATTTCTGAAGCACAGCAGCAAATGCCAGCTTCCAACATGTGGCAAACATTCCCATTCTCTGTCACTTTTTGTAGGCTTCAGCGAGGCCATAGGGTCTTCTCTAAAGTCACTTCTGATTTCAACATTCTTAGGTCTGTGATTCTTTTATGGTTTTTAAAGGGAATTTATTTTGGAAGTGATACAAAGTGAATGTAATCAACAGGTGTAGAGAAATCATAAAAGATGTGAAGTTAGCTGAACAGCCTTTAAAAGATGAAATAATTCAGTGAAAAGAACATGCTGTAGCATTCTTGGAGTTTAACTCCAGTTAGATTCTTAATCTGTTAATCTTAAATTTTGTTATTTTCTAACCATTCGTCACTGCATCTAGTAAATTAATATTCAGTAATATTCTTGACTGTTAAAAATATCCAGAAAACAACTTTTATAATAATTTAAAAGTGGAAGAACTTAGGGACCTACACAAAAAATGATTATTAGGGTTGGCCACTTGACAATTGGCAAAGAAAGTCATATACTCATCAGGATGGAAGGAATTAATTAACTCCAGTAAATTCAGTACAGTTCCACATTATCTGAATTTTATGATGAATGAATATCTTTTTTAATTTAAAAATTGGTACCACTTAATTTATGACTGGCACACTGGACTAGGAATTAAACATATATGTAAAATTTGAATATATAAGATAGATAACGAAACTGAAGTATCTGAAGCTATCATGGAGAAGGTTCTTACTTTAATTCTCAAAACAAAAAAACAACAATAAAAAAAAACAATGGTACAGAATTTCAAAACAAAATAATAGGAAATTAACACTTGTTAAAACATTGCATATTGTTATCTTCAAGGTAGTTGTTCAGATTACAAGAGTTAGGCATGAAAAACATAATTGAACAATCAAAAAATGAAAGCAAAAACTGTTCTTTTTGATGAACTAACAGATTGGTCATGTAGCTATCTATGTTGTGTATAGTGTGTGTGTATATATATATATATATATATACACACACACACTATACATATGGAGGTTTTTAAAACAATTGCTTTTTATCTTTATTTCAATTTAGTAACCATTATTGCTCCTAAACTTTAAAAAAGGTCTTTTTTTTGTTCTCTCTTCTTTTTCTTCCTTTATACTTAAAAATATTTAGTAATGACATGAGTGATAATTAATTATTTAAGGCTTTCTGGACACAAAGTTCTCAGGTCACCTATGTGGAAATGAAGTTCCCAGTCACAGTGCATTTGTAATGAAATTAAATTTGGGCCTTCAGTGTCCTGAAGAGTCCTGCTCCTGGTTCAAACCCATGTGTGATTTTCAGGCAGTTACAATGGCTTTCGCTGGCAGGTCTCACCGGGAAACCTGCCTTCCCCATACCAGACTGGGGGCGCGGCCAGTACCATGCAGGTTTTGAAGCTGCAGCTGAGAGCTCAGCCTCTCTTGCCCTGTCATGCCCTTTCACATATTTAGAATCCTTAGCTGAATCATTTCACTTTTCTGAGCTTCATTTTGTATGTTCTTAATCAGAGACAGAAACTAAAGCAGATGTGTGGTCACTTGTGTGGGGTCCTGTAGGTGGAATTCAGGTATCTTCCTGAAGTGCTTTCAGTTAAGTCAAATGGCAAGGTTCCCTTTATGTACTACCATCCGTGGGTGTGATCACTTCTTAACATCTGGTTATTTTCTTTGTTATCATTTTCTGGTTAATTCTGGAAGGGAAAAGTTTGCTGTCTTCCTGGCAACATTTTTCTTATTTTGACTTTTTTTTTTGTCAGATATGTTTTACCCTAAGAGCTGATATTTATCTTGTGTAGGCCCATGAACACAGCGGTGAGATATTGTTGTAAGACTAGATCTACATGGAAGGTAAATAAATGCCAGCCTTCACACAGATTAATGTAGGTTCCAGGAAAGACAAAGCGAAACAAGCAAACAAAAAAACTCCTTTAGGTTTCTCAGCCTCATTCTTGATGGTGTTATTAGAATGGGATAATAACATAAGGAGTTTCAGATAAGAGCAGGGAAGGTTAAAACTTCACTAAAAAACCTGACAAGTTATGTTTCCCAAGATGATAAATTACCTCTAAAGTGTACTAGGAACGACTGTCTTCATCAGCCCGTGTTACCCGTGAGGATCTCAGATACCAGGCAGAAGACAAAGGTCAGAAGCTCAGATCATGTTCATATTTCAGGGGAGAAGTTCAACATGAAATCAAAGTGTCCAGAAAACATTACTGAAGTCAGGCCAGGTCCAGCTGCTTTCCTTCAGGCCAAACAAAATTTTACAGATACTTTTTACTAAGTTAATTGCTACACTTTTTCATCTTTGAGTTTATTTTTACATACTGTTGCATTCAGGTTGGCTTTAAGTGGTTTTTACTAATTCTGTGATTTTAACCTTGGATTTGCTTGCCATAAAGACAAAGTCTGAGTGAATCTCAGTTTGTAAATCATAAAACTACATGGACTATTTCCACCATCATGGAAGATATTCAGGGAGAAGTGAGCTTGTTCTGTTCCTGGCAAGGTTTTCTTTATGCTGATTAGCTCATGCCAGAGGCTCTTCTGTGACAGATATAAGAATGATCTGGATTCTTGACCTTTGCATTGCTCCTCATCACAGAGATCAGCCATTAAAGCAGCATGCGTTACCTAGAAATAGATGTGTGTGTGTGTGTGTGTGTGTGTGTGTGTCTGTGATGGGAAGACATGCCTCCTGAAGCATGTGCCATGCAGTTTCTCAGAAGTCTTCTAGAGAGTTTGATCCCTGCCCACTGGGATTCCATTTTTCAACACATTCTTTACTGATTTTTCTTTTTGTTTTCCCCATTTCCTCACTTGTCTTTTTGAAAACACCTCTCAGTTAAATGACTTGTGCTCAATGCTTGCTTCAGTGTCTGCTTTTGGGTAACCCAAAGTAACAGAAAATAATTTAAAAGATCATTGAGTGATAAAAATGTGAAAGCATAAAACAAGTCATCTGATAAATAAGCTAAAAATCAAATAAACAAATTTGACATGTAGAAGTTACTCAAATCATTCACACACAGACACACCTCATATTGACCTGAACAAGTAGAAATAACTTGAGGAAAAGCAAAGATGTTGATTAAACAGAGTTTTAAGAAAGAAAAATTTATTCATATTATAAATAAAGTGGAAATGTTAAATTAGCAGTAGCTATGAACCATAGTCAACAATAAGATTGAAGCAAATAAATAGGATGTGTTTAGCATATACAGTGACATGATGTTATGTGCTTTGAAAACTGTAAATTGAAATCCACTCAGTGTATTATTGCCAAAGAAATGGGAGTATCACAGAGGAATGATACTACATTAATATTGTTCTAGGTTTTTTTTTTAATCCTTGCTTCCCTAAAATTGTTGGCATTTGCAAGTAAATTAGTTTATGTGGGTGTGTGGTTTCTGGCCTAGCTCATCAGATTGGTATGAACTCAGATTTGATAATGGGTGTGAAAAGACTTTGTGAAACAATTTTGTGCAAATACAAGACTATTGTTCAAAGAACTGGGACATGAAAGCTAATGTTTACTGTTCTGAACTTCATTTGGGTCTCAAGGATGCAGAGTACCCACACAGGTGGTACTTTGCTTTTCCAAAGTTATCTGAGTGATATTTCCTTTTCAAAAGATAGACATGCCTAGTCCATGCACTCCCTTACACTTCTCTGAAGTTAAAGGTCTTAGTTAAATAATCTGTTGTTAGAGCACCTTTTGTACAGTAAGCCCAAAACAGAAGCATTGTTCTATGTCAAACTAATAACTCATACAACTGAAAATGTGAAACAGATCTGAATTATTCCAAGAATCTTAAGGGAGTACAGTGTAGGTAGAATCCATTTCTCCTAAATTCTTCTAAGAGACCCTTCATTGTAGATTCATATGATGTGCTCAGAATCAAGAAATATATATTGAACTATGTTACACAATTCTGAAGGAGTTCCTCCCCTCAAGGAGTTCATAGTCTAGTTTGAGAAGTAGGGAATTAAACAGCATGTGTGAAATTTATAGAAAAATATAAATACAAGTTAGTACTGATCAAGACACCTATTGAGAACATTCTGTTTGTATAATCGAGGTATTTTTCAGAAAAGATATTTTTCAACTTTTGAATGCCGTATTATAGTATTTCAATCCATTCTAGGGACCAGAACTAGTCCTTTGAAATTGTTTTACAAATCATCTGGTAATGCTGGAATGTGAATGTCACAAATAATTTCCCTTCTTCATTTTTCACTGTCCTCCACACTTACAAGGAAAACCCCCTCTGACTGTCTCTAGAATTTGCACAAATAAAGCTGTGAAATAACCTGGTGATCATTCTAAGATTAGCGATTTCACCTCTGCTCCCAGACCACAGATGTCCAAGTCAAGTTTATGCATAGGTCAGTGTGTGGTTTCCTATACCGCAGCCATGCTGGGGAGGGAAACCAGGACCATTTTCTCACGAAAAAAGGTGTTTGCAGGAAAAAAAAAAAAAAGACAGGGTAGAGATGGTGGCTGAGAAAACAAGAAAACCCGAAGGTCACCTTTTCATCTGTAAATTCTTCTGTTGGTCACTGCCCCTCCCAAAGCCATAGCTCTTGTTTTGAGTGAGCTGTCACTGTTCTAGATGAACAGACTCCAGGGCCAAGGAAGGACAGTGCGGTGTGGCCGGGGAAGAGAGGAGGCATTGGCGCCTGTGGGCTGGATGTTTGTTTCTTAGTCTGCGGTGTTAGAGTCAAAGATTGCTCCCAAGAGACCCTTTCAGGCTGAGAGAGGAGGAAAAATCTTCATGAGATATCATCATAATATGGAAGGGGAGTTTTGGAACAATATGTGACAGATAAGGACATAGTAACTGCTATATGAAGATTTCCTGATTGTTAGTCCCTGAGTAGTAGGTTTTAGGGAATCTGGGGATCACTGGGGATCCTCACGTGAAAATATGATATTTCGTAGACAATTTACAAGGGCTAGGTTTTAGAAAAAGAAGTTAGTAATTATTCCATACTTTTTTATGCTCTTAAGTTATATTGTATTAGGTAATCTCTCTTATATGGAGGTGATAAAAGCTAATGGTTAAATTTGAAAACTTAAACCATAGTGCGATTTAAAAATCTGTTCTACCATGTATTAGCTATGTGGCCTTAGGAAGTGTGCCTCAGTTTCCTTATCTATATAATGCAGATGATAAAAGTATCTCACAGAGTATTGCAAGTATTGAATTAAAAAACAGAATGCTTGGCACTTGTGTCTCTTGCTTGCCTTGTGAACTGGGGTAATTTATTTAATTTTCTTAAGAATGTTTTTCTCCATCTGTAATTTGGGGATGATAGTAACATTTACTTTATAATTTGTTCTAAAGAAGAAATGATATGTAATGCATAGTTCTGGGTGCACTGTCAAACATAGGGTAAAGTGCGCGCGCACACACACACACACACACACACACACACACACACTTTATTTTTGCACCTTATGTGATTGACTCTTTCTTTGTTAAAAAGAAAAGCTGAAACAGCCTCAATTTTCCTCAGGAAGAACAGTCTCCATGCCTGTTACTCATATGCTTGGGAAGATACATCCTTCTCAACTCTCTCCCATTCCCTCTGTCCTCCATCTCAGAGCAGAGAACAGGAAACCTGTTGTGAAACCCAGGAGGGCAGGGAGAAGAGGACCAAAGCTGACTTAGCACATGCTCTCTTCCTTCACAGGAAACTGCCAGCCACAACTGAGACTTAACTTGCTGGACTCTGCAAAATGAAAACACAGGGTACCTCATTCAAGATGGCGGCAGTAGAGCATTAAAGCTGCTGTCGTTCCAGGTCTGCAGCCTCCGTGACTGCACAAGCCACATGACCATAAAGCTGGTCTGGCTATCAAAGCCTTGGTTGATCAGGCCTTGGTTGACAGAAGAGGGTGACAAGTGGGAGCTGTTTCTGCTGTTGGTGTGAAACCACCTTGCCTGTTCTTTTCATCCCAGAGAGTGCTGGAGCCGTGTGTTTACTGCTGGTCTGAGAGGAGCACTCTGCTCTTAGAAGCCTGAGGAGGAGGAAGATGAGGGGCTTGAGATAGTTCCACACCCACTCAGATTGGAGAGGAACCTTGTTAGGACTATTCTGAACCAATCAATTTGATCAGTTTTGTGGAAACTTTCATAATTGTATAAGGGAAAATCACTCATTGGAAAAGATATAGTAATGACTGTTGGAATAGCAGAATGCACGTGAGGAAGGGTGTGTGTTTTATAATGATGTGCAGTGTTTGCCTGCACAATCTGTCAGTTAATTTCTTATGCTTAGCAGAGAGTGCCAGGTACTTGTTCCTTGTGAATGGCCTGGTGGAGTAGTTAGAGGGAGAGGAAGGAAAGCACAGAGTCAGATGTCTGGCCAGGCAGAAGTCAAGGAATGCAGGGGAGTAGTGGGGAAATGGGGGAGAGGGAATTAAGTGTGATCATTTTTCCTGCTATACTTTTCCCACACTGTTATTTAATAATAACTTGAAGGAGGTATTTATATACTATGAAATCCACTTTTTAAAGTGAATAATTCAGTGAGTTTTAATATGTTTACAGAATTGTAGCTGTATCACTACTAATCCCAGAATCCTTTTATCAGCCCAGATGGACCCCTCCGGGCTCTCAGCAGTCATTCCCCTCTTCTCTCTCCTGCCATTTGCCTTCTATCTTTACATATTTGCCTTTTCTGGACATTTCCTTTGTGACTGGCTTCTTTTACTCAGCATTATGTTTTTAAGTTTTGTCCATGTTGTAGCGTGGGTCCCCATGTTACTCCTTTTAGTTGTTGGATAAATTTCCTTCATGTGAGATATGATCTAAATATATGATGGATGTGGAAATTTAAAAAAATTACAATAAAAAACACATTGCCTTCTAATCCTGCCCAAACTGTTCTCCTCAGTTTGAACACACTTGTCCTGTCCTTCTTGCAACTTTCTGAAGTAGTTCTGGAAGGCTTCTTTGTGAGTGTCTGTATGATGTGACCAAAAGTACAGTGAATGCCATAGCCAAGTGACATCTACTGGACGGGCAGGCTTGTAAACACTTATTCACTCTCATTCACCTTATTTGCCAGACCTGGCAGAATGTGACTTCTCACCCCTCCTCAACTTCAAAATGACCATGAAAGGTAAACATTTTGAATCAAATCAGGACACTGAGGCAGCCATGACAGCACAACTAAAGACACAAGAGAGGACCTTCAGAACTGTGCTTCAGAAAGTGGTAAAAACAATGGCATAGGTGTGTTAAGTGAGGATATTTTGCATGGAGATGGGTGGCCATGTGTAATAATTTTTACAGAACATTTAAACATTCACTGGATTTATTGATTATACCCTATAGATATATAAAAGTATATTTCTCCTTCATCAGGACAATTGGGTATTTTCCGTTGTTTTGGCTACAATAAATAATGATACTATGAAATTCTTACACAAATTTTGGGGTGACATAAGCTTTCATTTCTCTTGAGTATATACCTAGCATGGAATTTGTGGGTTATATCATACTTCTATGTTTAATATTATGAGGAACTTCTCAAACAATTTCTAGAGTGACCATTCTATTTTATAATCCCTTTAGCAATGCATAAGAGTTTCAATTTCTCTAATCCTTGCCACTACTTATTTTTGTCTTTTGTTTTTAGTCATCCTAGTGGGAATGAAACGGTATGTCATTGTAGTTTTGATTTGTAATGACTAGTGTTATTAAGCAACATTTCAAGTTCTTTGGAGAAGTAGCCACATCGTTTTTATTGGATTATTGGTCTTTCATTAAAATGCAAGAACTCTTTATATATTCTGGGTACATATTCCTTATCAAATAATGGCTTGCAAATATTTTCTCCCATTTTATGTCATCTTTTCTCTTTTTGATATCTTTTTAAACATGTATGGTTTAAATTTTAATGAAGCTTGCTTTAATTTTTTTTCCTTTCATTTATCATTTAGAGTTGTGTCTAGGAACTGCTAAATTCAAGCTCATGGAGACTTATTTCTCCTTTGTTTTCTGTTGATAGTTTTAATTTAGGTTTATATTCTATTTTGTGAGGTAAGATTCCAGCATAGTTCTTTTGGATATTGATTACCAGTTGTGTGATTGACTCTTTGTTAAAAAGAAAAGCTGAAAGAGCCTCAGTTTTCCTCGGGAATAAATTTTTTTCAGGTGAGATTGATCTAAATCTATGATGGACGTGGAAATTAAAAAAAAATTACAATAAAATACACATTGCTACTAATCCTGCCCAAACTGTTCTTCCTCAGTTTGAACACACTTGTCCCATCCTTCTTGAGAATTTTCACCATTGTGATGTGATCTATGGGTTTTTCATAGATTTTTATCCAGTTAAGGATTTTTTTCTTTTATTCAATTTGTTGAATATTTTAAATGTTTCCTCTGGTTAGGTGAGAGACTTAAGCTTTTTGTCTTTTTTTCTATTAACATGACATACTACATTGAATTGTATGTTTGCAAACTCTTTTTTTCTTGGTATGGGACTGAACCTCAGGACCTTGTGCTTGCCATGCAGGTGCTGTGCCACTGAGCTAAATTCCTAACCCGTAAATTGTTTTTGTATGTTGAGTCAGTCTTTCATTTCTGAACTAAATCTCACTTCATCATTTTTATTTTTCTAGATTTAGTTTGCTAGTATTAGGTTGAGTATCTTTGATTCTGTTACTGATGTTTGTAGCTTTCTTGTGATATCTTTGGTCTTTAGTTTCAGGGTAACATTGGTTTTATTTCTATCTTTTGGAAGAGTTTACAAATGATCATACAAGTTGAGCATCCCTAATCTAAAATTATGAAACCCAAAATATTCTAAAATCTAAAAAGAAAAAGATTTGAAGTCAGCAATGCTACTGATTCCCAGTATTTCAGATAAGAGATATGAAGCCAGAATTAATTCTTTTTTAACTTCTCAGTATTTCACCAGTGAAGCCATATGGTGTGGGATTTTATTTTTATTTTTCTCAGAGAAGTATATTACTGATTAACCCCTTTAATTTTATACAGTCCATTGAGATTTTCCATTTCACTTTGAGTCAGTTTCTGTAGTTTATATCTTTCTAAGAATTTGTTTCATTTAAGTCACCTAATGTGAGCAGTTTTTCCAAGGACAGTTGACTTTCCATATTCATGGATTCTACATCCATGACTTTACCTAACTCTGGATCAAAAATTTTTGGAAAGTTTGGTCCAGTGTCATGTACCTATGGTCCCTGCTATTTGGGAACTGAAGCAGGAGGATCACTTGAGCCCATGAGTTTGACACTAGCCTGGACAACCTGAGGAAAGCCCACTCAAAAAAAAGGAAAGAAGATAGAGAGAAGAAAAATATTTGTAAAAAATGTGTCTTTTCTTGTCATTATTCCTTAAACAATACAGTATAGGGCTGGGGATTTAGCTCAGCGGCATAAGCTCCTGTCTTGCAAGTGGATGGTGTTGAGTTCGATCCCCGGTACCGATTAAAAAAAAAACTAAAATAAATAAATAAACGATACAGTATAGCAGCTATTTATGTAGCACTTACAGTACGTATTATAAGTAATCCAGAGATGGGTTTAAGTATATGGGAGGAAGTGCATAGGTTATATTTGAACCACATCATTTCCTATGAGAGATTTGCACATTCTTAGATTTTGATATCCACGAGACCAGGCAGGACTTGGAACTGAATCCTCACTGCTGCTGAAGGACAATTATATTCCTTACTACCCTTTATGGCAATGTAGTTGTTAATGAACTTCTGTCTTTCATTCATTATTTTAGAAACTCTTTTCTTCTTGACCACTCTGGTTAAATGTTACGAGTTTTGTGGATGTCTTTATAGAACTAAGTTTTGGTTTTGTTAAGCTTTCCTAATGTTTTTCTATTCTACAATTTATTTTCACCCTAATCTTCAGTACCCTCTTTCTTCTGTGAGCTTGGCATTTAACTCATTCTCCTTTTCTTGCTTTCTAAAGATATAAGCCTTGGCTATTGATGCTGTTTTGTTGTTGTTGTTGTTTAGACAGGGCCTTTTTATACTTATCAAACTTTAATCCATAGACTAATTTTATAGGATAAGCAATAAGACAGTCAATGTTACTTTTTAAAAAAAATCCAGTAGCACAAATTTAATAGACTAAATACATTCATCACCTCCAGGCATTTGATTTAAAAACAAACCAGATGCTCTGGAGTTTAGCTTAGTTGGCTAAGGGCCCACCCTGGTAAATGTGAGGTCGTGAGTTCTATCCTGGATGCAGCAAAAACCAAAAACAACAACAACAAAAAAAAACCCCACCAAAAACAAACCAGAACAGAACATACACCACAAGAAAATATGATACTTACATGTATTTGTCAAATAACTGCAGAACTCTTTAGGAAAGCAAAAGAAAAGTCCTGAGTTAGACAGCAGTAGAACCACCCAGGCCAATAGGTAAGTCTACCAGATGTTCAGCACTTCAGAGAGCTCCCGACCACCTCTGACTTCAGAAAGGCTGCTCGGCCCTATTACGAAGGAAACAGATGCCATCTTCACTGGAGATGGCTTTATTAAAAAGCCGTAAGACAAAGGGACCATCCTTTTCCAAGACAATGGGCATGAACAGGGGCAAAGAACAGGAGAAAGATCTCTCAGCAATGCTGGGAAAGTAAGTCTCCCATCTCCCCTTGCATGGCCTGGCTCTGCCATACTGGATCTACCCTCTTATTCTTCTCAGCCCCTGACAGAGGAAGAGGTGGCCAGGTATAAGAGCAACGTGGCTCCTCTAAACACAGGGTTAAAGACGGGAAGAAAATGAGTCCCTTCCGGGTGAAATGCGGCAACTTTCTGAGGTGTGGTCAAGTTAATCTCTTTGGCTCTCACAAGGTAAAGCAGCAACCAAGATACCTACCGAAGATCTCACTTGAGCCCCTATGCTGTCCACAAGATTACAAGAAAGTGTATCGTTAGCTCACTTAAACATATTTTTAAAATGCAGACTACTACTTGCAAAAGGTCCATTGTAGATTAAGATTCTTCATACAAAATAATTCTAGCAACTTGGAAGTCTAAATTCTCTGACCAGACTGACTGAAAGGGTGCCGACAGGACCAGGCTCAGCAGGGAGTATGGTGTCACATTGTTCTGCCAGCTAGCCTCAGGGAAGGAAAGAAGGGCCCCGATTTCTGCATGAAGCCCTGCAGGAGGATCAGGAGCACCAACTGTAAGAGGGAAAGAAGCCCATCAGGAGGCTCTGGAGGGACAGGCCTCAGGCAGGCTAAGCGTGGACAGGCCACCTCCATTCCTCCCTTCCGGTAGCACTGCCTGTCCGGAAGCCCTACGTGGGAGATAGTTCTTCCTTTATATCCCTTGCCACAGGGAGGGGAAGTTCCAGTCCCCTCTCATCTGACAAGAACTGTGCAGAAATAATTCCGAGGAGAAAAATAAACACTGTGATGCTACCTAAAGGGAAGAGTGTTCCAATTCATTTCCACAGATTTGGTCAGTAAACCCCAGACACTAAGAAATATATAAAGAGACTGACTACCCACAGGATGTAATGACAAAATAGTGAACACCACTGTGACTCAGACCTGGATCTTAAACACTTCTCCCATGGGCTCCTGGTGCTGTGTACATCTGCTTTCCTGAGGGCTTCTAGCAAAGGCTTCCAGGTCTTATTAAGACTTGCTTTATAGCCTATCTTATGGTCCACTCTGGAGAATACATTTGAGAAAAATATGTTCTGCTGTTGTTCTGGGGGAGCAGAAGACAGAAGTATTGGTCTATTGATGTCTGAAAAGTCTAATTGGTTTATAATGTTATTCAAATATTTTAAATTGCTTTTTAGCTGCTGTCATCATTACTGAAGGGATAATTTAATCTTCAGCTACTACTATTGGGTTTTCTGTTATTCCTTTTAGCTTAATTTTTGCAAGTTGTATTTTGCTATGGTACTCTATCCTGTTAAGTGCATCTGTGTTTATAATTGTTTTACCTTTTCGAGAAAGACTGGTATTCTTCTTTTTATAAAACTTCCATTTTTTTTTTTGTATCAGTAACCATCTCTTGTTTAGTATATTTTATCTGATTTATTATCACTCCAGCTCTCTCTTAGTTTCTGTTTACATGGTATCTATTTTTTCCATTCTTGCACTTTAAATTATTTGCATTTGCATTTTTAATGTGTTTCTTTGGGATGTGTTATGTAGGTGTACCAATGCTGCCCAAGAAATAGAAACAAATACATCCAAACAAGGAAGGGGGCCAAGGATGTGGGAGAGGGAAAAGTAATAAAAGAAGAATTAAAATGCATTATGTACATGTCCCAACTTCCCACGAGGAATGTAAGTATCATGTACTACACACACATACTAATAAACTAAGATAATGATGAAACATACAGAGATAGAGGAGGGAAGCGGGTGAAAGCAGAATTATGATGTGTTATACATATGTACCAACCTCTCCTAAGGCATGTAGTCATGCATCACAAACGTATACTAATAAAAATTAAAATTCTTCAGAGAACAAAACAAAATATGTCTCTTGTTCACTTTATAGTTGGATCATGTTTTTGAAAATGCATCTTCTTTTTCATTAGTGTTTCATTTATTTACACTTAATGCAACTATTTCAAAGGTAGGACATTTTCTATTTTAATTTGGGGGAAACACTCATTTTTTACTATATATTTTATTTTCCTGTTGTTTCCTTGACTATATATTTTCAAGTTATTTTCTTACAAGGTATAATCGTTAAATTCATCAACTTGTTTGACTTGGGAGTCACCTCAGAGATTAGTAAAACACATTTCTGGGTGTATCCTGGTGGGTCATGGATTTTTATCTTAGTGTATCTGGTTCCCTATCCCTTCTTGTCTCTTCTTCTGTGTTCTGCTTCCTGGCCCTCATGAAGTGAGCAGTGTTGCCCTACCTTGCCATAGGCCATGATGCTTCTGCTTTGGAGCTTGCTGCCCATGGACTGAATTTCTGAAACTGTGAGCCACAGTAAATCTCTCTTCCTTTATGTTGTGGGTGTTGGGTATTTTTTCTGTGATGGCAAAGCTGATCACTACAGAGAGTTCCTTGAGGTTAACAACATTTAAAACAGTCTAGCTAAAATTTGGTTTACTGTAGAGCTCTAGTCCTTCCACCCTCTTTGGTATTATTACTGTCATATGAATTACATCATTGTATATCATAAGCATAGCAACACATTGGCTGATGCAGTTATCTTGTAAATCATATGGAAGCATTACAAACAAATATACATTTATCCTGTACTGTGTTTTGGGTAAAATAAACTATTTTCTCTATAGTTTTACTCACAGCACTTGACATTTCCATCATACTCCAATACCATGTTTGGATTTTTTTGCACAACAGTGTAATGCAATTCAATTTTCTCCAGTGGACACTAACTGTTACAGTGTCAATTCTGACACTGTCCACCTGAAGCTAGCATCAAATGTCACTAGTAAGAGGGCTCAGTCCCACAAAACCACATTCATCTTCTGACACCAGTCACTGTGTTCTGATAATCAGCTCTAAATCAAAGGCTCCCCTGGTCTCTTCTATGATTGATTATTTGCTTGAATGGCCTAGAGAATGTAGGAAAATGAAGTTACTAGATAATTAGTTTATTACAAAAGGATTCAATTTTAAAATAACCAGATGGAAGAAATACATACGGCAAGTTATGTGGGAAGAAACATGGACTTTTCATGGTCTTGTGAGAGCAATAGTAACTCCATTTTGTTTCTTAGGCTGTATTTCAGCCAGTAGTTAACTTTAAATGAACTTTAGTCCTATTTCCCTAAACTCCTTCCTAGTTAACCATAAAGCTATAAAATGAGGAACAAACAGTTTTTAGCAAAGAGTGGGCAAGCTGACTGTTCCCTGTATCCTGCATGTCAACTAACCAAATGTTTGGAGAGGGGTCTCATGACATTCCAACAAAATGATGAGATGTAATGTGGTTTCCATAGCAACCAGGAGACCTCCTGATGTCCTGAAACATGTATAGAAAGAGATGTACCACAAAGACCCAGGGTCAGTATCCTTAACTATCGGGTCCTGACCTAGATCCCTGATCTCCCAAATGAGTATACGGTGGAGGTTTAAATAAAATGAGACAATTTATATGATTTTAGGGCTCCAGGAGGCTCAAAACCCTTTAATTGAGCTTGAGATTCCAAGTGCTAAGACTAAGACTTCTCTGGACCACCCACTTTATTAGGTCCAAGAAGGGGCGGGGAAACTGAGGAAAGCAGAAAGTGCAGGCAATGAACAGGACCTTGGGGGTCACTTCAAGGATGTCTCCAAGTAATGAATCAAATCAATACGGTAGCACTGTCTTATCATGAAGACATGGTAGGAGTGAGACTGTAGGAATAATTTCTGCAGCTACAGTCTCTATCTACTTAATTGATGTTTGAGCCAAGTGTCCACAGCTGTGGCCTTATCTTGCCCTTTGAGGTATCTTTGGCCTCACAGGCCACTACAGGCCTCAGCCAGGACCAGCGATTCATAGAGGTTCACTTACTATGAATCAGCTCCTGTCACCAAGCAAGGGGCCTAGGTCTAGGACAGACTCACAGATAAACATAGAAAGCCAATTAGCTAATTTTAAATCCTGCTCAGAGCTGCTGGGTAGTGGTCTCCAACACTTAACTGCCTAGTTGTCCTGCTGTCTGCCGAATTTTCCAAATAAACTCACTTGTTTCTGGATTCTTGGTCTCCTGTGAGTGAATTATTACTTTCTGCCATAACATTCTCTCCAGCCATACCACTCTCAGTACCTCCATGTGTGTTCTAAACTTCAAGTTCTCAGAACCTCATACTTTTGGTTTTATGGTGGTTTTATTATGTACCCATGACTGACTAAATAATCAGCATTGGTCTTTTACTCACTCTTCTGCCCTTCTACTTTCTGCAGAGGTCAGGTAGTGGGGCTGAAAGTTCTAGCTTTCTGAATACATGATTGGTTCCCCTGGAAACCACCCCCCATTTTGAGAGTACCCAGCAGTCTTCAGTCATTTAGTCATCTAGTCAACCTTGAAGAAGACATTTTTCACACCAAAGAGTCCAGTGGTTTTAAGGGTGTTGTACCAGGAAAGGGCAACAGAAACCAAATACGTATTTATTGTAAATCTCAATGCTACTTACAATTTTTTGCATTTATCTGTGTACTTTACTTGTGCTCTTATTTCTTTGTGTTGCTATCAAGTTACTGTCTAGTACCCTTTAATTCAGTGTGAAGTACAGTATTCCTTTTACTGTTTTTTGTAGAGTAAGTCTGCTAGCAATTAATCCTCTCAGGTTTATTTATATATCTTAATTTCTTATTTTTTAAGGAGAGTTTTTCTGCACATAGAGTTCTTGTGTCACAGCCTATTCTATTCGACATGTCATCATTCCACTTTCTGGCCTCCATAATTTCTGATCATAAGTCAGCTGTTCATCTTATTGAAGGTCTCTTGTATGTGATGTCTTTCTTGTTGCTTTTGAGATTTCTTTTTTATCTTTCAACAGTTGAGTTTAGTCTAGTTGGAGTTTCTCCAATCTTGATGTATATAGATTAATATCCTTGCCATATTGGCCATGTTTTTCGAAACACATCTTTCACTTTCTCCATCTGGAATACCCATTATATGTGAATCCATGGTGTGCTTATGTATAAGCTTGATGGTGTCCAAAGGGACTCTGCTCAGTTTTCTTTATACTTCTTTTCTTTCTGTTCCCCTGACTGACAGATATCAGTCTTAGTTTATCCATGTCATGTTTCATATTCTTTCTTTTGTCAGTTCAGATCTGCTACTGAATCCTGCTAGTAAATGTTTTATTTAATTACTAAGTATTTTGTAACTCTTGTTTTTGTGTTATTGTTCTACACTTCTACCCCTAAATTTCTTTATCAGTATTTTCTAAAATCATTATTCATATGTTATTTCCACTAGTTCTTTGCACATGTTTACAATAGCTGATTGGCAGATTCTATCTACTAATTCAAACATCTGGATTCTTTAGGTACATTTCTTTTGACTGGTTGTGGGGGACATGTTGTTGTTGTTGTTGTTGTTTTTGGTGGTGTGTGTGTGTTGATTTTTAGTAAATACCAACCATTTAAAATAATACAACATACCAATTCTAGAAATGAGCCTTCCCTCTCCTCTAGTTTTATTGCTGTTGCTACTGCTATTATTTATTAACTTTCCTAGATTAATTTGTAAAGTATGATGTGAAATCTTATTTAGCTTAAATTTAGCTTATTTAGTTTAACTAATCTTTAGTACTAGGAAAAAAATTGGACCGAAATTGACTTAAATGTCTTTTATCAATAAGTGTTGCACACTTTGATAAGAGGCTTTGTGTGTGTGATGAAACAGACTTTCACTGGAGGTTCACAGCTCTCTGCTTTAGCCACTTCTTCCTTCTTTTACAGAGCTTTTAGTTCAGCTTGAGTTAAAGAAATATATTTCTTACATCTTTCTTGGGATGCATATAACCTCTAAATGGTAATATCTTTCTAAACCCCCAGTAAGATGTTCAAATGTTTCAAGGCTTACTACAGTGAACTTATTCCCCAGATTTTCCCATTACATTTTCTAACTAGCTTCTTATTTGTCTTATCCATGACTCAGGTCACTGCAGTGTTAAACAGTTATCACACTGTTCTCAAAAGCACTTTGGAGTTAGGGCTTTCCTCACTATGTGAGCTGAGTGAGGTCATCTAGAAAACTATAAATCAGATATATCCAGGAATCTTCCGAACAGGTGAAATTGTGATGATTCTCTGGAAATGGGCTTTTGGGGATGCTCCAAATCATTCTGCTTCTTCCAGTAGTAGCTAGGCTGCTGGTTTCATAGCTCTCCAGGTTCCAAGACTGCAGGATTTCAAGGTGACTATGGAACTGAGAAAAAGGGAATGAAAATTGAGGAAGTTCAAATGCCACAACACCTACTGATCTTACTGATATTTAGCTGTATTTCTTGAAAAAAATGATGCCCTTCAAAATGTTGAAACCCTTTGGTTTATTTCCAGAATTCTGAAAAAGTTGATTTGAGCAGTTTACACCAGTGTGTTCATTATTTTTATGAAGAAGCCTATATTTGGAGACACTACCACACTACCACTATGAAAATGTTCCCTTCTCCTAATCTTTCTATGGTTTTTCTCTGCTGATTACTCAAGAATATCTTTTTTTGTGGGGGCCAAGTTTTTGTTTTCCTCATTTAGTTTTACTTCCATTTTTAGTACATGTTTGCAGTACAGAATGTTTATATTCACTGTAGGGAACTGGTACATGTACATAATACATTTTAATTCCCTTAGAAGAATATTTAGAAATTGCATGAAGTACACAGAAGTAAGAAAAAAATTACTTGTAAGTTTATCCCCACTTTAAGCATCTTTCCTTCTGAGTTTTATTCCATATATTTTATTCTATGTATTTCTATAACATTTACTGATACTTTCTGACCATAATAGTTATACTATGTGAAGAGCAGAAAAGAAATGTAAGGAGAGAAGAACTCTGTGTTGGTGAGTAATGAGAAAGTAGAGTTAAGGAAGAAATTACCCCAAGTTGGAAAATACAGAACAATGTAAGAATAAAAATTAAGACTACTCATAATTCCACCCTCCAGAAAAAATATTGGTGATATATTGAGATGTTTTATCTATTCATATATACATATATACCCTACATGCTGCCATGTATGTATACATACAAACACGTGATTATATAAGACACAGTTCTCTTACTTAGAGCAGTTATGTTCTTCCCACTTTTCAATATTGTATTACTATTACCTAACATATGCTTTAAATTCTTTGTTTGTATTTGTAATTAGTTGATTGGGATAAACCGCTACATGCTTCCTTTTATAGTGGTAAGTATTGAAACTTGTAACACATATCTGCATTTTACACAAAGGTAAATTGCTAAGTTGTAAAACAGAAGCGTCCAAACATATTTCTTCTACTTTTGCTATTTTATGTAAAAAGCATGTATTGTTTGTAAAACTGTACCCTAGATGCAGAAAAGTGCACAAATCACAGCCTGGAGAATTTCCACCCAAGTGAGTCCATTAGCAAGACCATTACCCAGCTCAAGGTACAGCTGGTGCAGTCTAATGCTGTGCCAGGTGCACTGAGAGAAATGAGGCACACCGAGATCTGTGTTTCACATATATGCATGTAGGTTGTTAGTTTATGACTCCCATGGAGGTCCAGACATTCATGAGGTCCAGATTGTAGGATGTGGGGTTTGACAGAGAATTTTCAGATGGAATTTTTTTGCAGGGCAGGGTCAAGAAAAGCCAGAGAATAGCTAGCTGAAGTGCTAGGCAAAAGAAGGACGATGACAAGTGGAAATAACAAGCAAGGTTTAGGGCAACATTAAAACTTGAGATAAGAAGAGTGATTTTTAGCTTGGCTTTGCCGCTGTCACTGTAAAGTTCCTTATTAATGGCTAAATTAGTCAATATATATTCTCTGAGCACATACTGTATAGCTAAAACTCAGTTACCTTCTGTGCAGATATAAAGATTAGGAGAACAGGGACAGTTAAATATGACATTCTCACTTCTTCTACTTGCTATCCAGATGATCTGGAATAAGATATTTAAGTTTCATAGAATTCAAATTGCTCATCTAAAATGAAAACAGTAGCATTTACTTCCCAGGATTGTTGTTGGTGTAAAATGACTTAAAGCACCTAGTACTGAGAATAGTGCATGGTAAGTATCTGATACAGATTAATTCCGTTTTCCTCTCACCTGATTCAACCCCGTTCTCAAGAAATTTACAGCCAAAGGTAAGGTGAAATAAGAGGGACTAGAGTAGCACTGTGCATAGTTAAGCACGAAGTGATGTGGTCAGGGCAGGGGAACAGTGGAAAACACAGATCATCTTTCAGGCGTTGTACTTCCATTTCTTCTCATAAATCATTTATGTGCCAGACCATGTAGTGTATCCAGACCATTGATAGATGTTAGGATATGTGAGGCTACATATAATTTTATACAAGGAGTAATGTATAACTTTGGTTCCCTTAAAGGGCAAACATCCAGTTCCCTTACAAATGGAATAAAAGTGGAAATTGTCTTGTCTGGGATGTGTTGAGCTGCTTGTTATTGCTATAGCAAAATACCTGAAGCTGGATATTTGTAAAGGAATGAGCTCTATTTAGTTTTGGAGGCTGGCAGTTCAAGATGAGGTGTCTCTAGCTGTTTGGCCTCTGATGAGGGCTCCACAATTGCATCCTGATATATCAGAGTGGGAAAGAAAAGAGCTGCACAGGAAGAGGGCAGTGCCCGGAGTGACCTTACCTGCAATAACTTGCTGTCTTGAGAATTAACTGGGGTCTTTTCTGAGGAGAGTGTCCAATGATCACCCTCCTGGAGACTCCCAACTTCTAAAGGTTCCCCCATCTCCCATCACTACGAACTCAGGGGTCCAGCCCCCAGAAAGTGAACCTTGGGGGACACACTCAAACCATAGCATGGATGCTTTGGTAGGCTGCTCTCCATTTGTACCTCCTTTTGATTTCCAGGAGAACATGTTACTGTCAGTTAGTTTCTTACTTGGTAGCTTCCTTCTGAGTGAACATTGTATTATCAGTGTTCCAGTAACTTTCAATACTATTTATTGAATAAGTATTAGATAGGAGTAATAGTCTTGTCTCTCTTTTTATCTATCTCTTTTATTTGTCCCTTGGATTTTTCCAATGCATTGGGACTAATAAATATATACCTGTATGTGAAATCAACATATAATTAGTCACTAAGGAATATGGCTATTTATAATAGTACAAAATGTTGCATTAAATCTGGGTGTAGTGGTGTACACCTAAAAATCCTAGCACTTTGGAGACTGAGGCAGGAATATTGCCATGAGTTTGAGGCTAGTCTATGCTATACAGACAGAATCCATCTCAAAAACAAAGGAAAAAAAAAACAGGTAAAATGTGAGCGTAACTTTCCAGAGAGAAGCAAAATGGATGGGAGAAATAAGAAGAGGAAGAACAAGTGGAGTATTCTAAGTTTTTGTTGGCTTTGTCCCCATAATCTGCTAAATTTACAATATGTAGCCTGGGCATAGTTGGTACGTGCTTGTAATCCCAGTACTCAGGAGGCTGAGGATTGCCCCAAGTTTGAGTCTAGCCCCTGGATGACAGAGTGAGTTCTAGGCCAGCCTGAACTGTGTAGTGAGACCCTGTCTCAAAAAAAAAAAGTATAAATATTCTTTTATCTTAGTCAATACAGTTTGTAGATGAAAGAAAGAAGCTTAGAATGAGATCTTGTTACATGTCAATATCAGTCTGCAAAAATTGTAAAAGGAACTGAAAGAAGCCTGAAATAAGATCTTGGGATATGAGTAAAGGGCATTTAAGAATTGTGTTTTCTAAGTAAGAACTTAGCAGTCAGGCCTTACATAATTCAAGTGGGGAACAAGTAGTCTAAGGAAAAGAGCAAGGATGTGGAATTCTAAAAGAGGAAAATGTTTAGAAAAAGAGCAAGGGGTGAGAAGAAGATGAAAAGAAAATGTGGGTCATCCCGGGAAAATGCAAAGGCTAAACTGGGTGCGCAAGAGTCAGTGTGTGAACTAAGGATAGGATGAACAAACAGGAGATGCGGAATGCACAGGGTAGAAGATGGAGACCTTGAAGAAATGCAAAGAAGCTTCCTGCAGCTCAGAGAGCGCTGAGATGTGAAGGAATGGCTTCCGAAGCAAAGGGCTGTCAAAGGATGCAAGTGGGTGGAGTCAGGGGAAAAAGAGCTGGTGGGGTATAACCAGGAAGAGAAAAGACCATGGCTTTGGCTCCCAGAGTGTGTGAAGGGAAGCTATTGGCATGGATTTGTTGATTGTGGCAATTTTACAAAGTGAGGTACAGTGCTGTCCAGGGAAGAAGACTGAGGGTTCCTGGTACCGATCCCTTCATCCAAGATTTCTGTCTAATCCAAGAATCTCTCTTTCTTCCCACCTTGTTCTGTAATAGAACAGTGTTCCAACCCTCATGCACAGCAACATGCTTGTGGGAGAGAATGCCCTGTAGGAAGAACATACACAATCTATATATTTCTGATTTAATCACTATGGACAATTAAACCACACATAGAAAAGCAGCAATACAACAACTTATACATCCTTCTTGAAGTTTACTCATGGGCTTTTTGTCTTTATCTCATCTATTAATCTAAAAAGTGATTTGTCACCCATCTTATCTACTGGAGGAAGACTACTATGTTCTTATTCAACAACAAACACTTTTCAATGTCGTTTAATTTACTACACGTCAGGTAAGTACTCCAGGCTCTTGAGCAATGTAAGACTAGATTCACCTTTTCCCTCTAACTTGTGTCTCCTTGCTCAGGCACTCAGTGGTGCTGATGGTGGTGAAGATGGAAGGATTTTCCTAGGGATAGCCTTGTTAACTCCGTATTATAATAAAACTCGAGGTCAGAGACCTCTGAGCTGGATGAATTCTTAGCAACTCTGCTGTCCCCATGGACCCATATCTGCCTGAGGTCCCCATTCTAAGAATGCAAGTGACCAGGGCTGTGCAGTGACTTGGAACAGTAGCAGAAGGGAAGTGAGGACAAACGCCCCTCTTCCACTTGTACTCAGGCAAGGCAAGCTTGTTTGAATGGACTACCTGCTCTCAGGCTCTTCTATGCTTATTAAATTGTGTGTGTGTGTGTGTGTGTGTGTGTGTGTGTTGTGGGTCCCAAAGTATGTAACACACAGCTCCCCTTTCATCCTTTTTGGCCTCTGATGCTTACATCATGAACTAGATGGAGCACGGCTGTTCTGTCCCTCCCTTTAAATGATATAAATGGTTATGAAAAGAAGCTTAGCTTAGAACTTGACTCACAGGGATCCTCAGGATGGTGTCTGTATAAAGTACGGTCCTAAAAGGCCACATCTGGCATCACTTTTCACCACTTCCGTGTTCTCAGCTGGCCTCCCGGCTCCCAAGCCTCAGCTGTGGAGGGACCCAACTGTAAGAGATTTGTTTTCGGTGACATTTTCCATTGTTGCTGGCTCACCATTTCAGCAGAGGAGGTACACTGAGGTCTGTGGGGGCAGTAGGCCACGCACTCTCTGACACGATTACTCATCTCTCTCATGGAGAATGTCAGCTAGTGCCACTTCCTCTATTTTTGGTGTGTTGTAGCTGTGCAAGTGCTGGTTATCAGTCCTGCAGCAAACAGCAGGCTTGACAGGCTCAGGAGGGGGAGCAGGTGTCTTGTCTATTCGTCTTCTCTGTTCAGTGTTTCTGAGTTGGTGTGAAACCTCGAGGCTGCCCTGTCCCTTGAGGAGTCTGACAGACTTATTATGCCCTCCAGATTGGCAGTGGGAAGCCTCTTGCTTATTTTAAATGCTTGAGAATCTTGCTGGGTTTTAGGGTTCCAGAAAGTGAACTTGTCAACAGAAATATCTGTTGGTTTCAGTTTCTATCCATTACCCTACACAGAGGGTTAAATTTTCAGCTCTGTTTGCTCATGTTGCAAGGCCTTCCTCTCTTTCCCCGATGTTTTAACACATGCAGGGGAGTTTCCATTTGCACTTTGATTTGAGCTAATGTTTAAATGTTTTTGTTAGATTGAGAGGACCTCAGAGAAACTCTCCACTTTGTCCTCATGAGCAGTGACGTATGGTCACATCACAGGCCCACTTTTCCTACTGCAGGTGAATGGTGACAGGTGAGGGCCTTCAGTGGCCAACTTTGATGGTGGGACAGAGTTAAACAGGGTCGAACAGTGTGCTCAGGTTTCAGTCAACAGGTGCACATTATTGACCTTCCCATTTGCTGGCACTGGGTGGGGACTGCAGAGGGAAGGCCCCTCATACTCTAAAAACACCAACATTCATTGTGTGACACCTACTAGGCCTGGGACACACTTTGGAAAAGGCCACCTAGGTTGAAGATCTAATCTATTATTAAAAAAAACCAACCCTGGAAAGAGTCTACAATGCTTTCCATAATTAATTGACAGAGATGCATGTCTAGAATTCATAATGCATTTATATAATATTCAGCACAGGCCTGCTGACGAGGCCACAGTCAGTGTAAGCAGAAGGAATTCACAACCCGGACCCTGCCACACCATGCCTGCTTCCTCCTTGGGACCCAAGTCTGTCTCACCGATGTCTGAGAACAAATCAGAGAGGCAGGCGGTATGGTGACAAGGCCCTCACCTGTCACCTCTCACACTATCTCTGCTTTGCTGGCAGTGGTGTCCCATAAGCATCCTGCTGAGCAGTTTGGCCTCCAAGTACTACAGTGGTGCCTCGGTTCATGAACTTAGTTCTTTCTATGAATCTGGTCACAAACTGAATTGGACAAAAAAACAAATCAAAAGTGACAGTTAGGTCTGACATTGACCTCCTAGGGACATTTGACTGGGCCCTCATCCAATTTGATTTGTGACCAGAAATGTGGAAAGAATTAAGTATGTAAACTGAGGTACCACTGTATTTGCAAGGATCCCAGAGAGAAAAATATTCTAAAATTGGCAATATACTTGGCATATGGGCAATGCCCCTAAACGGTAGTTACAACTATGTCAGTGTCACATTCAGAAGAATAGCCCACGTTCCACTTCCCTGCTCTTTCAGGGAAAAGTCTCCTACCTCCTCCTCAACATGTGGGAGCTCATGAGACCTTACTGTATCACCAGTGGTATTTAGCAAGAGCATTTGTTTGCATTACATCATGAAATTCTTCTGTCCATTAATCTGCTGCTCAACTGTCTTCTCAAGTGCAGCCTGCTTTAATTGCATTACTTACATCCCACATCCAGTCCTCCTTACCTTTCTTCCCCTGTGAGACTTACTTTCTGACACATTGCTTATTTATTTACTATCTTCACATGATTTTACCTTTTTGTTGATATTCCCCCTTTAGAGTACAGGTTCCACAAAAGCAAGCACTTAGTTTTATGTTTCTGATGCATTTTAAATACAGCACCTGGCATGGAATAGTGGCTCATTAAGTATCTGCTCAACAAACAGCTGAATGTCATTTATTCCACAAAAATATATGGGACCATAAAAATGCTTATAGTTAAAGAAAATGAATCTGATATGTTATAAAATTGCTTAAGGTAATAGCTGGAAGGCCTTGGAGTCTAGGTTTGATTTAATTTGATTGTAGAAAGCAATTCTTGATGAATTATCTTTCCTACCCTTGTTACCTAATTCTCCACAGGGTTTCAAGGGATGTTTCCTATGTATTCATAGAAAGAATTCCATTCTTGTCAATGGTGTCCTGTGAGCCCTGGGCTGGCAGAGCAGGGTGGCCCATGCCATGTGGAGGTGAAAGCCTCCCTCTTCTTTCTGTTGCGCTCTTTCTAAAAGGGCCCCAGAGCAATGTTGTCTGCATTGCTGTGTTCCCTAGAATGTCACTTACATCTTCAGGGTGACTTGGAGCAATAAGCAGTGGACCAAATGTCATGGTAGCACCTTTGTTTAACAACTCAACCTTATAGTTCACCACTTGTATGTGAATCTCTAAACAGTGTCCAGTGTCACTTTTGGAAACCTAGGCGATCAGCACAGAGCCTGCTGCAGGAGGAAAGTATAATATTGTTCCCACAAATGATTGCTCCCAGGGGATGAAAAGACAAGCAATTATGGGGCTGTAGAATGGCCTTAGTTTTTCTGAGAGCTCATCAGAGCAGTGGGCAGGATCGTGAGCTAGAAACATAGGAGTTGGTGCAGTCGGGACACCCGGCAGAACTCTTCCGTGGGCGCAGAGTTCTGGAAGCAGAGTCAGGAAGCATTCACTGCAGAGGATCCCTCTCTCCCCACTGGGTCTGTACCCACAGTTGTACCTGCTGTTCCCCTAGGTCCAGGAACCATCTGTGTTACCCTTTTCAGAGGATAAATCTTCACACTTCTACCCAAGGCAGAAGGGGAAATGTAGAGAAAATGAGGCAAACTAGGGACCCTAGTTACCCAGGTGGTGGTGGTGGTCCTCCTTATTTCAGCTTGTCTTTTTACCCCCACTTACTTCCCGAGACCTTGGGGCTTCTGGCTCCTCAGCTCTTTAAAGAGTGTGGGGCTAATCAGGTTGGTTCCTCTCAGCTCTGTCTACTGTCAAAATGAGATTCAGCTTTCTTAATTAGACCTGCTAACTTTGGTTATGACTTGCCCATCTATTTCTAGCTTCCTGCTAGAATTGTATTCCTGCAGTCTCTTCTATCATCTTGTGGATTTGTGACTTTGGAGGCTTTTTTTTTTTTTACTGTCGTTCTCATTGTAAGAAGTGAAAAGTGGTATTAAATGTGTCACTTTAACATGGAAGCCCTGATAACTGCCATCTTTCTTTGTCTGGAGCCAGCTTGATATTCTTCAAGAGGGTCCATCATGGGGGGAAATTCCTCATGTTTAGCTTAGTTTATATTAGTTGAGCTGATAATTTAATCAGTCTCTCTAGAAGAGAACGCTAGATTTGACTGCTTCTCGTCTCCTAGAAATTATATCTAGACATTTGGACAACTGAGCAGAGGACTAAGGGCCAGTGTTCTCTGGAATCCAGGTAGTATTTGTCTTTTCCTTGATAGTATTTTGTGGGAAGTTGGTAGCTGGTGAAGTTGCTAGTTTTCTCAGAACTCCTTTGGGGGGGCTCAGGTTAAACCTGCAACCCTGTGGAATCAGCAGCTGGTTGATTAGATCTTGACTCTTTCTTGATACCCATGGGAACCAAAAGTTGCTCTCAAAGCTGAAGATATCCTCTCAACACTGGGCCTCCTAGCTGATGTGATCATGTGCCTTAACAGGTAGCAGGCAGTAAGCGAGCTCTTCTCAGTGTTACATGGTTGTACTCCCTCCTGTATGGACCAAAGCAAAGCATGCTTTTAAAAAACGAGAGCAAGTGTGTAAAATAGATGACCATATTACTAAATCTTTGTTGGATCTTTGAGCAGAACTGTTTGTAGTCTGACTGTCTGAATGTCTACAATGTACCCTTTAACTTTGTAAATTGAACAACTACATCCAAGGTGACAACATGTAATTTATAAACTAGTGATTTCTTGGTGGGTTTTTTTTTCTCATTTTCCTTTTTTTTCTTTCTTTCCTTTAGAATTCTGTATTGTTGCTACCCTTTTTTCTGTTTTGCTTTTTTCTTCTCTTTAAATAAAATTTTAAAAATGTATCATTGCTATTGTAAAAAAGAGGAAATAGGAAGCACTATAAAAGATATAGCTGCATGAATGTTTAGGTGTGTGGGATTGATGACCATATTTCTAGGTTCTTGTTGGATTGTTGAACAGATCTGTTTGCACTCTCACTGCTTCAGTGTCCACTTTGTGTGCTTTAATTCTGTAACTTGAATAACTATTTCTAAAAGAACAATATGTAATGTATCAACTAGTGATTTCTTACTGTTTACCTTCTTTTCTTGAAATTCTGTAATATTTCTATCCTTTTTCTGTTTTTTTTTCTTCAAATAAAGAAAAAGAAAGAAAATGAGAGGAAGGTGAAGGGTTAGCCCTTTTCTTTACCTCTGGATTTCTGGTTTTATCTTCTAGCAGAAAACTTTGCCAGGCTTTTCCCTCATGGGCCCTGAGCTTTATGTCTTCAATCTGCAAATCGTCTCTGGGGTCCTTCCTGTGGGGTACACATTCCTACGTTGGGTTTGTTCTTAGGTCTGAGAAAGCCGGTGGCGGACACCTTTCATATAAACACACGCATTATATTGCTCTGTGCTTCCCAGCAGTCCCCAGCTCATCACCCTGGTTTTCCTCTTGCTTCTGCCCATCCTGGGCTCTGACTGAGCGCCGAGCTGCCGTGCACCGGCACACTGCAGGGAGCACACAGAAGCACAGCCGTGACAATGTGTGGCGGACACGCGAGCCTCTTCCGTATTTGTCAGCATCCACGAATGTTTGCAATGCGTCCTCTGTCCCCATGTGTAAAAGGTAGCAACTCAAATGTTCATCATAGTTGGAGACTGTATTAATAAAATAATTGGTTTGACATCTGTAATTTAAAGCAATTTAAAGGGATTAAAAGTGTTAAAATTGTGAGAGAGATTACTGTTGGTTCATGAGAATTTGAATGATTTTTACCCCTGCCAACCCCATTAAATCGCCACATTTTCGCCAATGGCATGTTGCTTTTGTTTCTATCAGAACAGTAGACTAAAGAGAGAAAACAAAACAACAATAAAGCACATTCTAGAACTATTTTTCACACCTTAAGACATTAACTACACTATCATTATCACTTTAGGTTTGAGTTTTGGTATGTGTGTTTCCCACATCACCACTTCATTTGAACTTTCATAGGTATGAAAATTTCTATAGAATGGTAAAAATTAAAATAAAAAATGCTGATCCCGTGACAGGATGGCTGTTGCTGAAGATTAGTTTGGGAGCAATGATCTCTCTGTATTTATGCATTTCATCAGACTGTTGATTTATGCAACTTATGAGTAACAATTGAGAGAATTTTACATCTTGCATTATACACCGGTTTTTTGTTTGTTTGTTTGTTTGTTTGTTTTTTTGTACTGGGGATCGAACTCACGACCTTGCGCTTGCCAGGCAGGTGTTTAAGCCGCTGAGCTAAATCCCCAGCCCCGCATTATACAGTTTTAATGTATGTCATCAGTCGTATACATATAAGATAACCAGGAGCAAGTTAAAATAAAAATCATTTTAAAATATGATGCAAGTCGCTTCGGTCCTCATTTGTATGTAAGGAAGGGTTTCTGAAGCCTCTGCTGCAAAAATCTGTTACTCAAGGTAGCCGTCAGCCTTAGGGGGCAAGTTGAAAATGCTATTCTCTGGATTGCCACACGGTGGCGCAGTGACACCTCACAGAAGTGATGCTCATCCTTCCGAAAGGAAGGCTCCTGCTTCAAGATTGAGTCCTTCAAGGACTGCAGGAGACACCGGAGGGAGGGAGGAGAGGACCAGTTCCACGTGCTTCTGATTTCCAGCTGGAACAGAAGCTTTCTTATTCTTCCGTAAAAAAAAAAATATGTGGTTAGAATTTTACCAAAAGTAACGCAAGAGGCTATTTCTCTTCTGGGCTTTTGATTGAAAGAGATGTTAGAATATTGGCCCGTGTGTTTGTAACCTACTTTCTTTTGCTTTCTGTAAAGCAGTGAATTAAATGAGGCCAGTAGTTTGCCTTGTGGCTCTGCGATCTTTATTCCTTTAGCGTTAGCTGCCTCTGGACCGCCGGTGTCTCCTCTAGTTGTGCCCTGTTCTCCTTTCCTTCTCAGTGAACTTACACTGCATGAACCTGAATCATTTGCTGGTCGACGCATCACTGTTTGGAGCCCGCACTCACCTCCACAGGTCATTGATGAACTTTATAGCACCAGATCCAAGGTCGCCCCCTCAGCCCTTATCTCATGCTCCATCTGAAAACTCTAGTTTCCTTTGTCAGTTCTAATCTGTTCCCGCATTCCTCCTACTTCCTTAGTCACTCCGTTCTGATCTTTATGGGATCATATTTCCCCTTCCCTGCTGGTGTATTGCAGGGCTCTAGCCTGCCTTCATCTCTCTGTGCACATTTTACTTGGGAAACCAAAACTAAAGGGTGTAATGAGACCAATCTTCAGGATAAAGTTTGGGATTAATTAATACTATATGATTGCCTGAATTAGTGACAGAGGAGTCATGAGAAACCTATTTCCCTCAAGTGCCCATATTTAAGCAATCGGCAAAATCCAGTGGTTTATTTACTAGACATATTTTGGAATCAGAGTTTGTAGACTTATCTACCCTTGAGAGCAGCATCCTTTTGTAAGCCCTCATCCTTTCTAGCCCGGAGCATTGTAATATGTAATCTCCTTTCTCCTGGTCTAATTCCCTTAAACACGGTCTCTAGAAAGTAGAGAAAACACTTTCTCTAACAGCAAAACCCAATTATTGAACTTCCTCACTTAAACATTTTCACTGGTTCCTCATCGCTTATAGATTAGAAGACAAAATTATTAATCTAGTTCTCCTTCAGGTTCTTTCCCTTCTTGATTTTCACTGGTTCTTGTTTCCCAACATTAGTGTCTGATGACACTCAGCTGCTTCCAGCCCTCCACCCTTCCCACTTTTCACATCTTTGGCTTTATTTATTTTGTTGCCTTTGTCTCATATTCTTTTCCCAGCTTTTATCTTTTCTTGGAATCTCTAGCTCATTTTTTCACCACCTCATCACGTGGTATCACTCCTTTAGAAGCTCTTCTTTAACTCTTCATTAGAATAAATGCCCTCTGTTCTCACTGGCATGCCACTTGCTTATCTCCAACTTGGAACTTCCCATATTTTAATCAGATGCTATGTTTATGTACCTGTCTTCTGTCAAGAGTTCCTTGAAGGAAGGGATATCTATTTATTTTTCATGTCCCCAGTTCCTACCACAGGGTTTAGTGCCTAATGGACATACAATAAATTTTTTGTTGAAAAAAATGTAACATTGTTGAAGCTCAGAGTCCTTGAGGGTGCTCTGTAAAGTCTCCTCCAGTTCTGAGAAAACTGCACTATGGTTTTAGGCGAGGTTAGCTTCCTGGAAGAGAACGGGCTTGGTGGCAGTCTAAGAGGTGCCAGATAACAGACTTGAGAACAGAAGGGAAGCTGAGCAAAAAAGAAGGCACTGGAGG
Source organism: Hydrochoerus hydrochaeris (assembly GCA_004027455.1). Taxonomy (NCBI): domain Eukaryota; kingdom Metazoa; phylum Chordata; class Mammalia; order Rodentia; family Hydrochaeridae; genus Hydrochoerus; species Hydrochoerus hydrochaeris. The sequence continues at coordinate 92,172 of PVLA01000201.1, read as the reverse complement.
AAAAATTAACAGAGATTGGTTACATATGGTAATAACAGAAGTCATGTCATTGTGAGATAAAACAGAAAACTGTGTTATAATTCCTAAACGAGGGAGATTAGCAAGAAAGAAATGGCTATGGGGAAGCAGGTGGTTTTGAATTGAAACCTTTGAATTTGAGATAGTAAACTTTACAAGATTCATTTTTAGTAAGTATACTTAAGAGGCTCTGTGTGCATTTGAGTCGGTGGATAAATGAATGAAATTTCAGTGAAATAGGCAAACAAAATCAGAGTACTGTTTATAAGGTACATTAAGGGACAGTAATAAAAATTTAAGAACCATCAGCTCAGAGTTAGGAAAACTGCATTATATGAACTTGTAAAAGAAGAGATGTAGGGAGGGAAAGAAAAAGGACCAAGGTTGAGTGTTCAGGGCTTCAATTTTTGAGGTAAGCAGATGAACTGTAATCAGTGCTTAAGGCCCACTAGATACTCATTTGTTGCTCTCAGCCTAAGTAGACATAATTCAGTTACTTGCTTTTAAAATAGTTCAGAGCTAGTTACACCAATTAGAAAGCAAATTTCCAACCATGAAAAATATTGTAATATATATGGTCTATAAATAGCCGGACTACATGAAAATGACCATCCTGCCTCAACTTCCTGAGTGCTGGGGTTACAGGTGTTCACTACCACACCTGGTCACATTTAATATTTTAGTGATATTTCTGTTGATTAACATTGGGCACTTAGCTCTCTACCTTTATAATTATACTTCCCCTCCTTCAAAATTCCCAGCCTTCAGTAATTCAAGGCCAGTCTGAACTACATAATAAAACCTCAAAAAAAAAAAAAAAAGCAAAGAAAGAGAGAAAAAATAAAAAGAAATTCCCAACTACTTTCATTGTAGTTCAGTCCCATTTTGATGACTTCTCTCTCTCTCATCTTTCATAATCCTTTAATTTCTCAAACTTTTGAAAGCAATGAACAGTGTTTCACAAATGCATAGTATAGTTGAAGTAAATAAACTACCAGAAATATACTTATTATTCCACTAATATGCCCCATATTAAGTTAAAAATAGGCAACCTGTTTAATTTTTCAGGTTAAGGGAACTCTAGTTTTGAAACCAGTAAGTACATACTTACAGGTATATACAATTTCTATAAATCATAAATGAATCTTTCAACTAACATGATCAGCAATTATAAATAAATTAGATAATCCCAGCAAGCCACTCCCTTGAGAATAAGTTTGAAATATGTCCTAGATAGTGATTGGTAGAGAGATAGAATAGACAGATAGATGGCTGAATGTTTGGGAAATGTTTGGAAACAAAGAGAGATTGGTTTAATAAATCATTTCACTCCCTTAACAAACATAGAATAAAGTAAGTCACTGCTGCCATTAGTCATGACCTGTTAGAGAATGCACTCTTTGATACCGCCAAAAACCAGAAGGGACCTAAGAGAAGCACACATATCTGTCATTGAACACGTTTGAACTGGTGAAGAGTTTAGGTTCAGTTTAAGTTTATAGCCTCACACTCTGTTCCTTTTCACCCAACTAGTTTCCTTTCCCTGGGGTAATGCTATGTGTTTAGCACATTGCTAAAGATGTCTTAAAAGTCCCAAAGAAGTGGGAGTCACCATTTGGTACTTGAAGGGACAAATCTGGTTTGAATTGAGCCATTACAATTTAAAGCTGACTTGTATTTCACAAGTATGCTGAGGCTGTAAAGAGATTGAAAGCCCCTGAGCTAATGTCACAAGGGCAATTCACTGGACTATCGGACTATGTGTAGCAGTGGACTAAACGTTATTGGAAGTATCTTGAACATCTTCCCGAGTCTACTGTCTCTCACAAGAGTGGAGGTAGAGACCCTCACTTTACCTTTAATCAACTTTCTTATCTGTGAAATGACATGCTATTCTTGTTGTATCTGATGCTAGAATACATTGTCCAGAATTCCAAAGTTGAAAATCCCTGAATTTTCTGTGGTCAGAGCCATGGACTGAGATAATCTTAAATTTACTACAGAGGTTCAGACAACACAAAGTACCCTGTCTAAAACCCTTTAGAAGTACTTGTTGCATTCATTAAAGTTCTTTTTGCCTGATCTTCAACCAGTGAAGTCTCTTCCTTTTCTCTTTTCTAGATCTACCCAGCTTTGGCTTCTCTGTCATTCCATTCTAAAGATGGAGGAAGAAGATCTGAGAAGAAACAAACTAGAGAATGTCTTTTTTAAGATACAGCAGATTTGTGGTTCAATCTGCAAACTGCAGGGAAGCATCCTCAGCTACAGGGGCTGGGGTGGGGAGAGTCACCTACAGAGGCGAGGGACTTTAATCTCTTGGTTACATAAAATACTCTAGTTCCTGGCACATTAGATGTATTAGGCTTTTGAATTTAATCCAGAAAAGGCGAGTGGGGCCCATAGAGGGGAAGAGGCAAACACAGTACAACTCTGAGCATCAAGGGAGGCGCATGTAGAGTAGAGGCTGAGAGGCAGCCAGTGGTGGCCACCAGCTTGTGTAGAAATTTCCTTTGTCAGTGATACCTTAGTCAAGTTACTTGATGACTCTGTGTCTCTGTTTTGACATTTGTGACATGACCATAATAATACTCATAAGAATTACAGTGACAAACTACTTTTAGGATATACTAAATAATAAATCTTACTGTCATCCAGAGATGCCATGTGGTGAGTACACCAGAATCTTGCACAGTGGTGTTTTAAAGAAGTGGTCACCTGTGTCCAAAAGAAAAAATATTAGTGTATTCATAGTTTATGCAAGTAGACTTGTTTGTTCTATCTGTACTCACAATCCACTGAATTTGGAAAATAAGCACATGTTAAGTTATATTGGAAGATACTGTCACTTGAGATGGAGAATGTTTTGTTCTGATTGATGACTTTCTCCATGGAGAAAACCTACCAGAGATAGGAAGCACCTCACAATGTTTTAAGTCAGATTGTCTTAAGCACATCTTTCATACTTGTTGAAAAATCCATTTTGCTACTTTTGCCTACAGAGATACTAAATAGGTACTATTTGCTTTACTTTAATATACTACTTTTATATTGTTCAGTCTTAATAATTTTTAGCTACTATTTTGCACCACAAACTGTGCTACACTTACAGACATTTGTGTTTTCCTAATATCATTAAATCAAACCTGAAAAATGAGGGTTTTGTATTGGTCAGAACAGTTTCAACTAAACTACAATAACAAAGAACCCCTTAAATTTCTGGGGTTGAACAAAACAAATATTTCTCACCCAGTCAAATGGAGTCTAATGCTGGAAGCCAGGATTCTTTAGCTATGAAGCCGTCATCCTGATTTATGCCCAGGCCTTAATTTATAGAGGTAACTGATGACAGAGAGCCTATTGCCATTAAAAGAAAAGTTAATTATTACGCACAGGTCTCCTAGAAATGACAGGCATGACTCATGCGGAAGGCGAGCAAGAAGCACCAGTGTCAGTCAGGAGCAGAATTAGGGCTGAAGGGAAAACACAGATCCAAAGTCAGTGTCCCGAGGAGGAGACACAGCAGGGCAGAAGAAACAGCTTAGCACTGGCTAATTGGAATAATGACAGGAGGCCCAGACTACAAGAGTGGGCTCTGGTTGTTTGGTTCCTGGCCTTCATTGATTTAGGGAAGGGAAATGTTGACTTGCTCAGTGAGACTTAGATAGAACAAGCAGCTGGGGATACGGACCCAGGATTGGTGCTTTGTGTGGTGGTTCACATGCACCTGTGGCAGCTGAGTTGCAGTGAAACTCCTTTGGCGGCTAGTTTAGCCCTGTGATTAAAGGTCCCACAGACAAGGGGCAAACCCTAGCTGCAGGGACAGCTGAGCTCACCACAGGACTTTTTAAAGGTCCAATCTCCTCCCTGAGTGTGCAGCCCAGTTCTCATTGTCCCAACCTCACTGCAAACAAGGCTGAGAAATGCAGTCTTTCTCTAGTGCAGGAAAAGGGAAGGGACATAGGATTTAGTCAATGCACGTATCACCTGTGCTACATTATAATTATCTCCAGTTAATAAAAGAACAAACAAGTTCCAATCGGTTTTCACTTATCCAAAGTATTCATCTTGCAAATGGCAGAGCCAGAGCCTGAATACAGGTATTCTAAGATCATCGTTCCCTGTGTCACACCGCCTTTGAGTTTGATTTAATAATCCTGACTATGATCAATAAAGTAGGCTGACAAGTTGTATCACGCAGGTTTAAAACTGAGAAGGAACTCTGGTTCATCATTAGTGTGAAGGTCAATGATAGAAAGCTAAGGACTTTGGAACCAGGCTAGGTGTGGATGGACAGTCAGAGTCCTGAGTGTAAAGGGGAGTGCCTGACTTCAGCTGTGTGATCGTACATTAAAGATCAACAACAAAGGCGACCAAACCAGTTCAGTAGACAACAGTTAACAAAGGCTTTTGAGTTTGTCTCTGAAGAGAGAGGTGTGAAGACAATCTCATCAGTAGCAGATACTTTTGGTGAAACAGATTGAGGGTCTGGTCCACCATCCTTATGGGTCTGGTTCATTATGTTACAATTTTTCTAGTGCTACCTTCATCATACAACTGGTGAATTATTTTTGAGATTGCTGATGATGAAGCCAGGGAAGGTATATTCAACTCAGTGATGCAATAGGGTCCCAGTTATCACCACAGTGAGTTACTGGAAATTATGACAGAAAGCAGTCAGGCCATCAAGAGGGAGATCATATTTACCAAATAAGCAATGCTACAAATTGAGTGATTGAGCAAAAGTTGTCCTACAAAGAATTAAAACTAAATCAAGCATATGATTGGTTGATGCTTGAAAAAAAAGGATATATAAACTAAAAAATTTAATATAATTTAAAAATAGTAATCCCTAGTTCTGCCTGTTATATAAATGATACAAATGTAGAAGGTTACATTGGATCTGAAGGGGACTTCAATAAAGAATAGGATATAAATTGTAGCTTTACTGTTTCACAAACTTGACCTAAAACAAAATCTGCTAGTTACAGTGATTAGTGCAAATCTAGAGTGTAAAATTTGTTAAGATTATTCAGACTGTTCAAATCTCTTTGAGAATTTGTCTGAAGAAGTCCAAGGTGTGTGTGTATCCACTCTTTCAGAAGTTTCCAACATAAAATTTGCATTTTCAGAATCATTCCAAGAGTTTATTGAGTAGAAGGCGGGTCTATCTACAATGGAAAAAAAAAAAAACGTGCCTTTTACAACAGGGGAGCATCTACCACAGGGACTGTATTCCACAGAGAAATGGCAGGACTGGCTCTGGATTCAAATCCACTTTGAAAAATATTAATAAATTTTTTTCTTCTGTATTGCTCAGCAGCAATACATGTGAGTCAGATCTTGTTTCATTTAGTGAGTCCTATTTCCCTCCTAGTAAGATAAGTTATGGTAACTCAAACATTTCCCCATTGAGCTCCACTTGCTAAGGATCCAACAATTTCACTTCTAGATATAAAATCAAGAGAAACAAAAGTTTAAGTCCTTCCATAACATGTTTGTGAATGTCTATAATAGCATTACTCTGAAAGCCAAACAGTAGAAATGACCAAAACGTTCAGTAATTAATGAATGCATAAGCAAAATATGCTCATCCACACAATAGAATATTATTTGGCCTTCAAAAATCAGGCATTGATATCTGTTCCAACATGAATGATCCTTGAAAACATTATGGTGAATGATGTCATTACAACGAAACCAGACCCAAAGGACTGAATATTGATGGTATGATTCCACTTACGTGAAAAATCCAGAACAAGAAAACCTATAGAAAGAAACTGGATAAGTATTTGTTAAGAGGCTGAAAATGGGCTGACGTAATAGTAGAGATCATGGGCTTTTTTCTGAGGTGATGAAAATGTTCTAAATTTTATTGGGTTTGATGGTTGCACAACTTGGGCAGTAACTGAACTGTGCACTTTGGGTAACCGAGTTGATGGTGTGTGATTTATATCTCCATAGAGCTTATAGAACAATGCCAACAATAGCTCCACCTGCCAGAGAGGTTACCTACCACCCAAGCAGCAGGGCAAAAAATGCTTCTCATATGGTAAGTCTTGATTTCGGGAACAAAACTCTGGCCTGACACTCTGCTCAGCTCTTGTGGGGTTTACTATGAGGAGGCAAAACTTACATCAAGGCAAAATGAAAGAGCAGACTCTCCTTGTTATGGCCCTGAGTACTTTTTTGGGCTTTCATTAGATCAGATAGTGTTTTTGGTCAGACTGATGTATTTTTTGATATATTCCTTTCACAATGCTTTAAGAGCATGCTGTGTTCCAGAGACTATGCTTACAAAGAAGCACTGCATTTTTATGTTCAGTTTTGCCTCAGTTTCATGGTCCAGGCATTTAAGGATTAAGGAATTCTAGTCCCATCCCTTTCAGAGGCATTATATGGGTGCTTAGAGAGCTTTGTAACAAGGCTCAGGAGATCCTGACTGGTTTGGGCATGATTATCCATTGGCTCTGTTGTGTGGGCCATTCATTTTTGATTGTTTTGTTTTTATTTTTATTTTTTTTTGGTACTGGGGATCGAACTCATGACCTTGTGCTTGCCAGGCAGGCACTTATGCCACTGAGCTATCCCTCCAGCCCTCATTTTTGAAACATAGTTTGTTTTTCTGTTAAAAGAAGAGGGTGGATTCTCTTATGTGTCGTCCAGCTCTGCATCCTAGTTATCTTTTGTAGAATGTTGAAATGGGTCATTTGAAACAGTCTTTTCTTCTGAATGCTATTTTTAGGAAAATAAATGCATCTTGAAGAAGAAACTCATTTTACAATTTATCATCTAAATAATTATACACATTTGTCATGGTGATTTTTTGAAACCCTAGAGATTTGCAGTGAACAATTATTACCTCGTCTCGCATTTGTGTATGCATGAGTAAACCACGTGTGTAGCTGAACAATGCTGCTCAAAAAACGGTTAATTTCTCCCTGCTTCCAGAAAGTGTTAGGATCGCATCCTTTGACCTACTGTGTTACCTTTATTTATAATTTTTGGAAGAAGAAAATTAGTAATGAAATTTGAACAATTATTCATAATGTTACTGGTTTCCACATACCCAAGACTCATTTATCTCTTGCCATCTGTTGGCATTTGATCAACATCCAGAAATGAGTCACAGCTTCACTCTCTCTGTACCCTTTATCTTTACAGCTGAGTGAGAGAGAAGATGGGTCATATGCAAACCCACCGATGGCCAGGAAATGAAGGGTGCTCTTCAAGAGTGTGTGTTGTGGTGATGAGCTTGGAAAACGAAAGTGTGATGTTTTTCTGAAATAATTATTTTGATTCTCTGATGTTATCATATGTACTCCTAAGGCAGGAGGGAAAATCAGAAATGCAGGGCACTTTGCATGGGACATATTCCCTGAGATAAGGAATTGCCCATGTGTTCCTGTGAACATCGACTTCCGGTGCTGCTGGATGTGCACTGGAACATGGATGTGTCTTTGTATGCAACTGCTGTGAAAGGAAATTGGGGGATTTTGCTCCTGCAAGCATGGCTGTGTGCTCTAATCTAGAGTAGCTGACAAGACTGCTCTGCTATGAGCGAAACAAGGTAACCGTTTCAGTGTCTTAGTCACTTTCTTGTCGCTGGGACACAATACCAAGCACCTGCAATTTAAAGGAGGAGGAGTTTGTTGGGTTCACGTTTTATAGTCCATAGTCAGGTGACTTCAAGGCAGAAAGGCACAGTGGGAGGATCTGGTGGAGCAAAGCTCACATCATGGTGGTGAGGAGCAGAGAGAAGGTCAGAGCCAGGAAGGGAGATGTACTGATACAGACCGGGATACCCTTCCGGGTAAGGCCTCCAGTGACCTTTCCTCCAGCCAGGCTCTGCCTCCTAATGGGAAGCCTTTGTAGCATCCCCATAATCCAAATGCCTTCTGAAAGCCCTGCCCCTGAGCATAGGAGGCTCTCAGGGCACATCTACATCCAAACCCTAAAGGTAGAGGCACATCCTTTGGAAACTTGAATAGTGACACAAAAGGAGTTTTAAATTTTGAATCATAAATACTTAAATTTGAGAGAAAAGCTAGAAGTCCTTGTTTTATAGGCAAGGAGTCCCAGGAGGATAAGTTGGTTCATTTCTCTAGGGTCCCACAACCAGAAATAAAGACACAATCAGCAGCCAAATTTTATGTTGTTTACAGGAGGATTCTTTGCATTGATCAGCAATGCTACCTTACATTCATTCTTTTAATTTTCAAATAATTCTTATGTGAAAAAAACTAGGGTTTTTCTTTTACCTTGCTTTTCTTCTTACAGTGTGGAACACAGTATATTGTACTTGATTGTTACTCAGTATTTATTTCTGTTTTATTCTGTATAAAGAGGAAAGAAATTCACTCTCCTCACTTGAGCTGGGTAGACATTAAAGCAGAGATTTTTCTGACAATGAACTCTGCCCTCCATAGCATCAGCTAAAAACTGGAGTCCATAGTATCTTATCTCACAGGGTTATTGCTGCAAGATAAAGGTGGCCACCATATGTCCCACCAAGAGCTGGTGTTTATTTCTGCTGTCCTTGAATCTGGGTTGGGATGTGACTGCTTTGACTTATAGAGAAAAGTGGAAGTGGTGGTGTCAGCTCTTCACCCAGCCTATGGTGACTCACAGCTTCTTCCTCAGTCTCCTGGAGCCCTGAGCTTCCTATAACAAGGGCAGCTGCGGTCTGGAGATACTTGGTGGAGAGAGAGCACCTTCCAGCAGTCACGGACAAAGCACCTGGCATGGTGGGGGACACAACTCAGACCTTCCGAACAGCGAAAACTGCCACGTGTGTGCCATGCAGAAGGAGATAGTTCAGCCCTGCCCCACCCAGACTGCTAAACTACATAACTGTGACACAAGACAAAATGCTTTTTTTTTTAAAGCCCCTGTTCTGGGATAGTTAACTCTCAGGAGTTGTTATAATACACAAATGATCTTATAACCACAAAAGCATTTAGAAAGGACCTGATTAATAAGTGCTAGCACCTCCCCTCTCCTTTCTTTCTTTCTTTCTCTTTCTCCCCGTCTTCCATTTATTTTTATTCTTTTCTATAACTTCTAAAGTAAGTCAGTGAATAAGTGAATCCTGAAACTAAGTCTCCCATATTCATTCTACCTCTTTGTTCTGTGACACTATGTGACACAGCCTAGAAGGCATCATATCCTGGCTGTATTTTCTGGCATTCCACTTTCTTTTCAGTCATGTTAAGCTCAAGGCAACCCCAAGCCACTATGACCATGAAATCTTAACTTGCCCCATTATCCATGTATTTTCTGCTCTTTATTCATTCAACAAAACTTATTGAGCACCAATTGTAAGCCAGAAACTCTTAGATGCTGGGAGAACAAAGGTGAGTAAGGGCCAACCTTGTCTTTAGGGAGCTTATACCTTAGTAGAGACAGTATATTAATAATTGAACAACTAAAAAATACTTCAGAGATGAATGTCATAAAGAAAATAAGTATGATGTTGGAGGGTGAGAAACAGAAGGGGTTTTAGATGGAGAGGTCAGGGAAGGCCTACTTGAGATGCGACAGTGAATGAAGCTGTGGCCTAGAAGATACAAAGGAACTTGTCATGAAGAGATGCTAGCCATTTGGGCAAAGAACAGCAAAAGTAAAGTCCTCGAGGGAAGGAGGATGCGGAAAGGAAAGGAAGTCGATTGCCAGGAGCTCACTGAGACATGAGGTGGTAGATCTGGGGAAAGGCCAGAGATTTCCGGTCTTGTTCTCTCTATTTTGGTAGAAAGTTTGGGTTTTACTTTATGTGAGGTGAGAGACACTGAAAGGAGTGACATGAGCTGATTTAACTTTCAGAACAATCACTGCAAGTTGGTAGAGCTAGAGTGTTCACAAAGGGAAGAATGGATGTGCAAAAGCTGCATCCTCTGGGCATCATTGCAGAAGTCTGAGCAGAAGGTGATGGTGGCTGCCTCAGAACAGAGCGACTGGATTGGAAGAACAGCAGAGGGAGGAGACTCACAGGAGCAGAAGGTAAGAATGATGGACAGGTGGGCTCTGGGGGGTGCATCAGACTCCCTGGGGTCATCTGAGTTCTAACATTCATTATGGTATCTTCATCATCTTACCGAAATTCATTGTGTTTCTCTAACCGCAAAATTGGCTGATATCTACCTAGAGGAACATGATGAAGTCTAAATAAGTTAATATTTGTAAAACCCTAACTTATTTAACCCTAAATAAGTTAATATTTGTAAAACCCTAATATTTGGCACATAGTAGGTACTCAGCAAAGGTTCTCTGTTAGATTTTGAAGATGGTACCTACAGGACTTGCCGATGAATTGATTTTGCAGGATGAGGAAAAAGGAAAAGATAAAGACTTTATCTTTCTTAAAACTGATTCTAATCCGAAGTTATTTTCCTTCTTCCTGAGACATCTTAGAAGTTTTATTTTACCTTTCCTATCATATCACTTTATGTCACCCCCACTCTTACATCATAGTTTATTGTGTATGTCTCTGTATGTTATGAATTTTGTAAACTTTTTGAGGAATGAGACTGGGTCTGATCCCCGGGGGTTGGGACCAAGATTCTCAAGTGGAAAGGGCCAATGACTATCACGTGTGAGTCAGGAGATTCTTCCAGTTACAGCCTCCATCTCCTGCCTCCCACTAATCCAGAAGCTTCTAAAGGAAGCACCCAGGTGAGCCACTGTCGATGATGAAAATATGTTTTAATCCCTGGATTCCCCATTGAGAAACACACTGGACATGAAACCCTATGGAAAGCAAAGGACATCTGACATTTCCTAGAAATAGCCCCTGCAAAAGTAAGTCAGAGGAGCACTGATCCAGGCATTCTGCGTAATCGTGTGTGCAGGTCTTGGTGACTTTCACTACGAGCTCGCTCATATTTTAGCTCCATGAGAAACCAATGATGGTGATGAATTGATATTCTATTTTCTTTTTACCTTTTTAATAATCTAAATAGAGTTTGACTTTTATGTCTGATGGCACTTCCATAGGTAGTTCTGTAGACCATTTTTCTGTTTTCAGCCTCCCTATTAAACAATTATTCTAAAAATCAGAGTGGTAAAGGTTAATGGAGATTTTCCATATAAATGAATCAACTTTTAATGAGATCATTTACAAAGAGTGAACACTTCTGGCATTGAGACAGACATCCCCTATTTTTATTTTCATTGAGACAAATAATTCTATTGCTGAGTATATTGAATTTTACTGGATGGGCCAATGGGAAAATTTGTCCTCTCTGAAAGATGGATTAGGAAAGTACAAGAGAAGACTATTTCCTGGAAAGTCCTAGGAAATGCTGAACCCGTGGAAATTTCTAGTCCTCTGGGCACTTGCAAGTTTTGAAGCTGTCATAAGCAATGCTATTTCTGATTTTGCTCCTTTTATGTATATTTTACTGAGATGTATGATCAAAATGAGATGACTGAATCATAGGTTATAATATATACTGTGGTTCTTATAATATACTTCCAGATAGGTCTCCAAAGTGGTTTAACTAATTAATTATTTTAGGTATGCCAATTGAATTCTTAAACTAATTCAATGAATATGCAATAGTGCATCATATTTTTTTTAATTTTCTTTTTGTAATATTGGGATTGAGCTCAGAGCCTTCACACTGGGCTACATCTCCAGTCCTTTTTTATTTTGACACACAGTCTTGCTACATTATTTAAGTTGGGCTCTAACTTGTGATCCTCCTGCCTCAGCCTCCCAAAGTGCTGGGATCACAGGATTGTGTCACCATGCCTAGACTTATACTTATTTTAAATTATGTTTCTACAGTTATCACAGAGTCTGAAAATTTCCCACAAGTTTTGTCACTAAGTTTACTAATCTATAAACTACTTACATTGTTTTAATTCTTGTTACAATTAGTTATTTTTATAGAAAATTATCTAATAAAGTCAGGAGTAGATATAAAAGCAGAATACACTCCCAAGCTGCTGCTTGTTTTGTGGGAACAGGGGAAGAAAAAAAATCCAGCAATGATTCTCACTACTTCCAACTCCAAACTCCACCAATTCCTACTTTCTCATTTTTCACCATGGATTCTCCATAAAGGTAACTGTCATGTTCATTTACTATGTGCTTGGTACACAGTTGATATTTAATAAATAGCACTGGAAAAAAAGAAGGGAGTGAGAGGCCTTGTGCTTGTTGAATTTCCCTAATAATTAATATATTTTAATTTATTTAGAACTTAACAACAGAAACTATATTGTAGCTCTGATTTTCATGCTACCTTGGTCAGATCTGGTAAACTCACTGGGCCCCTTATGAAGGACTGGATGTTCTTTAAGATTCCACCATGTCTTAAAATGATGCTGTGACTGAGAAATATGTTCCACGTAAAAATTCAACCCTCAGTAAGATAGAAATAAAAGGAAACCATTTCTCCAATTCAGATTCCTTTTATCTCCCGGTACAAACGTGGACCCCTGTACAGATTTTCCCTAACCCTGCACACTTGTGTGCACTCATACAATAACTTGCAGGTTAATTCCCACATCGCTCAAGTTGTCTCTCCTTGTAAAGTACCCACTCCTCTCTCTCCTCGTCTGCATCCTTCCCACCTTTCAAGGCTAAACTAATATTTGAAGCTGTCAAATCATGAAGTTAGTCCTGGGCTTCATATATTTCTTCCCACCAACTCCTTCAGATTCCAGTGAGCTCCTCCAAACTCCTAATTTGAGGACTATGTGTCCAGCCCTCTGCCCTGCTGGGGACCCTCTGATACGAGTCTCAATCCCTGGACAGCTCTCTGGCTGTCCCCAGGGCAATCCCCCTGGCCTGGAGCTGACGTGGCTTGGAACTTCCACGCAGAGTTGATCTGCCCTACTTCTGGATTTTACTGTAACTTGCTTGGTAGCTGGTGGTGCTGAAGTCGCAGAAAGGCCCTGTGGCTTTGCTTCTGATAGTGTTCTAGTTGTTTCCACAACTGTGCTGCACTTCCTGCTCTTGTGAAAAGGCTCCTTGAAGTCAGTAGTTTAGGTATTTTCTGCCCTGGGGCTTCATTGCTTATTTCTTATCCATTTTTATTTTCCTCTTTTCATTTCTTGGTCTCTCTTCCCCTGTACTTTCATTCCAGTCACCCAGATCTCCCTTGCCTGTCTTCCTTTTTCTCTTTACGGTCTTATTTCCCCTTTAGCCACCAATTACAGGCTTTGTCTGTTCCATAATTTAAGTAAATGCTTCTTAAATATTTCAAGCCATTCAGTGAGTTGTTTTTTTTTTTTAACTTCAAATCCAAATATGGATTCTGGAGTCAGAAGACCTAGGTCCAAACTCCTATTCTGTCTCCCAGTGACTTTTACCCTTTATTCACTAAATCTGGGTTTACTCATGCATTAAAGAGTGACAGCACACTGGCTGCCTTCTGTCCCCTGTTCTTCTCCTCCTTCAGTGAGTTCCTTTGACTGTTTTGAGTTTCAGCTTTATCTTCTCTTAAAGAGACAGTATAATTTCACAGATATTGGGGGTAAATGAGCAAGCCTCTTGATTTCTATCTTATTTCCAGATGTGTATACTCATTTATATGTTTGGGTTACATCACAAGTCAGGAAGTGAGGTAGCCCAGGGGCTGCAGTGATAAAGAAGTGTTAGATAGCCTCCCAGGTTTCACAGAGTTTATAGCCTCATGGGAAATTCAAACAAGTAACTGACATTTTGCTCTTGCATGTCAGGTCCTGTATTTCCTATAGGGTCACTCCCAAGTGCATCCCCTTAACTGTCAAGGAGCTGCAGCCTAATGACTGTTTATGTGTCAGAATGATAGTTCAGAGGGAGAGTGGACCGTTTCTGCAAGGGATAAAGAAGAGAAGAGAGGATATTAGGAAGTATTTCATCGGAGAAATGGTCCAGAAGGGATTGGTAATTTCATTCAATAAGGGAGAAGAGTATTCTAAAACAAGCCACATACACGACACAAGTGACAGTTCACTACTGTATGGTTTCCCTGGCTGCAAATTTAGCCCTGCTGGTGTATAATCTGCAAGGGGAGAAACAGTAGGTGATGTACTGAGTAGTCATAAAAGGTTTTGAATACCATGGCTGGGAGTTTGATTGTCTTAAAGTTGCAGGAGAACCAATGATATATATTTGGATTTATGAAGAAGGGAACAAGAGGGACGAGATAGGCAGAAAGCCTGGCAACTAGGATGCTGTTACCCTTTGTCACTGGCCAGCATGGATTCCTATCTGCATATAAGGTGAAAATCATACATGGGCCAGTGTCAAGGCTGAAATAAAATGACAGCTTATTATAGGGGAGAAACACAGCTAGCTACTGTATAGACCCACCAGCCCCTGGGTAAAGACAGCAAAGCTGGCAACTCCAGACAGAGCAGCCTTGCACCAAGTGGGGATTTTGCTTTTATAAGATCTCAGAGGAATGTCATTAGTGTCATTAATTAGTTAATGATTTATAATTTTTTAAGGGCAGAGCTCTCTGGACAGCATAGAGCTTAGTTACTTGCATTAATCTCATTCGGTTTGCCTGTACATCCTGCTTTCTTATCTCAGAGAGCACAGCAACTTGCCCCTTTGACTAACCTTTTGCTTTCTTTGCCCTTTTAGTGACCCCAAAGTGCAGTTTCCTGCTTGTTTCCTATCAGGAGGTTACGTTAGAGTCTGGTTAGTTCCTTACTTCAGTTATAAACCTAGACTTTAGTGTCAGGATTCAAATTTTTCTGTAGTTTGTTTGCTTTTTGGCCTTGACAAGTGATTTATCCCACCTTAAATCCCTATTACCTTCCTGCCTTATCTTTCACAAAAGAAGAACCCCCCCCCCCATATAAGGAAGTGACACGTACAAAGTGATAGAGCTGGGAGAGAGAGCTGGGGTTGGACCAAGGCATTCTGACTCTAGAGCTTACATTCTAGTGATGCTTAAGAAAGAACAAAATATTAAAGATCATGTGGACCAGTCACTCTTACACTTTAGCAGCATCAGTGTCTTCTCTGGACTTGTTAAGACACAAATTGCTACACCCTACCGCAGGCTGTTTGACTCAGTAGATATGACAGGGACATGAGAATTTGTGACTCTTAAGAGTTCCCAGTGGATGCAGATGCTGGAAATGTAAGAGTTGAGAAGATAGTGTTACCACAGGGTGTGGGAGTACTCAGGAAAGGAGAATGATGTAGTAGTCAAAAGGAAAAAGTTTGCAAAAGATGTCCATGAACAGGAGACAAGCACCCTAGATAGAGGTAAAGCCACTCAATTTCTGAAGCCTTTGTAAGATGCCCCTGCTACCTGCATAGTGAAGGTACCTAAGGAACAAGTTCCTCAGGAACTGACTGGAAGAAGTGAGGAGCCTGCTACAGATGAGGGAGGTGACATAAGCATGGCGTGGTAGTGAGGATGTGATCGGAAATTAAGAACTCATGGACTTTGTGAAATGTGGAAGGTAGAAACGGAAATGCCTGTTGAGGATAGAGTATAGAGCATGAATAGTTGAGGTTTTGGCTCATCTGGGCTGCATTGAATCTGGAATTGTCTTGAACTGCACATAGTTCAAGTAAGTAAGTAGCAAAACTGTCTTATTTTTATTATACCATTAAAAAAAGAGGGTAACACAAACTGGCCATGTGTGGTGGGCATAAGAAGTAGAACTATCATTGTGTTCTCTACTGCATGATGTTCCATGGTGGCCTAGACAGTCCATGCTAAAGCACAACGCAACTGAGTCATGAAAAATATTACTAAAGTAATCACATCAGAGTGCTAAAATTTTATGATCTTGTGGGGCCACACCTAATCCATGGACCATCTGCCAGATATGCTTATTCTAGGGGGTCCTAAATAAATGGCTAATGAGTTTTAGAGTTTATCATAAAGATAGTTGAAAGTTTGATGGAATTGGTTTATTCAGTGCAACCAGCATGGTATGAATTACGAATTGGGGAAAAGAAATGAATCAGAGAGAGGCCCCAGTTCTCTAACCCTCATTGCTTGAGCAGAAGACAGTCCCCTGGGACTTTCCTTAGATGCTCACTCTGTATAGTTCCTTCCTTTGCCTGTATTTCTAATCTTCAAATTTTGTGTTCCATTCCACCCATTTTCCGACAACTATTTTTCTTATGTAATTCTTGTATTAGTTTCAATTTTGATTAATTTATAAGCCCATTTTTTCCTGCTTCATAGACATTTTACTTCATTGAGGGAGTATTTTAAAACATTAACCTTCAATATCATCTACATTTTTATTTTAATGGGGTCTTTGTGAAATGTTTTTGGTCTTCTCAAGTCTCATCCTTATCTTGTAGCTATTTTTGTTGTATTTGTTTATTTTTGCAGGTTCCGATTTTTATTTTTTTTGAAACTTTATTATTTGTCTCATTTTAAATTTTTACTTTTTGTCAGACTTTAGCATTTTTATTCCTCTCACTTTTACCCTCATTCCTTTTTTACCCTTGCTCTAGCAAACCCTATTATGTGGAGTACCTTTGACTTCCTGAAAATTGTTCCTTACTGATATCTCACATTGTTCCTTCCTTTAATGACTAACAAGTCTTTAAAAATATAAATTGTCTGATATTCATAGCTATACATATTATGGAGAAAAATAGAGGAAGAATACAGGGATGGTGAGTAGAGGAAAAGCCTGCCCACTAGGTAACATTTGAATAGAGGTGTGAATGCAGCAAGGGATTCCCTGGAGGGACTTGGTGTAAGAACATCCACAGTGTACTGAATTTGCCAAGGCCCCAGAGCAAGAACAAGACTGGTGAACTTCAAGGAGATGGTTTCTGGAAAGTGAAGTAAGCTATAGAAGTTCATGCGGGACACTGTAATCATTGTCAGGATTTTGAATTTTATTTGCATGAGGTTAGGAAGCCATGAAGGGGTTTGAAATCAAAAAAGAGATAGGTATGATTTATATTTGCATAAACATCACTTTGATTGCTCTTTTAAAAGTGGACTGAAGAAAGGTCAGGGAGTAAGGAAGCTAATGAAATAGTCTTAGTCTATGAAAACTATCAGGGCACAACTGGGCTAGAAAAGGGCCCTGGAAGATATGAGAAGGGGTGAGATTTATGATGCATGCAAAAACTTGAAGTGAAATAACTAGATGAATAATTGAATATGGGGTATAATAAAGAGCTTAAAGATGCTTGCAATTTTTTTTGGCCTTAAGAAGAAAAAGTTTCCATATTCTGGGATGGGAAAGATTTTTGCAGGAAGAGCAAAAATGACATGCATGAGGCATGCATGTGAGGGTACCAGACGTGCAGATTCTGTCATGACACCTCACTGATATACAGATTCAGACATTTCTAACTAAGCAGTTGGATATATGAGTCGAATTTGGCAGTCAAGTTCCATTGAACTTATATTCATGAATCATTAGCACAGAAGCAGCGAGGCTATCACCCATGGCAGTACTATTTGAACTTTCTGGAAGACACAAGACAGTAAGAAATTCACATCACTTTGCAACACAGTGAGCACACACAGAGTCTGATTCACAACTTTCAAGAAACAAAGCTGACAGCACGCATGTTGTACTCTGTTGTTTTAAATTTTGTTTTATTTCAATGAAACAAATACTGGACATGTCCTTCTAAATCGACTTTTACAACTCACTAATAGCTTGAAGTCCACATTTTTAAAAGCCCCAGCCTAGGAAATTGAATAGAGCAAGGAGAAAAAGGGGTTGAGGACTCAGTTCTGGTGTCCAGTTATCATTTAGAGTTAGGCAATGTGGAAGAGCCAGCAAGGTGAAACTGACACGGTATTACTGTATATGTCTGCTAATCATAATATATCAGGATAAGTTGATTGAGAAACACCTAACATCAATAAGGCATGGCTCTGAGTGTATCTGTGATAGTTGATTAGCAAACTGAGAAAGGAAAACCTACCCCAGTTTTGGGTGGCAGCAAAACTTACAGCCTAGATGACACCTGTGACCTTGAACTGATACTGCACCCTTGACCCTTCTTGGGTGGCTTCTCTTTTTGAAGTGAGCAGCTATTAGATCCTCTGGTTCCCTAGCATGCATATGGCCATTGTGGACTCTTCTTGGATCCTGTAGGACTTCCTAATAAATCCCCTTACAAAGTAAGCATATATTTCTATTGATCTGGTCACTCTAGAAAATTCTAATATAACAAAATTAGAAGACAGCAAGTTCTCTCTGACAACCCCTAGTCTGTGTTCCTGATCCCAAGGTCCTGCCTCTGGTCTTCTCTTGTCTCATTTTTCCTGGCTGTTCTTTCTCTTTACTGCTTCATTCTAAGGACGGACATGCGCATATCACTTTTACCACCCAGAGCTGTTTTGTTTGACCAATTTGTTTGATGTTCTAAAAGAATGCAGAAACACACAATCCTTAGTGTTGCTTAACTTTCCTTAGCATAGCAAATGTCTCACTGACCCTTTTCTTGTTTAGTCTTATTTGGCTTCAGGTCATCCTTCCTTTCAGACAGTTCCCCAGTGCTTTTCCCCAGGGTCCTACCAGAAGACACTGCCAAAATTTTGTTTATTAAATAGAAAAATGTAGCTTGAGCTCCGAGCCAACTTTGTCTTCCAGAATAAACTATTTTTACATAATAAAATCTTATTAAAACACTTACAAACAAAAAATTCTCTCTCCCTAAATAATTTGGCAGTCTTCTTAAGGAAATTAGCCTGAATATGACCTGTATGTACAGCTTTCAAAGACACTTCTTTCTCTGGCTGCTACATAAGTCTATTTTTGTGAACTAAAAAATGCTTTTGTAGTCACTGCACCAAAAATGAAACTAAAAAAAAGAGAGTCTAATAATAGTTTGATAGTTGCCACAATTAGTACTAATAGCACTACTTCTATGGTTCAGTACTTAACAGTTTTAATTTTGAAATTACTAATTGTATAATTTAATCTAGCATCCAAATGCATAAAGTATAATAGCCTAATAGCCACTGATAACCATTAAAATATACTTTAAGAATGTGAACTCAGTTAAAACTTAAAAACCAGTATAATGGTTAAAAAGTACATTTAAAACATAGAATCTGGCAACATGTTAAACAATATTAAATTAAGAAAACACAAGCCTGTTGTTAGTAATATAGTTTCTACTACTACAATAAACTTTTTGAAAAGGTGATTTTGTTATCATAGAGCTTGTGCTATAGAAATCTGTAATTGTGTATTAGATTATACTAGAGTCATGGTTTAGTTTTTCAGTTTGTATATCTAAGTCTAATTTCATATAATTTGAATCTAAATTTGTGTCATCATTGAAAAAAAGTGATGTGATTGTGAAAAACGCTTTCATTTCAAGAGAGTCCATGTGGTCTGCTGTCTCTTTTGTTAAAAAAAAAAAAAAAAGGTTTATTGGAACACGACCACACTTGTTTAATATTGTTCATGGCTGTTTCTACCTCCAAGAGCTGAGTTGAGTGTCGAGATAGATACCTTGCCCAAAGCCTGTTAAGACTAAATTATTCAGACCTACAAATTTATAGTCATGGCTTCCTGACTTCATTTTAGGGGGCCAAAAATGTTATAAAGTTTTCTGTCTCACCACTATGATTTTTTCACCCAAGTATAAATATGAAAAATTAATTGTGAAACTTGAAGGCAGGGAGGGGTGTGGCATGTTACCCCAGAACATGGGAGACTGAGACAAGAGGATTGTGAGCTCAAGACCAATTTAGGCTACATAGCAAGCTTAAGTATGGCCTGTACTCCATATGCTGTTTCAAAATACAAAAAGGAAGAGAAATTTACTTTGGCTCACGATTTTGGAGGGTTCAGACTAAGCTGACTGAATGAAACGCAGAAATGGTATGGTGAGGGGCCATGGAAGAGGAAAATGCTCAATCCATGGAGGGCAGGAAACAGAAAGAAGGGAGGAGACCAGGAAAAGAATGCACCTTTACACCTCATGCCCCCAGTAACTCATCTTCCCTATCCAGAGCTCACCTCCTAACAGTACATTCAGCTATAAACTCATCAACAGATCAGTCCTCTGATGATTATATGCTCCCATGATCCAGTCATTCTCAAAAGCCCCACCTCTGAACACCTGAGACTCTTAAGGAACATTTTGGACCTAAACCATAGCATTCTTCCTTATGTAAAGTTCATTGAGCCCATCTCCAGGAATTGCCAAAGCTCAAAAGTCTAAGTCCAAAGTCTGCTCTGAGACTTAGGAGAAACTTTTAGCTATGAGCCCCTGTTAAAAAAAAAAAAGGTTAAATATTTCCAACATACAATGAAGGAGCATAAATATCATATGGTTAGTAGGCCACTGAGCACACAAATTCCTCTGCTTACTGAACAGTTAGAATTTTGTCATCAACTTGTAACTCTGACTGATAGATAGCAACTAGTGGTGACCAGTGCCACTTATCAGAGACCTGCGGAGAATTCCATAGACATAGCAGAAGCTACTGGAAGAAGCTACCAAGAGGAATTTGAGCCACAGCTGCCTATAGTAGTAGCTAATAGAGGTGATTAAAAGCAGTCAAATGCTTTAAGAATTGTAACACCAAGGCCTGGAAAATTCAGAGCCTGGAGCTACTAACTAGAGTTCTACTTTGCCAGATTCATGGTTTCCAGGTGAATCAAACAAAACAAATAAGCAAACAAGAGAAATAATAATGAAAAATTCTGAATTGGTTGGTGTTACCTTGATTACATCTCTATTTGAGAATTACAATTATTGTTTGTTTCTCATTAGTCTACAAGTTCTTTGGATGAAGAGTTTTAATTGTTGTAAACCCAGTAACATTCATTTGGGAGATAGTGAATATATATTTACTAAATTAATTAAAATTGTATAAAAAGAAGTTTTAAGAAGAAAGAACTAAGTCAAGTGTTAGGCAAGCGAAACTTTATAGGTGGTGATGAATGCAAACTTGTTGTTGCAAAGAATAGCCAGGAAGACTGAGAGACAAATTGTAACTGGAACAATTATGAAACAAAGTGGTGGGGTGAAAGACATTATCTGATAAACTATATATATATATAAGTGCCATGGATTTTTTATTATTACAAGTAGGAGACTTATCTAGTGTTGTAAGAAAAAGAAAAAGAAAAATAACTTTTATTTTTGCTCTATGAAAATACATATAACCATACAAAATACACATACAAGAGAACAAGGGCTTCCTATTTATTTATTTGAGAAAAATTTGAATTTCTTTTCTTTTTTTCTTTTTTTGTACCAGGGATTGAACTCATGACCTTGCACTTGCCAGCAGGTGCTTATGCCACTGAGCCAAATCCCTGGACGCTACTGAGCCAAATCTCTGGCCCCAAGTTTGAATTTCTCGCAGGAAGTTTCTTAGATACATTGGAATATTGTTGGTTACTTTCTAAAGTCCTAACAATATCCTGAGAAGTATATTTAAAGAAGACTTCTACTTCTCTCTTAGGGAGTTCTCCCGGCAGAAGAAAAAACCTAGACCACCTGTCTTAATTTTAAGATGTCATTTGCAGAGGTACTTCTTTTAGCTCATTTGAGAGTAAAGTTTTAGTGAATTTTCTATTTAACTGAAACTTACTCTTTTAAAATATTAGGATTTCTTTTATTTTCTCCCACCACTAATGAAAAGACTTCTAAAAAAATAAAAGTATATGCTATTTTGCATTATGTATTTTAAACAGTGCACTGGGTACCATTAATATACTCTTAATGACTTTGAGTGATCATGCTATCAATTACTAAGTAGTACCTTAGAGAGTTTTCAAAATATGTATATAATACATTCATCAGCACACTAAAATTGTCTTAGCTCTAAATATTGTAGTTTTGTGTGAGGCCCTCACCTCTCACTTACTACTACTGCTGCATTTTCAATAAACGCCTCATTTTTAGAGAAGTTAAAGAAACTTAAATAAGTAGACAGATATATTATGTTCATGTATCAAAAGACTCAATACTTTTAAGACATTACTTATCCAAATTTTTATCTATCAATTCAATGCTATCTTAGTTGAAATCTTAGTGAGATAATTTTGGAGAGACTGATAAGCTAGTTCTAAATTTTACATGAAAATACAAAAGAGGTAGGTTTGTCAATACAATTTTTAAAAAGAAGAAAAATATGAGAGGACTCCTACTGTCTGATTTTAAGAATTGTGTAGTTATAATACTACAATAATGAAGGCATAGGAGTATTGATCCAAGGAAAGATCAATGGAAAACATAATGGAACAAACAAAAGCTTAGAAATACACCTGTGAAGTATGATTGAAAAATACAGTAAATATTTAAATTGAAAAAAAATTATATTACAATAAGACATTACTGTTAAATTATGTCAAAATACTCCTACTTGCTTCAAACACATTTATCCTATTGCTTTTTACCACTTTCTGAAGCAGTTCCAAAGGTTCTCATCTGTATTTTTAATTAAGCTGTTGTGATTGCCTTGATGTCCTGAAACAGTTCAAAATGCTTACCTTTCACTGGCACTTGATTTGGAGAAGGTGAAAGAGGTGAGAGAGAACACAGCCTAATGTTTTTACTAAGTCACCTTTATTTTGGATTGTACTCAGCAGCGGCATTCACCATGTATTTGATCAAAGGAAGACTGCAGAATTCCTTCAGAAAGTGGCAAGAATGATGGTATATATGGTATCAAAGAGGAGAGCCTTTTTAAGGGGATTAAAACCAATGCATCTTTTGCTGCATTAAATTTTTCTTCATATATTCATTGGATTTTTTATCACATCTTGTATAAATGGTAAATTGATTTTCAACAAAAGATACCAAGGTAATTAAATAGGAAAAGCTAATCTTCCTTAATGTGCAGGCCTGGAGCAGTTGGTTATTCTTTTTTTTTTTTAAGAGAATGAAGCAAAACAAAACAACAGAACAAAGCAGATCAGCAAAACAATGCAAGCAATACAAGATTTCAAAACAAAGCAACAGGAAATCAACAGTGGCTGCCATAATGGCTCTTGTTTTCTTCAAAATAGCTGTCCATATCTTCACACACAATAACTTCAAACAAAACAACATAGTATAAAACCAATCAAAGCAAAAGAATGAAAGCATTACAGGGCTTCACAACAGACAATAGGAAAATCAACAGTGGCTACCATAATATCTCTTGTTCTCTTCAAAATACCTATCCATACTTTCATACAAGTAGAGACCAAATAATAGAAAACAGACTAAAACTGTTCAAAACAAAGAATAAAAGCATTATTGGACTTCAAAACAAAGAGACAGGAAATCAACAATGGCTACCGTAATGTCTCATTTTCTTCAAAGTAGCTGTTCATACCATCACACATAATCAAATCAATTCTTGCAAACTCTTTAGGAGGAATCTAAGCATGTACAAAACTGTACATGTATATCAATCCTTTCTGTATTAGAGGGAAAAACAAAACAAAACAAAACAAAACAAAATACAAGAAACAAGAGACAAATAAATAATAATAATAAAGATCCCAAAACAATAATAATATAGGCTTTCAAAACAAAGTGGTAGGAGCATAATAAAGGCTGTTATTCTCTATAAGTATCTTCCAAAGGGTTACTCAGATTACCAGATGCAGACATGCAAAACTGGTCTAATCCTATGAATATTAACTTTTTTGTTCCAAGAATTAATAGAATTAGTAGTACAACCATCTTAGCTATTTAAGTGTATGTAAACAATTTTATATCTTTTTTTCTTTTCCCTTCCTCCTTTTTCTTTTTCACTGAGTTATTTTTTTCCCCTTTGAGCAGTTTCTTACCATTTCACAGTGTTTATTGAGGATTTTACATCTTATTTATTCTTTCAGCCTCATACACAGGGAGACAATACGATATTTTCACATGTGAATTTGGTTTATTTCACTTATGAGTATGGTCTCAAGTAATATCCATTTACCTATAAAAGCCTCAATGTGATCCATCTTTATAGCTGAGTAGCACTCCATTGTATAAAAATACCACATCTTTTTTAATCCATTCCTCAGTTGATGGGCATTTAGGTTGTTTCCAAGATCTGGCTATTACAAATTGTGCTGCTATAAACATGGGCCCACATATATCACTGTGGTATGATAGTTTCAGTTCTGGGAATATGCCCAGAAGTGGGATAGCTGGGTCAAATGGGACCTCCAATCCCAGCTTTCTGAGGAACCTCCAGACTGATTTCCACAGTGGTTGCACCAGTCTACACTCTCACCAACATTGCAGAAGAGTTCCTTTTTCCCTGCAGCCTCTCCAGCATTTGTTATCAGTGGTTTTCTTGCTCCTGGTCATTCTTTCTGGACTGAAATGGAATCTCAATATTGTTTTAATTTGCATTTCTCTAATGACCAATGATGCTGAACATTTATTCATGTATTTATTTGCCACTTGTATTTCTTTAGCAGAGAAGTGTGTATTCACCTCAGATACACATTTTTGGATTGGGTCTTTGAATTTCGGGGGTCTGATTTTTTTTTTTTTAATTCTTTGTATGTTCTAGACAGAAGTCCTTTGTCCGAGGGACTGGTGACTAAGATTTTTTTTCCCAATTCGTAGGTTTTCTTTTCACTCTGTTGGAGATTTATTTTGAAGTACAAAAACTTTTAATATGGCAAGATCCCATGCAGTTTGATTTTTGTTCATGAATTCTCTGCTTACCCCTAGGTCTTCAAGGTTTCTACCTACTTTGCCTTCCAGCAGATTTAGTGTTTCTGTTTTAATGTTTAAATATTTGATCCATTTTGACTTTAGTTGAGTGTAAGGTGATAAGCATGGATCTAATTTTAGTTTTTGGTGTATGGAAAGCCAGTCTTTCCAGCACCACTTATTAATGAGGTTATTTTTCTTCCAGTGAACATGTTTTATCCAATTGTCAAACTTAAGGTGGCTGAGTGTGTTTGTAGTTGTAGTTGCATCTTCTAATCTATTCCACTGATCTTCAGGTGTGTTTTTATTCCAGTACCATGCTGATTTTATCACAGTAGTTTTGTAGTATAACTTCAAGTCAGGGATTGTGATGCCTCCTGCCTTGCCTTTGTTGCCTAGAATTGCCTTTGCTATTCTTGGTCTCTTATGGTTCCAGATGAATTTTAGGAATGATTGCTCTAGATCTGTGAGGTATGCTAATGGTATTTTGATTGGAATTGGCTTAAACCTGTATAACAATTTTGGGAGAATAGCCATTTTCACAATGTTGTTCTTCCTGTCCATGAACACGGAATGTCTTTCCATTTTCTGAGGTCCTCTTCAATTTCTTTCTTCAGAGTATTGTACTTTTCCCTGAATAGATCTTTTACTTCCTTTGTTAGATTGACTCCTAAGTATTTCCTTTTTTTGCATGCCACTGTAAATGTTGTGGTTTCTCTTATTTTTCTCTCAGTGAGTTTGTTCTTTTTGTACAGAAATGCTATTGATTTTTTGAGTGTTGACTTTGTATCTGGGTACATTATTGAATTTGGTCATTGCATCCAGAAGTCTTTGGGGATCTTCTGTGTAGAGTATCATGTCATCTGCAAATAATGATAATTTAACTTCTTCCTTTCCTACTTATTCCTCTCTCTTGTCTAATTGCTCTGGCTAATATTTCCATCACTATATTGAATAGGAGTGGTAATAATGGACATCCCTGTCTTGTTCCTGATTTCAGAGTGAAAGCTTTCTGTTTTTGAGCATTTAATATAATGCTAGCTATTGTTTTGTCATAGATTGCATTTATCAGATTGAGGTAAAAACAATCTATTCTGATTTTCCATAGGGTTCTTATCATGAATGGATGTTGGGGTTTATCAAAAACTTTTCCTGCATCTATTGAAATGATCATGTGATTCTTATCTTTGTCTCTATTGATATAGTGCATTATCTTTTTTGACTTACATATGTTAAAACATCCCTATATTCCTGGGATGAATTCCACTTGGCATTGCTGTATAATCTTGATGACTTGCTGCATTCTATTTACCAGTATTTTATTGAGGACTTTTGCAACTATATTCATTAGGGAGATTTGTCTGTAGTTCTCTTTTTTGGTTGGGTCTTTTTCTGGTGTTGGTATAGGGTAATACTTGCTTCCAGAAATGAGTTAGAAAGAATTGCTTCTCTTTCAATTTTTTGAAGGTTTTGAGGAGTGTTGGCATTAAGTCTTTCTTGAATATCTTGTAGAACTCAACTGTGAATCTATCAGGACCTGGGATTTTCTTTATTGGTAAGATTCTAACTACATTTTCAATTTCATTAACTGAAATGGGGTCATTCAGCAGTTTTACATCTTCTTGATCCAACTTTGGTAATTCATATGTTTCTAGGAATCTGTCCATTTCTTCTGTGTTATTGAACCTATGATGGTAAAGGTTTTCAAAGTAGGTATTGGTGATCTTCTGTATTTCTGCAGGGTCTGTAGTGATTTTGCCCTTTTCATTCCTTATTACATAAATTTGAGTTTTTTCTTTCCTTTTTATAATAAAGTTGGCTAGGGGCTTATTAATTTTGTTTATTCTTTCAAAGAACCAACTCTTTGATTCATTAATTCTTTGTATTGTTTGCTTAGTCTCTATTGCTTTAATCTCTGCTCTGATCTTTATAATTTTCTCCCTTCTTTTGGTTTGGGCTCGACTTACTCTTCTTTTTCTAGATGTTTTAGGTGTAACATCAGGTTGTTTATTTCTGTGCGTTCTGTTTTCCTCATGTGGGAATTCACTGCAATCAATTTCCTTCTGAGTACTGCTTTCATTGCATCCTACAGGTTCCAGTAAATTGTATCATTTGCTTGTAGATAATGTTTAATTTCTTCTTTAATCTTATTTATGACCCATTGATTGTTCATGAGTGTATTATTTAATTTCCATGTGTTTTTTGGGGTTTTGCAGTTTCTTTTGTCATTAATTTCCAGTTTCATGACACTATAATCAGATAATATGCATGGAATCATTTCAATTCCTTTGCATTTACTTATGCATGTTCTATGGCCTAGTATATGGTCTATTTTAGAGAATATCCCATGTGAAGCTGAGAAGAATGTGTATTCTGATATCATTGAGTGGGACATTCTGTACACACCTACTAAGTCCATTTGTTCACGTTTTACTCAGTTCTGCTATTTCTTTGCTGAGTTTTTATCTAGTTGATTTGTTTCTTTGTGTTAATGGGATGTTAAGGTCTCCCATCATACTTGTGTTATTGCTTATTTGATTTTTCATTTCTAATAATATTTGTTTTATATAGCTGGGTGCTCTTGTATTTGGTATATATTTAAGATTGTTATCTTTTCCTTTTGAAGTTTTCCCTTAACCAGTACGTAGTGACCTTCTTTATCTCTTGTGATCATTCTTGGTTTGAAAATCACACTGTCTGTAAACAGAATAGCTACCCCTACATTTTTGGGGGGAGACCTTTTTGAATGAAGTATTATTTTTCATCCTTTGACTTTCATTCTACGAATTTCTTTTTGGGTTATATGGGTTTCTTGTATACAACATATGGATGGATGGTGTTTCTTGATGTATTCTGCCAATTTTCTTTTAATTGGAGAATTGAAGCCATTTATATTAATGATTATAAATTGTATATATTGGCTAATTTTTGTCCTGTTATCTTTCTGCTGTTGGTTTTTTACCTTTCCCTCTCTTTAATTGTCTTCCCTGCTTAGCGGCTTTTTTCTATTGGTGTTCTTGGAGTTGTATTTGTTTTTAGTTGTATTTGTCTATCTAGAATATCTTTCAATATTCTTTGCAGGGTTTGTTTAGTAGACGTGAAGTTCTTCAGCTGTTCTTTCTCATGGAAGTATCTTATTTCTCCATCAATTCTGAAGAACAGTTTTTCAAGGTACATCAGTCTGGGTTGGAAGTCATTTTTCTTAAGGTTTGAAATACTTCACTCCATATTCTTCTTGACTTCATTGTTTATGTTGAGAAGTCTGCTGTGATTTTGATGGGCTTTTGTTTATAGATGATTTTTTTCTTTTCTCTAACAGCTTTTAACATTCCGTTCTTATGTTGAATTTCTGGGATGTTGATTATTATATGTCTGGGTGTAGATTTATTTTGGTTATGGCTAATTGGAGTTTGATATGCTTTATTTATCTGTATGTCAGCTTCATTTCTCATGTTTGGGAAACTTTTGACTATTACTTCTGTAAATAGTCTTTATATCATTTGTGTTGTCACCTTTTCGTTGACACATATCAATCTTATTTTTTTTTTCTTTGCATCATCTTGCAACTGTTGAATTGTTATTGCTTGATTCCTTGTTATTTTTAAAAGATCTTTCCTGTTCACTAGCTGAAATCTTATCTTCCTGGGATGAAAGCCTATTTTCACATTTATTGAGGTGTTTTTTTCCAGCTTTGATGGAATTTTTGATTTCCTGAATAACTCTTTGAATCTGTTTCATGCATTCTGTTTCTTTCTTATATTGTTCTTTCAGGGTTTCCATCTTTTTGCAGTGCTCCTCTATCTTTTTAACTGTATGTTCTTTACATGTGTCCAACATTTTTTAAATTACATTTATCATTTCTTGTTTTACTTAGGAGGTTATTTCTGATCTGAGTTCCTTTACAGCTTCATGGAGTTGTTTCTTTACTTTAATTGCTATCATTTCAGAAGTTTCAGGTGTATGGTTTACACTTTCTTCTATGTCCATGTCTCCTAGACTTGTTTAGGCTGGGCTGGAGGTTTGAGATTGCATTTTGCCTGTTCATTTTGTCCTTGTCCTATATTCCCTGGACACAGCCAGACTTTGGTCTCAGCTGTTTCCTAGGTTGAGGATGTCTGTCTACACTACAGGTAGTTTCCCCAATTGAGTGGGGGGTCATTAGGCAGGTCTCAACGGGGTCCCTAGTAGCACTCAAAGTCTTCCATAGGAAGTATGCTGGGCTGACCTGCAGCATACCCCATGTGGCACTCTGAAACTCCTTGGATGTGTGATGATGCTGGGCAGGACCCTACCAGGTTCTAAGTGGAATACTAAGGTTGAAAAGCTAAATGGACTATGCCTTACAGGCCTTTAACTGAGGCCACATGCTCTCCACCTGCTTGGGGTCACTAGGTGAGGCCCTACCAGGTTCTGAGTGAGGTGCACAGCTATACAGAGTTTGTTATGGAGATCTTCAGTTGGTACCACTCAGTGCTGGAGGTCACAGTTGGTTATTCTTATGTAAAAATTAAGTGAAATATTTGATTCACACCACACACAAGAGAGCTTGAAATAGATCATAGATCAAAACCAAAGAGTTACAATTATAAGCTCTAAAGAAGACATGTAGAAAAATCTGCATGGCCTTGGATTTGGCAGTAACTTTTATATATGATGTTAAAATGTAATCATAAAAGAAAAAGTTAATAAATTATACTTTAAAAAATTAAAGATTTTACTCTGTGAAAAAATACTGGTAAGCAAATGATTCAACCCATAGAGCAGGAGAAAACATTTGCAATTAAATATCAGATAAATAACTTATACCTAGATTACATACAGAACTCTTAAAATCCAACAATATAAGAACAACATAATTAAATGGTAAAGAGACCTGAGTTATGTTTCACCAAAGAAAATATGTAAATGAACTGAATATCAGAAAAATATTCAGTATCATTGGTTATTAGAGAACTGTCAATTAAAAAAATAACAATGTGTGACTACACACCTATAAACTGTCTTTCAAAAAAGTTACAATACCAAATGATGGCAAAGATGCAGAGTAATAGTAATTCTCACTCATTGCTGGCAGAAAAATAAAATGACATAGTATATTTGGGAAAATTAAAAAGGGTTTTAAAATTTTTTTATTTAAAAAGAAAAAACAGAAAAAGCATATAAATATTACAGAATTTCAAGAAAAGAAGATAAACAGTAAGAAATTACTAGTTGATAAATCACATATTGTTCTTTTAGAAATAGTTTTTCCAGTTACACAATTAAAGCACACAAAGTGGACACTCAAGCAGTGAGACTGCAAACAGATCTGTTCAACAATCAAGCAAGAACCTAGAAATATGGTTATCAATCCCACACATCTAAACATACATGCAACTATATCTTTTATAGCACTTCCTATTTCCTCTTTTTTACAATAGCAATTATACATTTTTAAAATTTTATTAGAATAGAAGAAAAAAAGCAAAACAGAAAAAAGGGCAGCAACAATATAGAATTCTAAAAGAAAGAAAAAAAAGGAAAATGAGAAAAAAACGCACTAAGAAATCACTAGTTTATAAATTACATGTTGTCATCTTGAATGTAGTTGTTCAAGTTACAAAGTTAAAGGGTACATAGTAGACATTCAGTCAGACTACTGCTCAAAGATCCAACAAAGATTCAGCAATATGGTCATCTATTTTACACACTCAAACATACATGCAGTTATATCCCTTAGAGCACTTTCTTTTCCTCTCTTTTTTACAATAGCAATTACACATTTTGGTTTTATTACACTTGTAGTTCTTATTTACTTTTTATACTAGAGACACAATATGATATTTATAAATATGATTCTTATTTATTTCACTAATGAGGATAGTTTCAAGTTGTCTCCATTTACCTATGAAGGCCTCAAGATCATCCTTTTTTATAGCTGAGTAATAGTCCATTGTATAAAAATGCCACATCTTTTTCATCCACTTTGCAGTAGCTGGGCATCTTGTTTGTTTCCAGGATTTAGCTATCACAAATTGTGCAGCTATGAACATGGATGCACATATATCACTGTGAAATGAACTTTTCAGTTCTTCAGGGAAAATACCCAGGAGGGTAATAGCTGGATTGAATGGGGCTTCCAATCCTAGTCTTCTGAGAATTCTCCATATGGATTTCCATAATGGTTGCACAAGTCTACATTCTCACCAACAGTGGAGAAGTGTTCCTTTTTCACTGCAGCCTCACCAACATTTGTTATCAGTTCATATCTTGAGGGCAGATATTCTTTCCAGAGTGAGGTGGAATCTCAGTGTTGTTTTAATTTGTATTTCTCAAATGACCAGTGATGGTGAACATTTCTTCATGTATTTATTTGCCATTTGTATATCTTTCTCTGAGAACTGTGTGTTCATCTCACATGCCCATTTTTGGAGAGGGTCTTTGAATTTGGGGGGCTTGATGTTTTTCAATTCTTTATATGTTCTGGACACAAGTCCTTTGTCTGAGGGGTTGCAGGCTAAAATTCTTTCCCACTCTGTGGGTTGTCTTTTCACTCTGTTGGTGATTTCCTTTGAAGCGCAGAAACTTTTCAATAGTATGAGATCCCATTTGTTGATTCTTTGAAGTGTTTCCCGTGCAGTTTGTGTTTTGTTCATGAATTCTTTGCCTACCCCTATGTCTCCAAGACTTCTACCTACCTTGTCTTCCAGTAGATTTAGTGTTTCTGTTTTAGTATTGAGGTCTTTGATCCATTTAGACTTTAGTTTTGTGCATGTTGATAGGCTTGGATCTAGTTTCAGTCTTTGGCATGTAGAGAGCCAATTTTTCCAACACCATTTATTAAAGAGACTATCCTTCTTCCAGTGGACATATTTAGCCCCTTTGTCAAATATCAGGTGGCTGAGTGTCTTTGTAGTTGTGCTTGCATCTTCTAATCTGTTCCATTGATCCTCAGGTCTATTTCTTTGCCAGTACCAAGCCGATTTTTTCACTGTGGCTTTATAGTACTGTTTCAAGTCAGGAATTGAGATGCCTCCTGGCTTGCTATTGTTGCCTAGAATTTCCTTTGCTATTCTAGGTTTCTTCTGTTTCCAAATGAATTTTAGGAGTGTTTTCTCTATATCTATGAGGTATGTCAATGGTATTTTGGTTGGGATTATGTTAAATCTGTATAACAGTTTTGGGAGTATGGCCATTTTCACAATGTTTGTTCTTCCTAACCACGAGCAAGGAATATCCTTCCATTTTCTAATATCCTCTTCAATCTCCTTTTCTAGCATAGTATAATTTTCAGCATATAGGTCTTTTACATTTTTAGATAGGTTGATTCCTAAGTATTTCATTTTTTTACATTATTGTAAAGGGCAATATTTCCTTAATTTCTCTCTTGGTGAGTTTTTTGTTTGTGTACAGGAATGCTATTGATTTTTGAGCATTGATTTTGTATCCAGCTACACTGCTGAACTTGTTTATTACCTGTAGTAGTCTTTTAATGGGGATTTTTGGGTCTTCTATATAGAGTATCATGTCATCTGCAAATAGTGATAAAACTTCTTCCTTTCCTATCTTTACTCCTTTTATTTCTCTCTCTTATCTGATTGCCCTGGCTAGTGTTTCCAGAACTATATTGAAAAGGAGTGGTGATAGTAGACATCCTTGTCTTATTCCTGATTCTAAAGTGAAAGGTTTCAGTTTTTGTCCATTTAGTATAATGTTGGCTGTTGGTTTGTCTAGATGACCTTTATAAGGTTGAGGTAGATGCCATGTATTCCGAGTTTCTAAAGGGGTTTTATCATGAAAGTGTGTTGGACTCTGTCGAAAGCTTTTTCTGCATCTATTGAGATGACCATGTGTTTTTTGTTTTTAGCTCTGTTGATGTGGTGTATTACATTTATTGATTTGCATATGTGAAACCATCCCTGCATTCCTGGAATGAACCCTACTTGGTCAGGATGTATAATCTTCTTGATGATTTGCTGCATTCTATTTGCCAGTATTTTGTTGAGAGTCTGCATCAATGTTAATTAGTGAGACTGGCCTATAGTTCTCTTTTTTGGTTGGATCTTTCTCTGATTTTGGTATCAGAGTAATACTTGCCTTCAGGAATGATTTAGGGAGGATTGCTTTCTTCTCAATTTCATTGAAGAGTTTAAGGAGTATTGGCATCAAATCTTCTCTAAATTTCTTGTAGAATTCAGCTGTGAATCCATCAGGACCTGGGCTTTTCTCTGTTGGAAAGTTTTTAATTACATTTTCAATTTCAATAGCTTATATTTGGGTTGTTCAAAATTTCTATATCTTCTTGGTTGAGCTTTGGTAGTTCATGTTTCCAGAAATCTGTCCATTTCCTCTGTGTTTTCCACTCTATGTGAGTAGAGATTTTCTAAGTAGGTATTCATGATCTTTTGAATTTCCATGGGGTCTGTCATAATTTCCCCCTTTTCAGTTCTTATTGTATGAATTTGGGTTTTTTCTTTCTTTTTCTTGATAAGGTTAGCTAGAGGTTTGTCAATTTTGTTTATTCTCGCAAAAAAACAGCGTTTTGATTCATTTATTCTTGGTATTTTTTTTAGTTTAAATTGCATTGATTTTAGCTCTAATCTTTATAATTTCCTCTCTTCTATGAGCTTTGGGTTTAGCTTTCTCTTCTTTTTCTAGAAGCTTGAGATGGAGCATTAGGTTGTTTATTTGTGCTCATTCTGTTTTCTTGATATGATGATTTATTGATATATATTTGCTTCTTAAGACCTCTTTGATTGCATCCCATAGATTACAGTATGTTGTTTCTATATTTTCATTGAATTGTAGGTATTGATTTATTTCTTCTTTAATTTCATCTGTAGCCCACTGGTTGTTCAAAAGGTTATTTAATTTCCATGTATTTATGTAGGTTTTACTATTTCTTTTGCCATTCATTTCCAATTTCAGTGCACTATGGTCATATACTATGCATGGTATGATTTCAATACCTTTGCATTTACTTAAGAATGTTTTATGGGATAACATACTGTCTATTTTGGAGAATGTCCCATATGCAGCTGAGAAGAATGTGTATTCTTATGTGGTTGGGTGGAACATTCTGTAAACATCTACTAAGTCCAATTGCCACAGGTATGATTCAGTTCTGTTATTTCTTTGCTGACTTTTTATCTAGTTGATCTACCTCTTTGTGATAATTGGCTGTTAAGATCTCCTGTTATAATTGTGTTCTTGTGTATTTGGTTTTTCATATCCATTAGTATCTGTCTTATATAGTTGGGTGCTCCTGTATTTGGTGCATATATATTTATAATTGTTAGTTCTTCCTGTTGAATTTTACCACTAATAAGTATGTAGTGACCTTCTCTATCTCTTTTAATCCTTTTAAGTTTGAAGTTCACTTTGTCTGCAAATAGAATAGCTGCCCCTGCTTTTTTCTGGGTTCCTATTGCATGGAATTCTGTTTTCCATCCTTTGACTTTCAATCTATGAGTTTCCTTTTGGGTCAGATTTGTTTCTTGTATACAGCATATTGTGGAATCCTGTTTCTTGATCCATTCTGTCAATCTATTTCTTTTTATAGGTGAATTGAGGCCATTTATATTTATGGATATCACTGTCATGTACTGGCTCAACATTGCCATGTTATGTTCCAGTTGTTTCTTTCTGATTTTCCTCTTATTTAATTGCTTATCCTACCTGGTGGTTTCTTTCTTTTGTTGTTTTGGGGATTGTGGTCATTTTTATCTCTGTCTAGTATCTTTTTCGGTATTCTTTCTAGGGTTGGTTTGGTGGACATGAATTTCTTCAGTTGTTCTTTGTCATGGAAGTATCTTGTTTCTCCATTAAATTTGAATGAAAGTTTTGCCTGGTACATCAGTCTGGGTTGAAGGTTGTTTTCTTTCAGGGCTTGAAATACCTCACTGCAAGCTCTTCTTGACTTGAGGGTTTGTGCTGAAATATCTGCTGCAATTCTATTGGGCTTTCCTTGATAGGTGAGTTGTGTCTTTTCTTTGACAGCTTATAGTATTCTGTTTTTATGCTGTATGCCTGAGATCTTAATTATTATGTGTCTAGGTGTGGATTTATGTTGATTGTGACTGTTTGGTGTTCTATATGCCTCACTTATCTGCATATCAGATTCTTTCCCCATGTTTGGGAAGTTTTCTGCTATTATTTCTGTAAATACTTTACGTATGTCACTTGCTTGGACTCCTGTATCTTCGTTAATGCCCATTTCTTTTTTTTTCTCTATTATCCATGTATATTTTAACATTTGAATACATATAGAGTTTTAACAGTTACACACTTTACACAGAAATTCAAAAATCAAAACCATACATAACATTATAGCATGACAATCATGACATTTTGCAATATAGCTGAATTTTTGTTTTGACATAAAATCTCTCTTTTAGTCAATCATCCCTATCTAATACATGAAAGAATTGACCTAACTGCTTCATGTATTCTATATTTTCTTTATATTCTTTATCGAATGTTTTTCTCCCTTTTTTGTGTTCCTCCCTTCTTCCCTCTGTATCACCCTGAGAGATGCTTCCTGAGATCATTTCTTTTATTACTCTACTCATATCCTGCTTTACCTGATTTAATATTTCAGTTTTGAGCTCGTCTACAAGGTCCCAAAGATATCTCTTAATATCCACTGAAGCCATGTCTGCTGTTGCGTGTTTGCTGCCCTCAGTCTCCCTTGTTTTTCCCTCTCCTGGATCAGGGCTCTCAGGGTTCTGGGCTAGAGTCCTCCTCCTGCCTCTCTCTGCTGTCATCATCCTAACTTCTTCCACATAGGTTATAGTGCAGGTCCTAGCCCCCTTCCCTGTTGGCCACATTTCCTAAGAAGCATGCTGGAGAGGGAACTCCGCCCTCTCCTGCCTGCTCTTGTCACTGAGGTGTAAGCAGTGGCTGTATTTGCCTGCCCCTCCCCACCAGGCCAACCAAACTTCAGCTGCTTTCACCAAGTTAGTACTTGCTAGGCACAGGGAATCGATTTGGGATGGCTCATTGGGTCCCGGCCAGGGGCACAGCCCAGTCCAAGCAAATCCCATGAATCTGCTCTGGGGAAGGAGCAATCAACTGAAGTCACTGTGACTCCCCATTCAGGTTCTTCTTGCCAGATTCCAACATGTCGCCCATTTGGTCGCGCCCTTCCTTTGGGTGGGTGGGGGTCCCACTCCCAGCACTGACTGTGGATCAATGAAGGTCCCCCTGCCGGCTCAGCTCTCCACTGCGCTCACCAACTCCCAACCTCAGTGCTGCTGTGTTTCCTGTGAGTGGCGGCAAGAACAAGTTTGGGCACCTCTCCAGGCCGCGTGGATTCAAGCTGGTGCCAACTTGGCAAGTCACCACAAAAACGTTGTGTCCCTTAATTTTTAGCTGTTTCAGTTGTAGTCCCGAAATATTTGATGAGCTTTTCTACGTTTTAATTTCTTCCTGTGTCAAGAGGATCCATCTCCCTCTGTCTGTGTGTTTTATTCTGGCATGTGAATTGTTTCTCCTGGGAGGCTTTGTATTCTGTTGCTCACTGATTGGCCATCTTGTCTTCTGTTCTTATATTGTTGCTCTTGGCATCATCATGAAGCTTCTGAATTGTTATTTCATGCTGCTTTGCTATTTTTAAAAGTTCTATCCTTTCCTGATCGCTAATTGTGATCCTGTCCTCAAGGTCCGAAATCCTATCCTCAGCTTCCTTTAGGCAGTTTTGCATGCTTTCAGTAGAATTTTTTGTTTCTTGGATGTCTCTCTGAGTTTGTTTCATGAATTCTGCTTGTTTTCTATATTGTTCATTCAACGTTTCAATCAGTTTCCCATGCTCATGTACTTTTTTCTCTATTTCTTCTTTAGCTGCATTCAACAACTCCTTTACTAAAGTTGTTATTTCTATCTTTATATGGGAGAGTACTTCTAATTTGATTTCCTCTATAGCCTGATGCAGTTGTTTCTTTATTTCACTTGCTATCTTTTCAGAGATTCCCGGTGTGTTACTTTTGGGGTCCTCTATTTCAATGTCTCCTATACTTGCTTCTGGTGAACTATATGTTTGAGACTGCATTTTGCTTTTTCGTTTTGTCATTTTTCACTCTGCCTGATGTTTTCTATGTGTAGGAGGGGATCACACACACTCTTTTCAGACTCACCAAAGTCTTACAGTTAGTTGGAGGAGGTTTTACTACTGGCCTTCTTTATCCACTGTACACCTCTGTTTTAGGGGCATACTCACCACACTGATACAGTTAATCCACTTTAGTCCAAGGTTCGCTGCCTGGGAGCAAAGTTCAAAATTTTTTCACACTTACTGGAGCCTGCTGAGGTCTTCTGATGTTCCAGCGGGGAGGGCGGGCCCAGCAGAAGCAGTCCAGGGCAGTTTTCAGTCTGGGCTGGGCTGCTGAGATGTTCCAGGGTGCACCCACAGAGAGGTTCCAGGCAGCTTACACCTGAGGCAGGCTTCCTCAATGTTCCCAGTGGCCCGGCCGGCCCACAGTAGAGGTTCCAGGCAGCTTGCCCCTCATGTAGGCTTCTGCTAAGTTCCGGGTGGCAGGGCAGGCCTCCAAAAAGGTTTTTATAATGTTAAACTTAACACCCTTTGAATTAGCAATTTTAACCTCATTTGCCCAAAGAAAATTGAAGAAAATGTGTTCACACAAAAGTTTACACAAAAATGCTTCTATTTTGTGTTTTATAGTCATCAAAATTAGAATTATGATTTTTTATCAAATTAATGGGTAAACTGTGGTGTTAATAAAATAGAACAGTATTTAGTGATAAAAAATGAACTATGCAACAACCTGGATAACTCTTACATGAATTTTTCTAAGTAAAAGATATCAGATCCCAAAGGCTTCATTTTATATAATTTTATTTATATGACATTCTGAAAAGATCAAAGGAAGTAGATTTCTG
Source organism: Hydrochoerus hydrochaeris (assembly GCA_004027455.1). NCBI lineage: Eukaryota > Metazoa > Chordata > Mammalia > Rodentia > Hydrochaeridae > Hydrochoerus > Hydrochoerus hydrochaeris. The sequence continues at coordinate 54,713 of PVLA01000201.1, read as the reverse complement.
ACAGGGGTATATGAAAGTAGAAGGATTGACCACAAGTGGCCTGCACAAGGAAATTTGGAAAGTGATGAAACTGATCTCTATGGTTTTGGGATAGTCAGTACATCACTTTGTGATTTTGTTAAAACCTATATCACAGAGAATAACTGTAACTGTATGTAAATAAGAAAATCAGTCAAGAAATTGAAGAGACATGACAACAAAATGCACTGTGGTGTTCTAGATTGACTCCTTGACTAGCAGAACACATTAATTAAGTGGAATACAGGTAGAGTCCAAATAGTCTAGGATTTAGCTGATAGTGATATACTGAAGTTAATTGTTTAGTTTTAGCAAAATATCATTATGATGTAAGATGATGGCATTAAGAGAAAGTGAAACTAGGGCACAAATGTATAAGAACTCCCCAACTTTTATGCATATTTAAAATTATTTCTAGAAAAAAGTTTAAATTAATATGTATAAGCTTATATTATCTAGTTTATATGCAATATATATATATATATATATATATTGAATTTATATATCTTGATTTAAATGAATAAACATAAATGAGGGAGAAGTGATAAATCTTTATGGAAGATTTTTAAAGTAAATGTAGAATCAATGAAGAAAACACAAAATTATCATCAGCATACCAAAGTAATAATTTTTGTTGGCAAGGTTCATTATGAGTGTTAAAACTAGCATCCCAATCTTTAAGCAAAAAAAGAATATTCACACAGGCTTAAAGTAACCCCCCAAGTATGAATTGAAGTGGCAGATTTAATATTTTTTATTTTTCTTGTTATTGAGAAAAAATACCCAGTCAAAGAGGAAATATTTATTTGGCTCACAGTTTGTAGAGGTTTCAGTCCATAATCAGCTGGCTCTAAGGCAAGGTGGCTTGGCAGAGAAGCTTCACGGAGGAGAAACTGTTTATGCTGGGCAAAAGATAGCAAAGGTAGCAAGCAGGAACAGGGAAAAACTTCTTCCTGTCCCTTATATTTTATACTGTCTACCAGGATTAGGGCAGTGCCAGTCCAACTGGTGGACTGATCCAGCAATCAACGACACTCACCCCTGCACTGCACACTATAGATTCAGCCACCTTTGAAAAAGTCCTATGACTGCATGAGGTTTTGCGGGGGACATCTAGACACAAACTGTAACAACACATGTTTCCAAATTCACTGATATAGTTTCTTCTAGGGTACAGGTCAATTCCCAATCGTTTGAGTAGATTGTACTTAATGATTTGCTTCTAATAGAATATGGGCAGGTGAAAATATTAATTTTACAACAGGAAAACATGGTAGATACAACTTGAAGTACATAAGCAAAGTTAACATCACCAAAGTATGTTACTATCATATCTTAATAGCTAGAAAGTTCTAAAAGGAATACTTTCCTCTCATTTATTCTCACCCCCAGTTGCACAACTTCAGCATGATCACAAGGAAGCACTCAACAAACTCAGATGGACAAAATAGTAAATGTAGTTTTCTAAGTGAAAGAATCCAGACTCTAAAAGCTACACATTGCATATAATGTTTCCATGAACATATGATGAAAAGCCAAAATTCCACAAAATACCTGAGTAATGTTTTTCCAAACTATCAAAAGTTATGCAAAAGAAAGTCTGAGAAACTGTTCCACATTGGAGAAATTAAGAATTAAGTGGACTGGATCTAGGAATGGGAAAAGTTAACAGTGAAAAAAAAAAAGAAATCTGTATAAAGTATGTGGCTTAGTTAATAAAGTTGTACTTATGTTAATTTTTACTTTTGATAATTATTATACAGTTGCAAAATCTATAGTATTAAGGGAAGCTGGACTAGGAGGATATGAGAAGTCTCATACTCCCTTTGCAATTGCAAAATAATAAATTTAAATTTTTCTAAATAAAAAATTGTAAAACTCACAGGAAATACTTACAGTTACTTCTGAATTCTATATTGTATATCCCACTAAAACACATTATTAAAATGAGCCCAATAAAATGATGGTTAAGAAGAAGAGCTCTACATTTTAACTACCTGAAAAAAAAAAAAAAACTCCACTGCTACCCTTTTCTATGTATAGAAATCAGGCAAGGCACTTAACTTTTCTAAGGCTCAGTGTTCCTATCTATAAAATGAAGAATAACATCATGTAGTTTATATGTTTCAAGAATATAACAGGTAATATCTAGAAGATATCTGCTCAATAGATTGAGCTGTTATAATTTAAAATATTATTTTATTTAGATCAGCAGAGTTAAATTTTCTTTTCATATTTTCAATAATTAAGTAAGTACTGAGATTATTATCCTCAGTCTGCACCTTAAGGGAGAATGCATTTTGGAGCTCAGTGCTATTGGCACAGGAGCCCTCCACGAGGCCATTGAGCCCAGAAGAGTGCTGGATTTCTATGGCGGGGATGCAGGAAAAGGGTTGGTAAACTATGATGTGGGTGCTGAAATTTCCTGTCAATTTCTCAGTGCAAGAGTGGCCCGGGAAGACATGGTGGTGCTTTCAGCCATGCTGTTTTTATACTCTTGACTTCCAGACCCAGCTTCCCCTTCCCATAAGTAAGGAAAAACACAAACAAGACAATTCATCATTACATCCTTTGAGTTGTTCTTGTGCTTACCGATTTGGAGGCACATGAGTGTGAGTAGATAGGAAAACATCTAGGAATGGTAAGGCCAAAACGTGCAGAGTATGAGCCTTGAATACACTGATCCAAGGTGACATCGAGGTGTTAAGCTGGATCCAGCCCACCGCAACCCTGTGTCCCCCTGCCCTTTTCTCAGTCCCAGGCTGTCAGTTCTGTAAATATTTGTGCCTGAGTAATTTCTAGTGTACCCATCATTAAAATCAATAAAAATAATGTTATTTCTCTGATGTTAGACAAAACTTCATTTTCCTGACCTTCAATAAATACATTTACAAATATGTATCTTATATGAGAACAGGCTTTGCTGTGAGTGGAACTATTTCACAGACAGCATTAAGTCAGAGGATAAAGGTTTTAAACTCGTGATCTGTGGGTGGTAGAACACTGGTTTTTCCCTTCTCTTTTCCCTCTCGCTTTTCCTCATCTGTTTCTCCACAGAGCAGGGTCATTTGCTCCTTCATACTGCTTCGTCTCCACAGTGTCATAATTTTGTGAACATACTAGTCACTTACTAGGTATGTGCCAACCACAGTTTTAAGCATCAACTCTTTTAATCCTTTACAGCTTCATGAGGAAATAGCATAACCATTTGTACTTACAGATGAGGAAGTGAGATGGTAGTGCTAACTAGGTCTGGTTTAAAAAAGGGCTTTTATCTTAGAGTTTTTTTCCCTACTCTCAAGCCATGCTCAAACCATGACATTCACCTGTCATGTAGCTCACTTTCATATTTGTACCTTGACATCAAAAAATTTTCCTTTATACATATCTCCCTTTAAAATGAAAACTTGCCACAAGTATTAATAGTTCAACTTGTGTGAATGCTTTTCAAAAGCAAGGAATCTATCCCATCCATCTTTTGGTTGCTCACACAGTGTTGGCACATGATCAATAGGCCACTGAACATGTGGTTTCCTCTGCTGGCTGAGCAGTTTGAAGGTTGATAAGAGAGATGGGAGGGATGCTTCCTCATGGGTCAAAGCAGAGTTGTACAACAGACTATTGAGAACACTGGGTCAAAGGTCAGAAAGCTACAGGAAGTGTAGAAAAAGACAATGGAAGAAGAGAACCAAAAATAACATCATGTACTTCTTCATTTTCCCTCCTGGGAGCTCTGATGATGGGACAGAGTCATTCTGATACTAGCATTTATATAGCACTTCTTGGAGTTTTCACACAAATCTCTGATGCTCGTGGCAACCAGTGAGGTAGAAAGGAAGGATTCTCAAGGAGGCTCAGGTCAACTCAGGCTCTGACTTCCTGAACCCCGAAGTGGCCCTGGCCACAACTAGTCTAACCCATATGGGAATGGATTAGAGGGGGAAGGGCTTTTAAAATTATTTTATGTAGAAGAGATAAGAGGAAGCTCACTTTACCTGCTGAGTCAGAACTAGAAAGAGCTGCCCTATACACACCAAGACATCCCTGTTGTGAAGACACAATGCGTCATCCCCTCAGTTGCTGGTGGGGTAGATATGTGGGAGACGAAAAGTGAGCACAGTGCCCCCCATCTCATTCACGCACGCTGACATTGACATCCTATGTCTTTCTGTGCTGAGTCTAGCAGAGAGACTCCCCTCAAGACCTTTGCTAATTAGACCCTCAGCAGCTCAATACTTCTGGTGTGACTAATTCACTTCTGCTGATTTTTATCATTCTACATCTTGAAACTATCTCAGACTTACAGCAAAGTTGCAAGGCAAATATTTTTCTGAAACATTTGAAAGTTGTCGAGAGAATGCCTTATCACACCTGAAACTTTGGTGTGTATTCTTAAAAAATAAGGATGTTTTCTGATATAACCACACAACAACCATTAAGATCAAGAAATTAATGCAAGGAAATTGCTTCCATCCTCTGCTAACCCTCACAGAAGTTTCAGCAATGGCCCTGTCCACGACCTGCATAGGAAAAGGATTCAGTTTGAAATCACACACTGCATTTCATTGTGTCTGATTTGCTTCCATCCTTGGTCTTCTCTCCTTGACATTGTGGCTTTAGCATGATTGAAGATTATAGATTTGTTATTTTATAGAATCCTTTCAGTTTGATTTTGTGTGATGGTTCGTTGTGAGTACATTCAAGTTATTACTTGGCAGGCACAGAACTGAGGTAAAGCTCGCCATGCTGATTATGTTTTCCTATCACACAGCATATAGTTTTGATTTGCCACATTACTAATGGTGTTAATTTGATCATTTTACTCAGCTAGTATCATCCAGGCCTGTGCACTATAAAACTATTATCTTTTCCTTTGAATTTCATGTGCACTGAGTGGGAAAATACTTTGAGGTTATTGAAATATTCCACTTAGAGTATTTAGCTTAATATTTACTTATACCAACAGAGGCTTACAGATTTCTATTTTATTTAATAGGTTATAAAGCCTGGCTACTTTTTTTTAGATGTTCAGATTATCTGAAAATTGGCTAATGGAACCCATCAGTCTGGCATCTGCGTTCTTTTGATAAAATTTCATAATTTCTGAGCACTTTCTTGCTTTTTGGTATAACAAGATATTCCTAGTTTCTTTCGTACTTATTCCAGTTGTGAAATCAGCTACTTCTCAAAGATGTTATAGTCCCTTTCAGTACAAAATGATATTTAGAACCCACAGAATGCTTTTGGAATGTCATTTCCCCTAGGCCTTCTCAGTGAGCAGAGCTAGTGAATTACTGTGTTTCCGTCACATTTCTTTGTCTCTCTATATTAAAATCCCTATTTGCATGCCATTATCTCCAATTGCAATCCATTATCGCAGGGTTCATTCTATTATTTTTACCTTCCCTTATTTATATTTACCTTGCCCATTAACAACAAGCCAAGCTTCTACTATCACAATCCTAATAGGCTTCGTATTTGACCACTCTCCCTGCTTATAACCAATCTATTGTACAACTCAGTCCCTAAATGGATCCCTCCCTAACACCACCTGAACTCAGGTATCTTGTGCTTGACTGCATCTTCAAGCTTCAATCTTCTGTTGTCTCAGGAATTCAAATGCTCCTTAGTTTGGACATTCAACACTGGGGTTCTCTGATTCACTCTGCTTGAGCACAGACACCCTGTAGAGGACCTCCATCCTATGTAGATGCCTCATCGATCTACCCAGACTCTGATGCCTCCCTGACCTTGCCACTTAGCAGACCCTCTTCTCATCCATCCCTTGGGCTCCAACACTCCATACTCCACTAGACTTTACACTGGTGGCTTTTTTATTTTTCTTGGACTCTGGAACAGCATGACCTTTCTCCCAGCTCCCTACAAAGGTGTCTAGCACACACACTTATGAAGGCACCCTCTCTTCTGGGCCACCCAGAGTTTGGAAAACTTGCCAATACCATAGAAGAGCCAATGTTCATACCAAACCACCCTCCCTCGTTGACGTCTTCCTCCCACTTCTTGGGCTAACTCCTGTGTGGACACCACCCTCATGACTCATTAGCTTCAACACCTCTCATCAAGATATTTCCTCTCACCCCACGTTTAGATGCCTGACTTACTCTGCCTTACCTAATGATATTTCAACTACATTTCTCAAAAGGGGAAGAGGAAGAGGATTATTTTAGCTTTGAGAGTTTATCTTTACTGTTTATTTTTATGTTAAGAATTCATGGCTAGAGAAAAACTCTGAACTCTACATTACAAGACAATAGAGTATAAAGGCAATTTATTATTAATATTTTTAAATGATGAGGAAGGAAAACGCAATGGAGCAAAAGACTAAAACAAAATAACCTTTGAAGTAATTCTTTAGTGACTTAAACTTTCCAATGTTTTATAAGGTAAACAAATTCTAATTTCTCCAAACTCCTTCTAATATATTGATTTTTGGACTCTTGTCTGTCAAAATAATTTACTTTCCAGAGAAAGTTCAGGCTATGGGTTCTCCAGAAAATCCTTAAACATTCTGATTCCTGGATGTCTTCACTGTGACTAATCAAAGCAGGAATTTTGAATCATTTTCTTATACATGATCTTTGGTAATAAAAATTTTGGTTATTTTCTGATTATTTTCCATGTATAATAATAGACTGCTCCACAGAGTGTGAAATTTTTTGTACCCCCATATAAGGTCGAACAAAAGGTTAGGTTCACAAGCAGTCCTCATGAAGCTGGGCTTGACGCAAACTCATACTTCAGAGAGGGAGAAAAAAACCCTGCTTAAAGTCAAGGAGGGGATTCCCCTTAATATCACCCTTTCTCTTTCCTCTCTTTACCATCCAGACCTCATTCCAACCCCCAAACTCCACCCTCACCTAGATTTCTTTGCATTGTTATTGTCTGAGTTTGAAGCCCTCTATTTACTAAAGGTACCACATGATGAGTAATACTTGGAGAGATAAATGAATTCAGACACAGATACCATCACGTTCCTCCACCATCTGTTTGCTGCTTATCTTTGGTGAACATCATAGGAGAATATTGGGATTTCTCTGTCCCTCCACCAGAGTGGAAATTCAGGATAGGCTGAGAGGAAAGCTTTTGTTGATGCATATTTAAGGCTGTTTTAGAATAACCAGCGATTCAGCTTCGTTGTTCCACTTGAATACTATATTATTTCATTGGCTCTGAATGCAGCAGAAGATTTGTCTTTCCTTACAGCATTGTCTTCCTTGGCCTCCCTGAAAATGTTTTGAAGCTTTGACCTTCAATCCATGTAGTATGGCTATAATTTGGGAGTTAACTGTCCTCCAAAATAGGTGTTAATTAGAGGCTTGCTCTCCAGAGAGGTACCACTGGGAAGTGGTGGAACTTTGGGCAGAGGAAACTTGGACAGCTGGAGGTGTGCCTTTGAAGAGGATTTGGGAATTCTGATCTTTTCCAATCAAGCATTACTACTTACTGGTTTCTGATATAAGCAGTTTTCTCTGCCAGAGACTCCCACTCTGATGTGCTGCTCCCACCAGTGGCTCTAAGTGATGGGGTCACTTCATCTTTGACTGCAGCTTTCAGAATTATAATCCAAAATAAGATTTTCTGTTTATAGGTTAATTGCCTCTGGTGTTTTGCTAAAATAATATGAAACTGACTAATACGTGTGTGCCTCCTTTTAGATCTCATTTCTTGTAAAAATAAAGGCAAAGCACATTCAACCCAATGGAACAGATACTGCCTTCACAGAAAGCACAGTCTTAATGGAATAATTATACTATAACAATATTATTCTCATATCCATCCTCTATAATTATTAATGTACATTATTTGTATAAATTAATACGTTTCATGATGGCTGTCTATACATGCGTATATCGTGCTTTGATCATATCCACCCTCTTGTAACTTTCTTTGTCCTCTCCTCCTCCCATTACTCCTTTCCAACCCTAACAGCCCCCCTTCTGTTTACAGGTCCATACTGTCATTCTTTTTTTTCCTCTTTCCTTTTCTTGTTTCCATATGTGACAAAACATGCCTTTCTGCATTTGGATTATTTAGTGAACATAATGTCCTCTAGTTCCATCCATTTCCCTGCAGATGCAATGATTTTATTGTTTATACTGAATAATATTCCATTTTATATAGATACCATAGATTCTTTTATTTACCTGTTGATAGGTTCCTAAACTGATTCCATATCTTGGCTATTATAAATAGAGCTGCAGTAAACATGGATATGCATTTATTTATTTGTAAGCTGACTTCATTTCCTTTAGGTATATACCCAAGAGAAGCATAAATACTTCTAGTTTTTCGTTCTTTGAAGAACCTCTATACTGATTTCCACAGTGGCTGTACTAATTTATATTTTCACCAACAGTGTATAAAGGTTATTTTTTCACATATTTAACAGCATTTGTCATTTCGTATTTATATTTTTTTATACAATAACCATTCTGTCTGAGATAAGATGAGAATTCAGTTGAAACTACGGATTACTTTCAGTAATATAACTACTTTAATAATGTTAACTCTTCCAATCTGTGAGCACAAAGGCTTTTTCCATCCATTAGTGTCTTCTTCAATTTCTTTCTCCAGTGATTTCTAATTTTCATTGTAGGAGTATTTCACTTCTTTGGTAATGTTTATTGCTAGAATTTTCTTGTGTGAGTAAGGCTACCATGAATAGAAAATATCCAATTTTATATCTTCAATTGTATCTGGTGTTTTGTTGGTAGTAATACCAGTGATATCAAAATATGTCATCACTCTTTTTGTGTTTGCATATGACTTTTGTATTTTGAAGGAGTTATGATTTTTAACTACTTTTTGAAGTATGATTAATATGCAAAAGCTGTACATATTTAATATATACAATTTGGTGAGCTTGGAGATAAATATACACCTATGAAACCATCACCTCAGTCAATTCCATGATCATATCCATTACTTCCAGCAATTTCCTCTCACTCACCCTCTTAATCTATTGTTATCTTGTGATGAGAACAGGTAAGATCTACATTCCTAGAAAGTTTTAAGTATGTAATGGCAAATCAACGTGTCCATATAGATATTTTCTAGGACTTACTCATCTTGCTTAGCTGACATTTCATACCCTTTGACAAACATCTCCGCATGTATTCCCATTGCACATTGGTAACAGCCATTCATTCTACTCTTGGCATCTATGAGTTTGGTTGTTTTAGATTTACGTAAATAAAATCATATAGTATTTGCCACCCACCTTTTAAAATATTTGTTCTTCTGTTTCTGATCTATTTCATTTAGCATAGTGTTCATAATGTTCTTCAGGTTCATCCATTTGTCCCAAATGGCAAGATTTCCTTCTTATTTTAGACCGAATAGCATTCCTCTGTCTGCAGGTCATGTTTTCTTTACCCATTCATCTGGACATTGGGTTTCATGTCTCAGCTATTATGAATAAAACTGCAGTGAATTTGGGAATTCAGGTATATCTTTAAGGTCCTGATCACAATTCTTTTGGATATATATTCAGAGGTGGAATTGCTGGATCATATGATAATTTTATTTTTAACTTCCTAAGGTACTTCTATCTTCCCTAGTGACTAATTTATATCCATACTAGCAATGTACAGTGTTGTCTTTTCTCATATTTGCATCAGCATTAGTGACCTTTAAAAAAACATTCTAACTGTAGTGAGATAATATCATGGTTTCAACGTCCATTTTCCTTGTGATTAATGATATTTAGTATCTTTTCCTATGACTTTTGGCCATTTGTATGTCTTGTTTGGAGAGACATCTATTCAGTTTCTATTCATTTTTTAATCAGATTTCTTTTTTTCACTCTCTTTTTGCCATTGAGGTTTTTTTTATTTAAAGAGAAAAAACATGTAAAGGATAGAGATAATACAGAATTTCAAAAAAAAGATAAACAGTAAGAAATCACTAGTTGATAAATTACATATTATCCTCTTAGAAATAGTTGTTCAAGTTGCAATATTAAAGCATACAAAGTAGATATTCAGACAGAGTGTAGACAGCTACACATGCATGAGTCTCTACATGTATTTCTATCCTTTCTGTATTAGAGGGAAAAACAAAACAAATTCCTATAAAAACATGAAACCAAAAAATCATATAAAACCACAGTACAAGGTGATCTACAATGGTTACTATGTAGTCTCTCATTATTTTCAATAGAATTGTCTATATCATCAGGCATAATTGAATATAGCAGTATAATTGAATATAGCAATACATAACAATATTAGTAAAAATAAAACATTGTAGACCATGTAAAACTTCAAAAACAGGTAATAATCTAACTAGAGTGGATATTCTAGTGAATTTTGTCATCTTCAGTGTGGTTGCCTATACTCTCAGACTTCATACTATCAATCATAACAGCTTTGAATAAAATCTATCAATATAAAACAGCGATCTAACAAACCAGATTCAATTATGATCAGTCATGGTAAAACTGTATAGGTTATACAGAACTTTAGATTAAGTTAATAGAAAATTAAGGATGATTATCATACTATATCCTGCTATTTTCGGGATAACTGTCTGTGCCCTCAAATCTAGTACAAGTAGAATGACTGGAACGGACTCTAATACATCTAAGCAGAGTAGTATGAGTAATGTGGGATTTAAATTCTGGTACACTATTAACAATATAGTGTATCAAGGCCATCTATGTTAGAGATTCTAGCCATCCTTCTCTGCCTCATTTGTGCTATGCTATTTTTCTGCCTTTGCTTTTCTACTTTTCTCCTTCATTCTGCTGCCTGCTCTGTTCATTGAGGCCTTTCTGCCACTGTTCCTAAAATCCTGGTATTTTTTTCTCTCTCTAGAATGTCCTTTAGAATTCTCTGCAGGGTTTGATGGGTGGTCACAAACTCCCCCAGTTCCTTTTTGTCATGGAAGCATCTTGTTTCTCTATTAATTTCTAGTGATAGTTTTGTAGGGTACATCAATCTGGGCTGGAGGTTATTTTCTTTCAGGGCTTGGAATACTTCACTCCAAGCTCTTCTTGACCATGAGCTTGATGGGCTTTCCTTTATAGGTAATCTGTTTCTTTTCTCTGATGGCTTTTAATATTCTGTTTTTATATTGAATTTCTGGTATCTTGATTATTATATGTCTGGTTGTAGCTCTGTTTTGGTTGTAGGTGGCTGGAGTTCTGTATGCCTCACATAACCAAATGTCATTTTCTTTTCCCATGCTGGGGAAGTTTTCCTTAATTATTTCCATGAATAGCCTTTGTAATTCACCTGTTTGTATTTCTGCTTCTTTGTTCATGTTTCTTATTCTTAAATTATAGATTCTCTTGTCATCTTCTAGCCTTTGTATTGTTACTGCCTGTTTCCTTTTTTTTTTTTTAAAGAGATCTTTCCTTTCATGATCACACACTGCCAACTTGTCTTCAAGTTTTGATAGTCTATCTTTAGTTTCTTTTAAGGTGTTTTGCCAGCTTTCAATAGAGTTTTTAATTTCCTGGTAGTCTCTTTGAATCTGCTTCATGTATTCTATATTTTCTTTATCAAATGATTCTCTCCTTTTTTTGTGTTCCTCCCTTCTTCCTTTTGTGTCTTCCTGAGAGATGCTTAGCATTTCTTTTATTAATCTACTCATATCTTGCTTTACTGATTTAATTTTTCAATTTTGAGCTCATCTCCAAGGTCCTGAAGATATCTCTTAATGTTTATTGAAGCCATGTCTGATGTTGCATGTTTGCCACCCTCAGTCTCCCTTTTTTTCCCTCTCCTGGATCAGTGCTCTCAGGGCTCTGGGCTGGGGGCCTCCTCCTGCCCCTCTCTCCTGTCATGGTCCCAGTCTCCTCCACACAGGTGTACAGTGGAGGTCAAAGCCCCCTTCCCTGTCAGCCACGTTTACTCTAAAGCACACTGGCAAGGGACCTCCACCCTCTCCTGCTTGCTCTTGTCACTAAGGTGTAAGCAGAGGCTGTGTATGCCAGCCCCTCCCTACCAGGCCAGCCAAACTTCAGGGGCCTTCACCAGGTTAGTGTGTGCTAGGCACAGGAAATTGATTTGGGATGGCTCATTTGGGTCCTGGCCAGGGGCATGACCCAGTCCAAGCCAATCCCACAAATCTGCTCTGAGGAAGGAGCAACCAACTGAAGTCACTGTCACTCCCAGTTTAGGCTCCTCCTGCCCAATTCCAACATGTTGCCCATTTGGTCACACCCTTCCCATGGGGGGGATCTTATTCCCAGCTCTGACCATGGATTAATGAAGGTCCCTTCACTGGCTCTGCTCTCCTTTGGGCTCACCAACCCCTGACTTCAGTGCAGCTGTGGCTCCTGTGAGTTGCGGCAGGAATGAGTTTGCGCAGCTCTGCTGGCTGGAGCAAATTCAGGCCTGTGTGAATTCAGGCTGGCATGAACTTGGTGGGTCCCAGCGAAAGTGTCATGTCTGGTAATTTTAGCTGTTCCAATTGTAGCCCCAAGACTATGTGTTTGACGAGCTTTCTTCGTTTTAATTTCTTCCTGTGTCAAGAGGATCCATCTCCCTCTGTCTGGGTCTCTCCAGGATGTTTTATTCTGGCATATAAGTTGTTTCTTCTGGGAGGCTTTGTATTTTGTTGCTCACTGATGGGCCATCTTTTTCATAAAATCTTACCATTGAGTTTAAAGAGTGTCTTTTGTGTTTTGGGTATTACCTCTTTATCAATTAAATGGTTTAATAATATTTTCCTTTTTTTCATTTTTCTTGATGCTTCAATGCCTAGAGTAAATGATGAGTAGAACATAACATGGAACTTAGGCACAATATTGCTCTAGGCATGAAATAGTTTATGAAAACTATTTCATAAATAAAGCAAAACTATTACCTTATTATTTCAAGAAATATTTATTAACTAGTATAGGCAGGTGGCTACCTTAGGCACGGGAATGGAAAGCATAGCCCTTAGAGACCGTGTGCTAAAGGTTTGGTTGCCAGCCTCTGGGGTTATAAGGAGGTGGAAGGAATTTTAGTAGGTGAGGCCTAGCAGAAGGAAGTTAGATTTAAGACATGGCTTCTTCCATTGAGAGGCTTCTAGTCAAGTTTGGGAGACTGTGCCTTGTAAATGGTTCTGTGATAGTGGTACCACAGGATAGATTGAGTTTAAACTGATGGTGAAAAATAATGATCAAAGAAAGCAAACACACTTTGGGTGTTGAAGAACATGTACACATAGCTAGCTTTATATTAGATGTGGGAATGTGGATATATGTGAGGCATGTGGAAACTGAGTAAGGTAGGGAGACTTATAAATGTATGAACATATGACATTCAGAGAGAACAAGTAGTACACTATTTCATATGTCTCAACTTAGCTGCATGCAGTGGAAATAGTTAGAAATAAACCTAGAAAAGTAGGCAGAAATTGAAAAATAAGGGGCCTTCGTTGATCAGTGAAGGATTTTCACTTTTATATTGGAAACAATGGTGATCTGTATTAGTTAGCTTTTTTGTTTCTCTGACACAATGCTGGATGCCCACAATTCTTAGGACCTACAACTCTTGGAAGAGATTTAATTTGGCTCATGGTTCAGGGAATTCAGTCCATGACTGGCTGTCTCCAAGGAAGAAGCTTCATGGTGGAAGGGTATGGTGGAGAAATGCTGTTCACCTCAGAGTAGCCAGGAAGCAGAGGGAGAAGGGGAGAGCTGGGAAGGTAAATATATCCTCCAAAGACTGGGACACACCTCTTCCAACAGGGCCTACCTCCTAACAGCAGATTAGCTATAACTCATCAACAGAGTATAGCACCTCTGTGATCCAATCACATTCCAAAAGACCCAACTCTGAACACATGAACTTTGGGGGTGGAGTGTTCACTTCCAACCCATAAGAGAGTCTAAGATAGAAATTTAGCTAAAGTCTAATCATATTTGAGCTTTATAAAGTCCTTTAAAACCTTGCAAATAGAGGCAAATCAAATTACAGGCAAGAGTTGAGGGAGTGTGGCAATTGCTGAGGTACAAGGTATGAATTAGATGGACTGAAGGGATTTAAGGAAGTAAAACTATAGAATTAAAAGGCAAGGTGGCTGTATGAGTCTGAGTGAGAGGGAAGGATCTTGCAGGGTGCTTAGTGTTTGGACCAGAACAAACAGAAAATCAGGGTGTTTTGCATTAGAGTAGAAAATGGAGAATAAAAAAGAAAAGTTTTAGGGGAAAGAAGTTGAGTTTAAAATTAGCCATGTTGAGTATTAAGATGCTCGTGACTATTGCTCTATAATCATAAATGGGACTTGAGAGAATTGTAAGATTTAAGAAATAAGAAGAGGGGTCTATGAAAAACAGAAAATTAGGTAATAGCATGGCATCACAGAAGTGAAGGATAGGTTTGTATGTATGTGACAGGGAGCAGCATCATCACATATCCTGAGGCCAAAGAAGTGAAGAACAGCAAGCATACATGGAACCTGTTGGGCACTAAAGAGAAGTTTTACAGAGGCAGAAACCAGATTTCTGTGAATCAAGAAGTGATTAATGTGTAAATGAAAGGAAGAGGAGCTGGCAAGTATTAATGGTTAAAGAAGCATCTATTCCCAGAACAAGTCAATGGCATTGATTCGGCACTGAGGTTGATACTGATAAATGTGTACAGTCATTGTGTCTGTAGACCCAGTAACAGAAAACACTGGCAGACTTTTACTAAACCAGATCTACAATGCTTTAAAGATTTTGAGATTAAATACCAGTTCATGTCTGAGTAAAGCAAAACCAGCAGGCTGTGGCTTTGGAACCATGTCATTCTTATGTAGGAATTCTTGGAAAAGCCCCAAAGCTTATCTAAAACTGCCCACAGACATACAAGTAATAATAGAAGTATTTAGTCTTCTACACATTTACTAAAATATAAACTTCTGGATGCCGGGAAACCTGGAAGAGCTGGGTTTGTTTTTCGAAAAATAGTCATTGTCATTTTTCTTTGTAGAAAGACATGCAAGCTTATTAAGAGTAAAAAATTGTTTACCGAAATGTGTAGAAAGCAGAAATTTACTGTAACTAGCTACCCTATAACCATTGTTAACCAGTAAATCTATGCAATTAATTACATTTACAAAAATTATATAATACTATATCTACTTTTAACTTGTGTCTTTGATATTAGGACATAGAGATGATTTTCAGCCTTAGATTTATCTTATTAATATATGAACAGGTAAAACTTACATTTCACAATGCACAAATTAATGGAATTATTTTTAAAAATCTGATTGATATTTTTGATTTTCTGCCTTTTTGGATAGTGTGGGGCATGGACAATTCTCATGAATAAAATTTTGGAGTTAAATTGTTTCTGTTTCTAAAAATGCATGTAGTTTGCCAAACTATCTTGGGATAGCTATCAAAGGAGCTGTAAACAGGACCTGTAGCAGGTATCAGGGTTCTTAACTTGGATTGTATGAATTGTGGATATGATAGAGTCTCTGTGAACTTCAGTGGGGGAAAAAATCTATCTTAAATTGCTCTAACCTTTAACTGAAATTTTGATTTCTCTTGAATTATTGATAAAATGATACCACCATAGTATCAATAGTAGAGACCACAGACATTTTCATTGTTGTTGCCGATCACTTGCAATATCATTTATAAGGGAAAATTGTGTTAGCTTTCTGTCTCTACTTTAAAATTATGGTTGAATCATGTCAGGATATCTTGTTATTGAATGTATTCATGGAGAAGATGTATTGTTATGTCATAAATTTAAAATATCTTGATATATTTCAATATAACTTATTTGTCAACTTATGTAGCTTCTATTATATTTTAAAAAGCATTATTAAGAGAAATGGCCAATATGCTTCATCAGATTATTGAAATTAGCACAAAAAATTCTAATTCTCATAATTTATGGGCATAAGAAATGAGAATATTACTACTAATAGTAGAAAATACCTACATAGTGCCATGACACACTGGTTATGTTTCCACCTAAGTATATTGCTTAAATAACTCATTTAATTCTTGTAATAAACTAATTAGAGAGGTGATCTGATAATTTTCATTTTATTGGACAAGAAACTGAAGTATAGAGTCTTATTTGTCCAAGGTTACACTGCTAAGCCAGTTACGTAGGCTGACCATGAATTTAGCAGTGTACTTCGGGATTTGAGTACTTACCTATAAGTTACATTTCAGAGAAATGAATCTTGGTATTTGACATGTTGAAGTCATTCATTTTACTTTGTTGCCCTGATCCCCTACCCGAGAATTATGGTTTCATGTATATACTTCTACCTACTGTGTGTATTTGTGCAAAGTTTAGGGGGTGGACATGTAAAGGAATTAACATAGCAATCATAGATTCTGTAATTCTGAAACCTATTTTGTGTCCCACCCCAGATGGACTCTCATTTATTCATTAATTAAATTAAAATTTTAAGTCACTAGTCTGTCTAGCAATTTCCCAAGGACTGGGGATGTTCCAGTGAATAATGATTCAATGCCTGCCTTTTCTAGACCTTAGACTTTGGATCATTTCATAAGGAAGTAAGCACCATAGAGATCATAAAACAGGTGAGGGAAGATAGGGTCATGGGAGGGGAGGTGGCAAAAATGGGGTACCTTCTGGGAAAGTTGTGTTAGCTTTCTGCCATTGTGACAAAATACCTGAAAGTATCCATTTAAAGGAGCAATGACAGATTTAGTTTGCTTCACAGTTTCAGAGGTTTCAGTCCATGTCACTTGGGTCCATTATTTTTGGCCACAGCGAGGCAGAACATTGTGGCTGAGAGCATGCATTGGAGCAAAGCATCTCACCTCAGTGCTGTCAGGAAGCAGAGAGAGCGCTAGAGAGCCTTTTGCTGCTGGGCTTTCTCCTTCTCTGCTCTTGTTCTGTCCAGACCTCTGACCTACTGGATGGTGCACTCATAGTCAGCCACTTCCTCCCTCACTTTGCTGCCCTACAAGCCAGTTTTCTCTGGATGCTCTGGGATTCTCTGGGAATATCTTATAGATATTCCCAGAAGCGTGTTTTACTAATTTCCTAGGCATTTTCTGATCTCATCAGTGTCACAGATGTCTTCATCACCACCCTAGGAGAACAGCATTCTTTGAGCTATCTTTCCATACTCTCTATGGGGATTCCTTACTGCTAAAGCCAGCGCCTGTGACCTGCTGGCCTGAGGATGCCTTGGTGAGTGCTGAGTCACATCACGTCTCACTGGCCCACTGCTTTAACCCCTTGATTCTTCGTCACCAGAATGCATATGCCGGTGCGTATCTTCAGACTGCTGTTCCCTCGCCCAGAGATCAAGGGAGAATATATGAAGGAAACAGATTCTATTGTTACTGAGTACCATGTGGACAACACACTCTCATGCAGAATAGGCCAGCTCAACTCCAGAAAAGAGAGTCTGTCCACAATTTCAGGTTTCAGTTCTGTTATGTTGTATCATTACTGACCAATTTTATAACAACAGAAAGTGGATCAGCTTTTAGTGCATACTTTTCATTTAAATCTGAGAAAATCAGAATTAAGTTACAGAAGAGGGATGCCAATGCAGTACATGGGAGATGAACAGAAACAGGTGGGCAAGGAATGGTCCTAAACTCACAAATCTGTTCGCTTATTTTCAACTTCATAGGAAGTCTGTAGGTGCTGAGCAGGTTCTCAGAGGAACCCATCTTCCTGACTGGTCTCACCATTCTTGGAGCGCCCTTAATGAGCTCGTGGTGGGCACCTAGACTTTCTGTGGTTCTTAAAAGCCTCAAGGCAGTTTTCAAAGGGGAGGAAGTTTGATCCTGAGTCTTACATTAATTTGTACTAGGTTAGCATCAGAGTGTGTTGTGCTCTTCTGACTTAAATTGAAATTCCTTCTACCCACACAAAAAGTCAATTCCTCCTTCCACCCACACAGAAATGGTTAATTCCTGCTTCAGCCCACACAGTAATGGTCATCTTTATGGTCTTTATGAAATGGTTGTGCACAATCCAAGTCAATTTTACAACTGGTAGTAGCCTTGTTGAAAAAGAGCATGCCTGGCCATTTCCTCCTGCTCCAGAATCACACGTAGGACACTGAATGTAAAGGAAAAACCTGACACTGAAATCCTTCTTTTTCTGTCCCTAATCAAGTCACCTCATAAAACCACTTGATTACTGGTCAGAATTTTTGAAGGTTAGGAATGTTACAGTGGAGAGAAACTCTTGTTCTCAGTTTCAAACGAGACTTAATGTACAAAAGCCCCTACTTACAGAAGAACCCTAACTTCAAAGTTGTTAGTGAACTATATAATTTAAAAAAAAATAGAAATGAGCTTTAAAGGAGGAGAATGAAAAGAGGGTAGAAAGACTTAAATCCATAAATAGACTAATCTAAGCAGGGAAACAAGAGGTAAAGAATTCTCATTCATTCATCTTTTAATGGAAATTCTCCAAAATGTACAGCAGGCTTCATCTCTTGAGGAAGTTTTACATATATATATATATATATATATATATATATATATATATATATATGAAAGATCAAGTCCAAGATCATTGGATCAGTGATACTGAGATTTCTGCGCACACTCAACACCTAATAAATGCTTTTTTACTTATTGATATCAAGGAAAATATTTTGGGATAGGCATTGAGACTATTAAAAATTCATTCAGAGTTTTAAATATTTGTGCCTATTCTACTGGTAATACACCTAGATATGAGTGATATGTTGATTGTTTGTTTCACAATAATTTGTTTAGTTAATAAACTTACACATATCACATCATTGATGAAAAAAGATATTCAACCTTTCTGACCTTTAAATCAATGAACATAGAGCTAAGTAAAGTCAAGATGCTAGAAATTCTTCAAATAACACGTCAGGCATATTTCTTTCAGAATACAGTATATAATACCTCACTTCATGAACACTTCTACTGGTGAACAATTTGGTTCACAAACAGAAACATTTGGCAAAATTTTATTTCTGTTCACAAACTTGCATCAAGCAAGGAACAGGACCACAGCCATCTTTCTCACATGAATACAAATGCAGCTGTCTCTTTCAGAATTTTGGAATGAATTAAGTTTGAGAAGCGAAGTACCACTGCATTCATTCTGAGCACAGTATCTGATCAGATTCTCAGATACTCCTATCTTGTCTCTAAATGCCTACACTGGCCCAGCCTCTGTGATTTTACATAATAAGGCCTCTAACATCAATAGACCAGCATCTTAATCTTCTTTGTCTTACATTTGTGCTGGCAAAAAATATTCACCATACTAAATCCTCTTCCATTCTTCCCACTGTATGTCAAAAAATAAAAATACAGCAAGATCAAAGGCATGAATGACATTTTTTTACTTGAGTAACAATTCCCCAAGACAATCACCAAATGTAATTTTGTGAGATTGGGTTGAGATCCCATGCCTATTAAATCTTACCGGGAATACAGCTATTTCTGACAATGAAGGCAGATCTGTCACTCACAGCCCATAGGCCATCCTTAAAATAACCAAAGAGCCAACACCTTTTGAAAGAGTCCATGAAAAATTTCAAAATTCAATTGGTCACTGGTGAAACTCCAAATAAAACCAGAGAGAAAAACTACAAATTCACTAGTACTTCCTATAATAGAAAAGAATGTTCAAATATGTAAGAAAATGCCATCTTAAAAAGAAAAGTTGATTAGAAATGAAACAAAAAACAGTAATCTGGTGAGTCTGTATTAAAATAAAGTGGTTTAGAGTCACAATCTATGATAGCCTAAGCAGCATAGAGCCTGAAAAGAGAACAGTGATGCTGGAGGAATTTCAGCTGGATTTTGGAAAGCAAGGAAAACCGTGGAAAGCTAATTGAATTTCCTATTGTATTTTTAAGGAAACAGAGGACTGACATTTGAATGACTCACTCAAGTTACACAGGAACTTTACATAAGACCCCAAGTAAGACTCCAGCCCAAGTCACTTACTTAATATGCCACTGGATTTCTGCTTATCTTTTCCTACAGTGACTTGACATCTTAACCCTGTATGACATTCCCAAAATCTGCCTTAGATTTACACTAACACAATTTCAGTGAAATTTTACTACTACAAAGCTCCGTTCCTTTCCCCTTCTATCCTTATACTGTTATCATTATACATATTATACCAATATGTTAAAACAGTGAATTCTTATAATTATTACTTTACATAATCTAATATCTAAATACCTATTAATGAAGCTGAGTGAAATAAGGAGAGCAAGTATGTATTTATAGACTGTTATATTAGTCATCTTATTCCTCCTTTTTGGATTTCTTGCTTTATTTCTGAAATTCAAGCATAATCTCCTTACTTTGTTCCTACTCACACCTTTTTGTGTTGCTATTGTCAAATATGTTATATTTCTACATGCTGTTGGGCCCAGAGCACAATCATATAACTTTGTTTTATACAGCTCATTTTTATATCAGTTAAGATTAGAAAGTAGAATAAATGTGCCGTTTGTAATTTATCTGGCTAGTTACCTTTGCCAGAACTTTCTATTCCTTTCATGCTAGTCAGGATTCATTAGAGTGAGAACCCAATAGAAAGAGATCTGTCATAAGGGTTTGGCCCACCTGACTGAGGTGTCTCACAGCCTGCTGCAAGGTAGAGACCTGGAAAGGCTGCTGGTAGTATTCCAGTGCAAGCCTGCTGGCCTGAGAGCCAAAGGAGCCATTGGGAGTGTTATTCTAGCCTTGGGAGTGTTATTCGAGTTCAAGGCTATGGGTCCCAAACCCAAAAGTATGATGTCAAGGCAAGAGGAGATGAACATATCATCTCAAGAAGAGTGAACTTGCTGCTTTTCTAACATTCAGACCCTTGGCTGACTGGGTGACACCCTCCAGGGTTCATGACAGTGATCTTTACTCGGGCTGCTATTTTAAACGCTAATCTTTTATGGAGGCATCTTTACCAATGGACAAAGAACAATGTCTTAAAAACTATTTGAGGATCTCTTATTCCAGGCCAGCAAGTTGGTACTTAAAACCAACAATCCCAGGTGTGGATTTGATAACATTTGATTTTATCTTGCAGACTTCCTTATGGTATATTTTGTAAATCAGGTCTGCTAGCAACAAACCTATTTTTTTTTGGTAGGTTTTGTTTTGTTTTTTTATTGAGAATGTCTTATTTTGCCTTCCTTCTGGAGGATAGCTTTGCTCAATCTAAGTGTTGGTTTAGAGGGTCTTTTTTGGCTTTGGCATTTTGAATATATCATTCTCTCGCCTTTCTGACCATTATATCTTCTGTTCATAAAATGACAATAGGTAATATCTATTGTTGAGGTTTTCTTCACTATAATAAGTTATTTTTTTCTCTCACTGCTTTCAAGGTTGTCTTTACATTTTACTATGATGTGTCAGGACAAGAATATCTGTGTTTATCCTACTTGGAATTAATAGAGAATCTGGGAAGTATGTAACAATGTTTTTCATCAATTTGAGAAGTCTTTCTACTACTTTTGAGTCATTATTTCTGTATTTTTTTGTCCCTTTCTCATTCTTTTTAATCATTTTGCATATGTTAATGTGCTTAATTTAACTGAGACTTCATTTTTCATTCTTTTTCTCTGTTATATACTCTTTGCCTGTTATATAACCTTTCCTCATCCATCTGTAAACTCACTGAGTTTTTTCTTTGGTTGGCTCAAATTTATGTTGATCCCCTCTAGAGAATTTTTCATTTCGTCAGGCTTTTTTGACTTCACAATTTTCATTTAATTATCTTTCATAATCTCTTTTATAGCTATTTGATGACATATATCTTCTTTTAATTCCTTAGAGTCAGAGGCATCACAGTCCCAGAGCTGAAATTATACTACAAAGCTACTGTGATAAAATCAGCATGATATTAGCAAAAAGACTTGAGAAGAAGTGGAATAGAACAGAAGATGCAGAGACAATCCCAAACACACTCAGCTATCTATCTTTGACAAAAGAGCCAAGCATATTAACTGGAAGAAAGATAGTCTCTTTAATAAATGGTTTTTGGAATAACTGGCTTTCCACATGCTGAAGACTAAAACTAGACTCATGTCTATCACCATGCACTAAAGTCAAAATAGAAAAAACATCTAAATATTAAAATAGAAGCACTAAATTTACTGGAAGAGAAAATAGGTAGAAATTTTGAAGACGTAAGTGTAGGCAGAGACTTTGTGAATAAAACCCAGATTTCAAGGGAAATATTACAAAGAAGCAACAAATGGGACCTCACTGTGTTAAAAAGCTTTTGGATAACAAAAGAATTCACCAACAGAGTAAAAAGACAACCCACAGAGTGGAAATAAAAATTATACCTAATTGTCCCACAGACAAACAACTTATATCTAGAACATAAGAAAGAATTGAAAAAATCAGAACCCCCAGATTCAAACACCCAATCCAAAACTGGGCATCTGAGATGAATACTCACTTCTCAGATGAAGAAATTCAGATGGTAAATATATACATGCATTGTCAGTAATTCAAGAGATGCAAATTACAACAACACTGAGTCCATCTCACCCTGGAAAGAATGACTATTATCAAAAAATCAAACAATAACAAATGCTGAAGGGGCTGAGGGGAAAAAGAATCCTTCTCCACTGTTGGTGGGAATGCAGACTGGTACAAATACTGTGGAAATAAGTGTGGGAATTCATTAGAAAACTAGGATTAGAGGCTCCATTTGACCCAGCTATTTCTCTTCTGGTTATCATCCCAGAAGAATTAAGAGCATCATACCACAGTGATATATGTGCACCCATGTTGATAGCAGCACAATTTTTAATAGCTGAATCTTGGAAACAACCCAAATACCTATCAACCAAGGACTGGATAAAAATATGTAGGTTTTTAAATATAATGGAATACTACTCAGTCATAAAGAAAAATAAGCTTAAGACTTTTATGGCTGATTGGATTCAAATTGAGACCATATTTGTAAGTGAAATAAGTCAGACCTATATGTGTAAACATCATATTGTCCCAATAGTGTGAAAAACTGAACAAGTAAATAACAGATATTGTGAACTGGTGAGAAACTGTTCAAAAGAAAAAACAAAACCATAATGGGGGAAAGGGGAAAGAAGAAAGAGAAAAGGAAAAAAAATTATATTTATACACAAGATAGTTAAGATAGTTATACAGCTAGTTTCTCTTAGTTCATTGAAAAGAAAGGTTTGTGCTAATATTGTTTGGACAAGATTTCATACTTATACCATGTACTCTGAAAACTATGAAGACAACAATACACAATGTATTAATTATTGTAACTCTCCTACTAACCTGTTTTGAAACTCTGTTTTATTATTATCTTTATTTTTTATCTGTAAAATAAAAAGCTTTTAAGTTAGTAATCAAAATAAAATTGTGTTCAGTAAAAAGTAACTCCTTAGAAATGGTTTCCTTTAGTCTTTGAAATTATTTAATGACTGCTTGGAAGACGTTTTCTGCTTGACTGATCATCTGGACCCCTGCCAGGAAGTTTCTATTGCTTATTTTCTTTCCTGTCTATGGCTCGCAGTTTCCTGTTTTATAATTTTAGTTTCAAAAATGGATATTTTAGGTAATATAATAACTGTATATTAGGGAGTATAAAATATAAAAGAGTTGTATATTAGGGAGTATATAAGTATATATATAAGTATAGGGAGTTGATTGTAGTTTTCATGGTCATTTCAATAGACTCTTTGAAGTCTATTCTCCTCCCTGAACTAGGAGTATTCTGGACTACATTTCCATGATTCTCTGTCTTAAACTGTTGCTTACGCTGTCATTTTGCTTGTTGCTACTAATATGATGTCTATGTAGTGTCCATTCAATTGTTTTCCACCTCAGTCTCCATTGTTTTCGACAGTGACTGTAGAGCAGCTTCTTCATATTCCCCCCTGTCAGTCCTCTCAGGCAGGGACATGGAGCTCTTTCCTGATGACCTGCTGCTCCTCTGGTGCAGAACCACCCTGTCAATGAACCAGAGCGTGGAGCAGCCTTCCTCCTCCCTGATGAACAAGTAATATCCCCGGTAATTGGGGGAATGGGAGGTTTTTATCCCCTGGTCTTATCAACTTTCCTCTCTTAGCATAGAGCTTCTGCCCTAGAAGAAGTAAGTTGATTCAAGACCCATAGAACCTCTATATTTTTTCCTTGCTTATAGTAGTGCTTCCACCATGAGTGGGGACTGAGCGGGCCTAGATCTAGAGGTCTGGAATAGAGCTTCTACAATATGGGGAAGATGGGATTGAGAAATACAGTCAACCCCTCTCAGGGTAAAGCCATAGCACTAGAAAGGGAACTGTGAGAGGAGGGAGCTGTTGTTGGCCACCTTGCCACAGTCTGAGAATGAGCAGCTGCGACAGAGTGGTGGGTTGGGCAAGCGATAGAGCAGAGTCTGCTCAAATGCTACAGACTCCTGCAGTTCTTAAGATTTAATAGATTTTTAAAAGTGAATATTACTCCATTTGCTGGATACCCATACGACAATATGCAGGGATTTGAAGCGTGAATTTTTCTATATTTCTCTCTCTCTCTCTCTCTCTCTCTCTCTCTCTCTCTCTCTCTGTATATATATAACTATTATTGTTGGAGAGAATCTTTTACACTTTACCATTCTGGATATTGGTCATTGTCATTATTTTTACTTAAATGTGTTTTTAACTTTTTGTTGTTAATAATATTCATTATACTTTTTGATTATTAATATTCATGGCTAAATAACTTCTCTGTGCCTCATTTGGTAAAGAATTTGATTACCTTTGCAAAATAATCTGAATTACCCAGAGGGGGAAAAACAATGATCAAATATGTGTTGATTTCAAAATGAGGGACTAGTAACAAAAAAATGTTAAATATCTGAATGGACTTTTATGAACTCAAATATTGAATTAATGCTTTCTTATTTGTTTCTTGACAAATCACACAGCTTCTTGGATATTTCATTCATCTGAGAGGTGATGATAATCTTGAGTTGATCAAAATGTAATTATGAAGCAGTCTAATCAAGGAGTTGTTACAGGGTTGTTGGAAGACACTGGAGTCCAAACAGAGTAATTTAGGTTTAAATCCTGGGCTCTGTCTCTCACTATGAGAATTTTGTAGTTTCTTGTCTTTTCTAGGACTCATTTCCTGATGTATCAAATGAGAGCAGTAACTCCTATCTCAGTCAGTCATTGGCAGTAATTGAAATAGGTAATTTATGCAAATACCTAGTACATTTGCTTCTACAGAGAAAAGGTTGTAAAATATTGCTATGTTTATTGTTGTTATTAGATTTTTAAGATTAATATTAATACATCATTTAGTGAATTATACAAAGCTCTAGTTGTATCAATTGTATAAATACATTTAGCCACAAGTAGCACAGAAAATCAGCTCAAAGGTTTTTTTTTTTTTTTTTTAAATGAGAAGTTCATAAGTAAAGCAGTTTCAAGGATGGTTAAGGTAATGGCACAAATATGTCATCAGAGACCCAGGTTTGTTCAGTCTTTCAATTTTCTGTTCTCAGAGTTTTCCTGTTGTCTTAGATTAATCCTCTTCAAACTTAGAATGGCAGCACATCCCAGGCATTGCATGCAAATTGCAATATCCATGGGCTGAAAAGAAAATGTCTCTGTCTTTGATTCCTTTCTAAGAAAAATAAAAAGCAAAAACAAAAAACCAATTCTCCCAAATGTACCTAGGAGGCTTCCTCTCAGTTCTCATAAACCAGAACTATATCACATATCTATTCCAATCTACCACTAACAGGGGAGTTGGGATTATCCCTGTGGGCTTCATGGGATTGATTAATAAGGACCCATCCTTCTCCTCAGGACTGAGAAGAGGCTCTGACTCCTTGGAGGCATCTACTGTTTCAGTACCTGAACACAGCTGAGTTTCCATGAGCAAAGGGGAAGAGGGACTTAGCTAGGGTAGCTCTCAGGAGTAAGATGCTTTATTTTCAAGGAAATTGCAGTTTGTTGATAACATCATGAATGACATTTCCAATGATTACTAGTGCATTGCCCTAGCAATGTGTTAAAAGCCATGGATTTAAGAGAGAAACACAAAATACATGTATAAATAGTCAAATAAAGAGGAAAATAGATAAAAAAGGAGTAGAGAGGTATTTAAATACTTCCCCAAATTATGTATTTCATTTCAAAAATATTTTAATGTATATACTAATTTGTTTCATTGGTTGAAAGTTTTGTGTTATTATCTGTTAGGGTTTTTTTGTAAAACTCTTGTACTCTGAGTAACTACTTTGAAGGTAAAGATTCATGGCATATTAACTATTGTTATTTACTTACTAATTTGCTATGAAATCTTATATTATGTTTTCATAAAATAAAAAAATTGAAGACATTAGCCAATCTTGTACATTCTCATGAAACTCATCTCCTTTCCTTCTGACCAAGTCATTCTGTTTAGCCAGCACTGCTGATATGATCTAATCAAACAAAGGCTAAAAACAGTAAAGAGAATTGTTTTTTAAAAAATCCCTCATTATGAGAAATTGTCACCCAGTACTCAGAAGAGTTATGTTTGTCTTGTCTGTGAACAGTAATCTGTGTTGATTTGAAGCACTACCAGTTAATATTTTGGATGAATTCTAGCCTCTTTCTAGAGGTTCAGACCATCCCTGTTTCTATCCATAGAGAATTATATTCTCTCAGGTGGACATTAAAAATTTTCTTGGAAAAGACTGATACAGATTTTGCTCTATTTTGAACAAATCCCTAAGGATTCTTTACTAAAAGTGTGTCAAACCAGAATTATCAGAATCCCACAAAGGACATCTCTTAAGCAATGGCTGAAGAATTTTGGTGTATAAATTCCTCAGCTACTCCTCTGACACACAGCAAAAGTCTTCTGAGGCATAGCTTAAACGCCATTTCCCGGAGTTTCCCCACAGGAGTCATCTTCAGTCACTTCCTTAATAGCACATCCTTCCTTACCTCCCTGCCTTTCCCTGACTCACTTCTCTACTCCCCCACTGACCCTTCCATTCAAACACTGGTACAAGAATCCTTATCTCAGAGTCTGCTTTCAGAATGGGGCCACTCATTATGGTATCAGGTCCTAGAAATCAGTGGGGAAAGGAAATAAAAACACAGATCAGGGACTAGGCAAGGAGAAAGAAGAGGACGTCATACAGCATTAGAACGGAAAGTTTCCTGGCTGACAAGTGAACTGTCTTACCTATGTCATTTTTTTTTTTTTAACTTTCCAGCCCTAAGCAACATAATCTCAGAACTCTCATTAACAGGTCCCCAGGGGAAATCTTGTATGACAAGACTGACGGGTTGACATTTCCTTCCCAAGGCTGATAATTTCTTTGGCTTCTTGATAATAGACTGAGGAGAAAGAAGCTACTAGTGCTAACATGCACTGTAATTCTGGGAACACGGGTATTCCCGAAGTACAGAGACACCAGTAACTGTCATTTTCAGAATTACTATAGTAGCGTTGATGATGAAGGCAGTGCAAAATAGTTGCCAGGTTACCTAGAGGACAGTGAGGTTTCTGGAACTATGGAGCAAGGCCTGGGACAGGAATCCGCTTTTCCCTGCATGCTCTCTTTGCATGAGCTTTGCTAGCAGAAGCACGGGACTCTTGTAGCTTAGTCTTACCCTTGCACCAGAGAGAGCAAAGCTGGTCTTTGGCTGTATGCTCACTGCCTCTGGTTTCATGCACCTTCTGATAATAAGATCTCTTTCTCTCTGGGTGTCTTGCAGATGGGTAGCTGTACACAAAGAAGACAGGAGGAAAGGATGTCTTTGGAAGACTCCCATGAAAATATCGTTTAAAAGTCTTGGAGTTGGGAGGATGTAACTGACATTCCAGCTTTAGCGATGGTTAAGGCTACGCCTTCTGATGAGACTATCACTAATACAGGCTTCTTGGCCAAATGACAATGAGGGGTTTCTATGTAGGAAATGTCAAGACTACAGAGAGAATATGAGAAATACCTTGAGGCTTGGAATATGACTTGAAATGTAAGTGATAACGAAATAGAAGGCCAATGATTTTGTAACAGTATTTTGATTGAAAATCACCCTGATTGTTGAAATCAGGGTGAGTGATACAATATCTGTGAATATTGTAAAGCTAATTTAATAAAACAATCTAGTAGTTATTTAAAATATTTTTTCGTTCCAGCATTAAGCAACATTCTAAGCCATACACTGTTATTCAAAATATTTGAAAAAAAGAAAGCAAAATCAAACATTGATTTATTCTTTCATTTTTGTTTGTTTTTTGTGGTATCAGAGATCAAACTCATGACCTTGCACTTGCCACACAGGCACTTATGCCACTGAACTAAATCCCTGGTCCAATTTGTTCTTTATGGAGGTTTTACTTTGCTTTGTGAAGAATGGTTTGTTTACAGTCCTTTAAATTACAAAAAACAAACAAACAAAAAAAAACAGATAAATATAGAAAGTGAACAAAATAACTTTAAAATGTACATTTAAAATTACTTTGTGGTACTTAAAATCTAATAGTATGTAAGCAAGGATCTAGACAGTTTAAATAATGTTTACCAATTTATTCTGGTTAACTTATCCAGGTAAACATTTTTTAATTCCTGAAAATATTGTCAATGAATTAAAATGATCCTATAAAATTTGAAGAGCAAATACAAATGCTAAAACATTGTAAAGGTATGCAATGAAATAATCTTTAGACCAAATATTTTATCAAAAAAAAGATTTTAATTGAACCATAAGAAATGAAAAATAAATTTACAATGCATAAATATCATTAATACATTTTCAAAAACACAATTACTGAGTTATTATTTTCAACCAGTTACTAATTTTAGGCAATATGCTTTTGAGCCATTTAAATGAACAGATCAATTTTAGTAATAAAATTTATACAAGGTAGTCATTCATTTTTCCCAGATGTTGCTACAAGATCAGTTGATTTTACATGAACGATTTCCAAAATGACTTACTGAGACCTAGAAATAAAGGCCTTCTGGGTGTTGACTGTTACACAGAAGGAGGTCTTTACTTTCCAGTTTGGTCTAGCATGTCTAAAGTTGTCCCTGTGTTTCAAGGTAGCACATACAGTATCAAGTGTAATTAGCTGGCTGTGGAGGAGGGCCTGAGACATGGACCACTGTGTGATAGCGAGTTGCTTTTCAAGCTCTTCAAGGAGATTTCCTGCAAAAAGTCTTATCAGGACTGAATGGGTAATATAAAAAAAAGTACCCCTCAATACTTCAGTAGAAACTATTCTGTTCCTCTCATATGTGGCTTATTCACTGAAGGAAAGTCACAAAGTCATAATCAAGCACTTGAGTGAAAAAAGTAAAGCCTACATAAGTAGCTCAAGAGCAAATCTGGGTGTGTTGTAAGCACTGACATTTGATATGTATTCCAGATTCCTCTGATCAGGATATTAGCAGAGAGGGGCTAAGGTGGTGAGGAAGGAGACTGAGACCGTTATATCAGGTTTTTTTTGTTTTGTTTTGTTTTTAGATCTTTGTGTTATTAGTGCCTCCAGGCTCAATAATAACAAAACTAGGAAAGGACACCTGATCAAATTCTTTGCAAATTCTGAGTCACAAAAGCTGTGTGACCTAGAACTGTATGTTTCATATTACTAAGTTAGAGCCCATGGGAGGGTTTAAATGACTGTTCCTGGCTAAAAAGATCATTTAATGTCCTTTCATCCATCAGAGCTAACTGAAAAGACAATTGATTTTTTTTTTTATAAGCAAAGGCAACAGGCTGGGCTATGTGTATTTCCTGAAGGTTGACTGACATTTGAAAGTGAAACCTAGCATTCGAAGCCTAGATGTATCCGGTGAAAAACAATCTGTGAGCTGTGAAATTGCAAAACAATTTTGTGAATCATTCCGTGAAGTCATTTCTTGATTGCTGTCCTTCTCCGATAGTGCTATGATATTGGTAGTGCTATCTGTTCTCTATTCTTGTGAATCCTATTTAATCCAGTGCCCGTAACATAACATTTTTGATGATAAAAATGTAATAATCATAGCTCTTACATTTAGTAAGCTTTTCTGCTTAACTTATGAAGGCAATGCATGCCTGGTGTACATCAAACAAACCTAAGTGAATAAATATTCTCTCTGGCTGATCTTCTCCCTGCAGTACACAATTCTATTAGTTTACGGTGTATCTTTCCTTATCTTTCTTTTGTCTGCAAAATATATGTGAATTAATGTTTAGAAAATGGCACAGCGTTCTCATGAGCATAGGCTCCTTTGTGTAACGTAATTCTTTTCCTCCTCCTCCTGGGTGGTGTCTATTTCTCCACCTGTTGAATCTGAAGTTAACAGGAGTGAATTCTTTAGAATCACTAGTACAGGACAAAAGGACAGAGGTAATAGTGGGACTGCAAGCATTAAAACAACAAAACAACTTGCCGTTGGGCCTTGTTCTAACCATGATTTTAGTTCTTTCATATTCATAAGTATGAATACTATCTTCTTAAATTTTGTAACAAGAGTAAAGCATAAAAAAGAATTTCTGCAGTCTTTTATTAAAAGGCTAGGCCTTTTATCAGCTGGAGAGGGGTTGGAAGATTTATGTGTTAACACCTCTGAAATCTCAAGCAATATGTGTGTAAGTACATGTTTTACTTTTTGTTGTTTTACTTTGTATTTTTATATTTAGTTAGTTGACCTGTGTATGGTACATAATGTTTACATGTCTTGTAGGAAGTTGGTATCTGTACAGGGCACATCCTAATTCCTCTTTTCATCCCTTTTCCTGTCCTTCTCGCCCCCCTCCGCTCATCCCTTGAACTCCTTCCTTCGTTTTTGCACCTTTTGCAGCATGATGTTTACATTCCTTGTTTGGAGTTGGTACTTGAATATAATACATCCCAACTCCTTTGTTCACCCAACATCCCTTCACTCTGTCGCAGTCAGTATATACCTCATTTTTAAAAGCACAAGCACTGGAATATGGACCATGTAAGAATATGTGAGTCCTTTTCCTTAACTGGACCATGTGAGAATATGTAACTTCTCTTCTTTAGCTGAAAAGACAAAGGTATAATAACTATCACTTCCCTCCCTTTTGTACTCTTCATTCATCCAGTGCTCTAGTCTCACAAACTTCTAATGTTTTGCTGTTTGCGCTGTCTTCCTATCCTGCAGTAACTACGTAGGAAAATGTCAGATAAATCTACTTTAGAAATTTAAATATGACTGTTGGAAATATATACACAACTTCCACCACCTCAGGCAGCCTGTCCGTAATAACTTCTCAGCCAAACCCTACTTATGTTAGTCAGCTTTTCATTACTGTGACAAATTCCTGAGGTAAATAAATCTATTTTTTTTAAAGGTTTATTTTGGCTCACAGCTTTAGGGGTCCAGTCCATCATCAGTTGGCTCCTTGCTTTTTGGGCCAGTGCTGAGTCAATGCTTTGTGGAAGGGAGTGTGTGGAGGAACAAAAATGTGCTCAACTCCAGGACAGAACAAGGCAGACAGAGAAAGGGGAGGTTTCCCCTATTCTGGTCACAGGCACAGCCCTAATGACCAGATGACCTTCCCCTAAGTCCCATTCTTAGCTTCCATCACATCCTAATTACACCAAGCTGGTGACTGAGCTTTAAAACATGGGCATGTAGGGGACATTTGAGATCCAAACTATAGCACTGCTGTTCCTTACCTCAAGATTAAATTGTATTTAATTGGAGAAAAATTATTTTGCAGTTTTATTAACAGAGGTGACAGAAGGTAGGCTATTCTCTATATTCACTCTTTTCATTGTCATTTTCCCAAAGGTCACTTTTCAAAACTGAAGCAGAATCTAATGACTATGATAATTAACCCTCAGCATCTCACCCCAGTCTTTGTCATCATGCCCTATCAAATGTTTTCAGTTATGGTTGGGATACAAACTGTCCCCCAAAGACCATGTGTTAAAGGCTTGGTCACAAGTGCAGCAATGTCCCAAGGTGAGGCTGTTGGAAGGGATTTGATGAGGAGGACTCTAACTTTATCTGTTTATTGATTCATTGATGGATTTCATGACTTGGTGCTTTTGGGAGGTGAGAGACACTTGGGACATGGGGCTCAGATGAAGTTGGTGGATCTGGAGTATGTCTTTGGGAACATAGCCTGTCTCTTCTGCCATTGGTTCTGATTGCTGTGATGTTCTCATGGCAATTTAGCCAGCCAACCACCATCTTTTTGAAACTGTGAGCCATAATAAACCTTTCCTTCTTTAAGTTGGTATTTGCAAGCATTTTGTCACAGGGGTGGAAGAACAGTGCAGCTTATGAGTTACATCGTCTTTCTTTAACAGTCGCCCCTTCCTGTCCACTTCAACACTATTGTTTCCACGCTTATATGTTGGTCTTGGTCAGTATTTAGAAAAGTGTGACCTTTAAAGTCTTTAGCTCAGAAAATTCCCTTTTGACCACTGCCTAGTCTTCTGTATTTCTCTCCCTTGCACCCACTCACTGTTGAAATCATTTTGAGTTCTAGCTCTTTTGATCTAGCTTGTAAGTTTTATTTTTCCCTATCTTTGCTACCTTCACTTTCTTTTACTTCCATGTACATCACCTTCATGTCCCACAGTTGTTTTTTTTTTTAATTCATTACTCTTCCAAGTAAAACCATCCAATTTATGACCAACTATTCCGATTTAGGTTTCCTGTAATTTCGTAGAGAAAAGCACATGTTGTCATTGATTGGTTGAATTATAAATGTACTGCCTCAATTTCAGTGAAATTACTTTTTGTTTCTTTTCCAAGTATCTGTTCCTACCTTCCTCAGAGAATATACCAGATTTCTCTCTTCTCAAAGTTTAGCAGTTAAACTGCATTCTTATTTCATGGAGAAGCACGACCAAGTACAAAGGCCCTCATATCATATCTTTAACCATTTTTCCTTCTACAAAAGGGAACTATTTCTGCTGAATTGCTAGGTTAATTCTCCTAACTATGTTTTGGTCCTGTTTCCCCTTGAAGGGTTTTACTCTGTTAACTGGCTTCAACCTTTAATTCTTCATTTGTTTCCTTTTCTGTATCCTGATTGGATTCCAAACACACATGTTTGTTACCTCTTTCTAAAAAAACTCTGTACTACCCAACTGTCTTATTGCCCTTCATCATCAATTTATTTTCTTCCTCACCTAATTTATTGGGATAGTCTTGTCACTTCTGCTTCTTAACCTTTTATATGCTACTACCATTGAGTATGACATCTGCCTTTTTGGTTCTGATCTCAAAGGTCTCTTTGATCTCAAAGGTCATCAGTGAAAAAAAACTACTTCCCAAATCCAGTGGCTTTTTTGCTATCCTTATTGTATGAAGTTAGCTGTGATGTTTAACAATATTAACTTCTTTTTCTTTCTTAAAGCTTTCTCTTCCTCTGAGAGGTACGCTCTTCTACTATTTTCTTCCTCTCTGCTTTATACAACCTTCCAAACTCTTCTTCTTTTATCTTTATATTAATTGTTGTTTACCAAGATTCTAACTTTTCTTTTCTTGCTCTCTTCCGTTCTCTGAGTGTGCTATTTTTCTCTTTAATTCTTATCCAGATGGCGGAAAGTCTATCTTTTACTCTAATCCTGGAATTCACTTGAGCTATAAACCCACATTTTTAACTGCCTCTTACTAGATCTCCCTCAATCCCAACCTCAAATTATACTTTTCCACAATATGACCCAAACAATTGGCTCACTACTATATTCTGGAAGAAATTGTTAAGCAAATAAGAAAAGCTTTCCCCTCCATAAATGGTTAAGTAGTTAAAGTTTCCTCTCCATAAATAGTGTACTAAAGTATACCAATACTTGTTTTTATCAAGAATCAGAATCCTTCTGAATAGTTTTTAGGACCCTGGAATTAATGGATGGTTCATTGAGAACAATTTGATGTTTACAAATTGTAAAGTAAGGACCATTTTTAGGAGAAAATGAAACTTGGATATTTTCAGTTCTAATTCTGATCATTCATCAGTGCTCTTCCATCAGAATCTTCCTAGTCATTTTTTAAAAAGGGAGGAAAAGGAAAAGAAAAAAACATACCAATCATGAACTCTTCTGAGTTATCCCTTTTGAAAGCATTTAGATATCCCAGACTTCTTTACTCCATTTGTGTGTGTGTGTTGTAGAGCTTTTTGAAATTATGTCCTTGGTCATGAAAACTTTAAAGAATGAAGTATCAATTTGAATTTTAAAAAATAAAACAATCAGTTTTTCTGCTCATTAAAAATTCTAAGTGTTGGTCAGATGACAAAATAAGTCAAAAGACTTTTCAATCCTAACAAATTGATACTAATTATATGAGATTCATCCTCTATCAGTCTCAGTGACTGAAAATTGTCAGGTCTGATTTTAATTTTTGATGATATACAATTTCAGTAGATAAGGCAAAGCACTAACATTTTAACTGTGGTGAAATTTAAAAATAGATTTCACATGTCAAATAAAATGCAACATGTTTAACAGTGCATGAGTCATTTATGGAATCAAAAAAGAGATTTAATGTCTTTTACTTGGAATTCTCCACCTAATCATATAACAGTGAGCATCCATATTACTGCACCACCTTTAGATAACAATAAAATTACAAAGAACATAGTGAAGACTTTACTTGGAATGAGGAAAGTGAACCTACATCAGAAACTTACTATGGCAACTTGCATATATACGTTAGTGCATGTGTGTATTGTATGTATATCTCAAGTTAGTAAATGTGAAAATGTTTTTAAATGATTCTAAAGACAAAAACCAGTGTTTTCACAATATTTTGAACTGATTATAAATAATTATAAAGTAGATAACTAATGTGTTCTTTACATTATATGTTTGATATTCTTCAGCTTCAAAAGAAAATTATTTTTGGGCGTTCCACAAACCGCTAGCTGTACGTCAAACTCACTGTTCCGCCATCCACTTAGTTTCTCTTCTATTAAGATTAAATGTCACAATGTAATGCTGACCTTACAGAGCGCTTGAAAATACTGTCCCTGTGGTATCTTAAACAAACCTCTAGTGTTTCAGATGGGTTTCAGAATATAGGTTAGCGAGTTTTATGATGCAGTGACTAACACTGCTATTAATATATTTCCCAGTGACACTGTTAGTCATTAAATCTTTGAATGTGTAGTGAAGAGATAGATAGAACTACTGCAGAATTTTTTGAAGTGTGGTCGTACCAGTATGTAGCACAAAGCTTTTTTTTTTATGGTTTAATGTTTTAGATAAGCCCCCAAATTATTCAGCAGACTGAATATTGCTGAAAGGTATAAATTAAGGATGGGTCAAATAGTATAAAACTTTTATGAGAGAGGAATGCATTCTTTCATGTGGCCCTTGTTAAATGAATGCATTGTTTCTGTGTAGAAAGTGCTATAAGTTCACTTTTGAAGTTTTCACACTGAAAAAAAACAAAAGCCATAAGGATCATTAGCTTGTTTTCCTAATTCTTTAAGTTTGAGTACTTTCATCTTCAGTATGGAAATTTTATTTATTAGAGCTGAAATAGGACTACTAGTCTCAACAAATGAGTCTTGGTAGAGAAAAGTATGGAGGGAAATTCACCATTCCTTTTTAGGCAAGTCAAGTCCTAACTCTTTGGAATTCAATCATGACTCTTCTTAAATGATTTTTGTGCAACCCAATAACATGCCTACATTCAAAGTTGGTAGTTGTGGTACCTCAAAAGCTATTCATTATTTTTCTTTCTGAAATGTTGAGCAGATAACCAGTGAGACAATGAAGTATCATTTAAGCTTTCTAACTAGAGCACATTTCTTTTGTCTCATATTCTTACTATGTCCTTTGCTAAAACCGATGTTTTTCATATCTTTAAGCTTTGAAAGTGACAGGGAAACCTAAGAATGTAGAACATACCTGAGACTAATCATGTGAGGAAAGCAAGTGGTATGGAATATGTTGTGATCCCTTTCATGAAAGCACTAATTACAGTATTTCTAAACAATCCAAAAATCATGTAAGTTAAATTAAATAATATGTGTTCCTGATAATTTATCTAAATAGCTGAATGGAACATAACTAGTGACCAAATTGCCTGAGATGTAAAACTAATTGTTTATTATTCCATTTAAAGTGAACTTTAAGTCCTTTAGGAAGATTTTCCAGGTGATTGGTAAAATGAGTCACCTTTATTAAAATAAAGGATGTTTTCCTCCTGCCTGAGGGCCCTGCATATTTTATTTTGTACAAGGCTATCTTTTACCTAACTGTCCAGTTAATTCTTCCATCACATTTCTCTCTCTCTCTCTCTCTCTCTCTTTCTCTCTCTGTTTCTCTCTCTCTCTCTGTTTCTCTCTCTCTGTTTCCCTCTCTCACTCTCTTGCTCTCTCTAAAGTAAATGGATATGGTCTCACTATGTTGCCAATGTTGCCTTCAATTCTTCCTCTCAAGCAGTTCTTTTGCCTCAGCCTCCTGCATAGCTGTGATACAGGTGTGTGCCACTGTGCCAGACTTCTAACATCTCACATTCAACCTATAAACCCTTTCCTTGAGATCCAGTTCACGACCCCTTACCTGGGTCTAACTTCTCATCATATGCTTTCTTAAATCTTGGCAAATATTGTTCAAGGAACTTAACATGAGTGCCTCTTCACCAATTTTTTGTACATGTGATTAATTTTTAGCACATATTCTCCACTAAAGTGGGAGGTCTATGCAATTTGCTAAGTACAAGTTGTTCCAAATGCCTAGCAGAGTGCATTGTGTGTCTAGCAGATATTCAGTGCATATTGTTGTGACTAAAATAAAAGAAAAAGTGTAGGAATAGGACAATGTTTCCAAAGAAATAATCTAATAACTTTCTACTAATTTTCTTCAAATCTATCTATAGTTCAATAAGAATTTATTATAATTCCTGAAAACCATAATTCAAGTGTCTCTGGTGGCCTACTGTTACTTTCTCATTCCTGGGACAAAATACCCAACACAAGTTAAAACAGGAAAGGTTTATTTTAGCTCATAATTTGTATAAGTTTCAGTAATTAGTTGGCTCTGTGGCACATTGCAGAGGAGAAACAAGCCATGGCAAGGCAGGCAAAAAGCAGCAATACCAAGTTTGCTTTCTTTTGGTCTATTTATATTCCATCTAGGCTACAAACATGTTGATTGGTGTCACCCACACCCAGAGCTGGGCTTCCCTCTTCAGTAAATCGATTGAGCCACATCAGGAACTATGCTAATCCAATTAGGAGATTATGCTGGATTCACACACCCTTAGTCCATATTAGTTTATATTCTCACACCCTTAATCCACATGCACACACTCTAGATCCAGCTGCCTCTGAAAAACCCCACCTGTGAGTGCATCAACTGTTAGGGGGACATCTAGATATAAGCCACAACACCTACTCACTGCTAGATTCAAGCTGGCTCATCTACCATTTTATCTACTTTAACCCCTGAATAGCCTTACATACCATCACCTATCACCAACATTCTTTGTAGCACTGGTCTCTGATCTACAAGTGTCTGCACTTTACTTCTCTAGGTGGTGTAGAAGAGAGGCTATTTTAAATTGGATTTCTCAGATCTCAGTAAGGAACTGGAAACAGCAGGATAGGGAAGAGAGGCAATATCCTTAGAGAGTAACTTCAGTCTGATCCCAGAGGAAATTCTGGGCCATGAGTTGTGTAAGGGAGCTGGATCTTCATATCTCTGCACTCCAGCATTGGCTACTTGTGGGTGAGTGTGAGAGACGGTAGGCATAAATTTTCCTAGCACTTCTTTTTCTTTGTACCTATGTAAAATAAAAAATTCTAGTGTTCAGAGGGGCATCTGAAGGGAGTCTCATATATGGGTAATAAAAGCAAAAGTATACAGAAGCTGGAAAGATGAGCAGAAGCATAAGAAGAGATTAAAAGGATCTAGGAATGGTGGCAACAGTGTTTCCCATAGTGACTCAATCCCAAAGCCTCATCTCTGTTGAGAGAAAGGCCCATCTTTAAGTTGAACATGTAGTGGATGCCTTTTCTTTCTGCTTATCCAAATATCTTCTAGTCACAAAAGACCTGTCCATCTTTAAGCACAAGGGACTTCAAAAAATGCTTCAGATAGAAGCTGGTTATCTATCCTGCAATCACCAGTAGTGAGAAACATGGAATAAAGCACCATTATATGATCAGCATCAAAGACAATGAACTAAGTTAAACAGCACAGCTGTGTCACTGTGCCTCTCATCTTACCCAGTCTACATCATGCATGACACATGCGTGGAGCTACCAAGAGGTCTGATGCCCGAGGAAAGATTTCTTTGAATGTGTTTGAGTTTTGAAACAGAGAAGCAAAGAAATTCAAGAGTAGTTAATGGGCATGTGCCTATTCAGAAGAATGAGCTCATTTGAATTTTATATTTCTTCAAGAAGAAAGGCACATGGCCTAACTAGAAGATTCGACCAGTTAAGTATAGCAGACACAAAGTCCAGGAAATAGAGATTTGGTGGGGCAGAGGATGTGGATCAGGTTTTGGAACTTGACTTTTGTTCCTGAGAGAGAAAAATGTACTCGTGCTTTTAAGGAAGATTTTTATGTCATTGAAGTTTTTTATGGCCATAATCACTTTCCTTTAGATAATTAGAAAAATGTCTTTCTTGTGGTTAGGCTGATCTCCAGGATTTTCCTATGTGTTTTTTGTTCTCGATTTCACCTGGTAGGATTGAATGTTACAGATTACAAAATGTATTTAGTGATGGAAAATGATGTCAGCATGATGTCAAAAGGGGGCAGGGAAGTGTGGAAAATACTATGGAGTGACTGTTATTCTTGGTTCATAGCCTTAAGGGGAGTGTTAGTCAGTGAGGCTCTAATTACTAATGATATAAAAATGGATTTTCACTGAAAGAAAAATTTGTAAGTCTATAATACACTAAGTAGTAACAGAAGTGTTAATTTAAGCCAGGAGTAGTTCCTTATAAAAATGCAATTGGTTTTTGAATCTGTGTAGTGGTGTTAGAAGAGCCAATACTCGAGTCCGGGTGATGCTTTGGCACAGAACATGTCTGTTACGTTTGTGTTGCATGTTCCCCCAAAGCCTCATGCAGTCATGGGGGGCAGGCCTTTAGGAGGTAGCTAAATCTAGGATTTGTGATTGATTTATTGTCTAGTGCTAGGACTGGGGGTATGAGCATTACACTCACCCTAGGGTTGGTAGCCTGTATACAATATAAGGGAGTAAAAGAGCCTTGCTCTTCCCCTTTGGCTCTTGCTGCTTTTGCTATCTTTTGTCTCCCCTCTGCCAGGCCACCCTGCTTTGAACCAGCTCATTATGGACTGAAACCTCTACAAACTGTGAGCTAAATAAACCTTTCCTTTATTAATTTGGGGGTATCGAGTATTTTGTCTCAGCAATGAGAAAAGTAACTAAGATAATGTCCAAACTCCACATGCTCCAATAGAAAGGGCAAATGTGGGTAAATCTGAACATGTACCCTTCTAGTCCTTTATGTTTAAAGAAAACAACTAAGCATGGCACCCTGCCTGAGGTGTCCAGTGAGACATTAAAATGCATACTGCAGTGTGTTTGCTAAAGCAGCAAGTACTGTTACCAAGTTTATAAACCAAAATTTCAACTATAGCGCATTCCTTGCGTTCAATCTTCTCACCAGTCTCCATCTTTATTGCATACCTACATTGAAAAATACTTCAAAAGTGCAGAAGACAGAATCATTTCCTCACTCTTCATATTTTTGTTGGGTTACTAAGCTCACAACATCAAAGACAATGAGTATCACAAAACTGCTTGTGGCAAGGGATAGACTTCAGTATTATCCCTGCCACTTCTATGCAAAGGGTGCTCAGCTAGCCAGGAAAACTATAGCTTTCAGAGGTGAATACCAAGGGATTTGCCTGTTCCATTTGACGTTTTGAGGTACTTAGGACAGCCAGAGACTGAGGGAGTCCTCCTTCTTGCCCCTAGTTACCATCAGCCTGGACTATCAACTACGTTTGGAGAAGTGAGCTGCTACTGAGAATTTTCACCTAATGCAAGTATGGCTGCTTTTATTACTTTACATGCAAGCTAATCTCTAGTCATCTACCTAGTGAAACCCACATGTTCCAAATCCTTATCTAGGCACATATCTCCTTTGTTGCATCATTTTGTTAATTTTATCAAAAAATAGGGGTCATTATCTATTATACTGTGGAGGATCAGTGTGTGTCTAAGTCTGTCATCTAAAACAAAAGTGAGCCAACCAATGGCTACCACTGCTCACCTGTCTTTTGAGGTATATCCTTTATTTTTCCTCAAACCATTCCTCAAATCTTAATCTTTTATTTGTCTTCCTGGCACTATTTCTGTTGTTACTTCTTGCTTTCCTTACAGCCTCTTCCAAATCCAATTTGTCTTCCAAGCTGATCGTGCCTCTTATGTAGTTTATCATGGAATTATATTTGTCTATTTTTGATTAAGTCTTAATTTTTAAAACATCCAGTTTTTAGCATTTCTCTTTAGATTTTTTAATTTTGCTCATAAAGGCCCATCCTCATGGCAAAATTCACTTCTATTTTCTTCTTCCTCTTAAATCTATATTACTATGCATGGTAAGATAGTAATCTACATTTAGTGTCTTTGTTAATTTCTCACTGCTGAGACACAATACCCAACATTCATAATTGTAGGAAAGAAAAGTTTACTTGGTCTTGCAGTTGTAGAGGTTTCAGTCTACAGTTGGCTGGTTCCAAGACAAGGCAGATAGCAGAGGAGTAAAAGCTCATGGCATTGTGAAGCCAAAGAAAACAAAGGGATCAGGGGAAGAAAGAGGGAGATATTCCCTTTTAGGATACCACCTAAAAGGTGGCTCACCACCTCAGACCAGCCTTTACCTCCCAACATCATGTTCTCTTCTCAAAGCAAAGTCTTACTTTTGCAAGTTTGAGCTTTTGATGAGTGGGGCTGTGTTAGTTACTTTTCTCTCATTGCTG
The DNA here is from genome assembly GCA_004027455.1 of Hydrochoerus hydrochaeris. Taxonomy (NCBI): domain Eukaryota; kingdom Metazoa; phylum Chordata; class Mammalia; order Rodentia; family Hydrochaeridae; genus Hydrochoerus; species Hydrochoerus hydrochaeris. The sequence goes on along the minus strand of PVLA01000201.1, from coordinate 13,855 downwards.
AGACAAAATACCTGACACTCAAAATGAAAGAAGGAAAGGTTTATTTAGCTTACATATTTTGGAGATTTAAGTTCATACTCAGCTGACTCCAAGGCAGAATGGTATGACTGAGGGGCAGCTGTTCATATTCATGGTGGCTGTAGCAGATGCCAAAAGTTACCAGAGCAAAGGAGGCAAAAGGGCAAAAAAGGAAAATCACATCTCTTTCGCTTCCTTATGTTATATGCTGATCACTCACCCTGGGTGAGTGCAGAACTCCCACTGCCAATCCCAGTGCTAGACAATGAATCAATCACAAATGCTATGGTTAGCCACCTTCAAAAGGCCCACCTGACTACATGAGGCTTTGCGGGGACATCTAGACACAACCATAACAGGGACCGTAAAGGTTCCTAACATGCCCTTAAGCCATTTTTCCTATTGTCATATTTCAAAGTACTTGGTTTCTTTTTTAAAGCTAATCTTTTCAGTAACCGAGCTCTCCTCTGCTCCATCTTTGAAGGCCCAAATTTTACTGTAACTTCCTTTCTAGCCAAGCTCAAAGCATTTTATACCTGGGCCATTTTGTTTTTGATTCACAATGTACAGCTGGCTAAAAGGCTCCAACAGTACCTAAGCCACAGCCTGAATGTTTGGCTATATTGAAATTTCTTTTGCCAGCTTAATTAGTCCACTGCCCTTAATATCAGCTTCTTGAAGATTTTCTGGACATGAGTAAAACATACACAAATTTTCTCCCAAACTATAATGCATGTGGCTAAAGATCATCCTTGTTCCCAGCTGAAACTTTCTGAGCCTGGTCTTCACTGCCTACATTTCTATCAGCATTCTGGTCTTAAGAGCTCTCACCAGCACTTTCCATCAAGCTTGGCTTACATCACTTTAGGGATGCTCCTCCATTTGACACTTCCAAATATTTCCAAACTCCTTCCACAAGCCAGGTCCAAAGAACACTGAGACACATAATCAGGTAGAGTCGCAGCAACAACCCCATTTCTCTGGTACAAAAATTTGTCTTGGTTACTTACATATTGCTGAGACAATACTCACAACTATAAAAAGGAAAGATTTATTTTGACTCCTCTTTTGTAGAAGTTTCAGTCCGTAGTTTTCTGGCTCTAAGGCAAGGCAGCGTGGCAGAGGGTCGTGACAGAGATAAAACAGCTCATGGCATGATGGTGGAATAAGAGAAAAAGATCAAAGAAAGGAGATATACCCTTCTAGGCCACACCCACAGTGATCCACCTCCTCAGACCACACTTCACCTCCCAGCATCACATTTAGCTATCAACTCATCAGTAGACTAATTCACTGAGGATTATCACACCACCATCATCCAGTCACCTCCAAAGTTCCATCTATGAGTGTGTGAGGTTCTGGGGGACATATAGACAGAAACTATAACCTTCTCTCTTACAAAGAAAAAATAAGTACATATTAGAATAAAACTTTCTCTTCAATATATTCTGTCTTTTAACTAAGCACATGAGCTAATAATTCCAAAATAATCTTAAGTATGGTGCTAATACAGGCTATTTTCTCTGATTTCTAATTGCAATTAGTGCCTTACCATGATGCTGGGTCTAGATTTAACTTGTCAACCTTTTTCTCATCTAGCAAACTAGTGGATTTATTTTGAATGTGAGGTTGAATGAAATGTTGTTGTCTTTGACTGTGAACATAAATGGATTATATTCTTATATTTTTATGTAAACTATTGTGCTTTTCTGGAAACATATTCCATTTTAGTTTTTTTCTAATACAGTGCTAAATTTTATTTAATATCATAATATGAATTTGTGTAGTATTATTCATCCATGTATTGTATCAAAATTAATCAGAAGTTTTTCCCTTTCTCTGTAAAATTTGGTAGCAGTGTTAGTATGGCTTTCCAAATGAAATGGAAAGTTTTCCTTCCATTTTAAAGTTCTTGAACAGCGTTACAATTTCTCTTTCTAATCTCATGATTTGAAATTGTCATACTCATGCTTACATTTTGAAAAAAAAGAAGTAAAAGTTTCATGTGGCGCACATTTTGAAATACATTCTTAAAAGCCAGGCATAGTGGCACACACCTGTAATCCCAGCACTGGAAGGCTGAGGCAGGAGGATCATCGTGAGTTTGACACCAGCCTTGGCTACAAAGTGAGCTTAAAGGCAGCCTGAACTGCATAGTGAGATCCTGCCTCAAAAAGAAGAAATGAGAAAGAAAGAAAGAAAGAAAGAAAGAAAGAAAGAAAGAAAGAAGAAAGAAAGAAAGAAAGAAAGAAAGAAAGAAAGAAAGAAAGAAAGAGAAATGTAGTCTTAAATAAATGTTAATGTTATTGCACAGTCATCTCTTTGTATCCCCCAAATTGCATTCAGGTTGTTACTGAAAATCAGTTCTTCCCTCTAACTCCCTTCTTTTGGAGGTCTCAGAACCATACTGCTCCCCATTAGGTTCTTCCTGACTAATGAGACTCATCAGTCCATTCACTGCCCTCCAATAGCCTGTCTCCATGCTTGGGAAAGACTGAGCCTCTCAAAAGGAGGAGTTTTCACCATAATTCTAGTAAATAAAGGTTTTCCTCACTTACATTTTCCTCTCACCATCACAACCACTCTTCTCAGGACTTTATGATGAAGCAGAAATTAATTCCATCTCATTATGAAGGAATTCTCAAAGCAAATGAAATACTGTTACATATTTTTTAGAAGACATAATTTTATTTAAATGTTGACTCATGCTCCTTCCTTTCTGGGATTCCCAAAATGTTTCCAAGAATTATTTGTATAGATATACCTCAATCAAGTAAAAGCATTTCTCTTATAGGCTACCTGCTGAGACAAAGACATAGCATTAGTTAAAGAAATCATTAAGTAGATATTGATAAATCTTTTGCAACTCAGTGCTACTTTTGTGCAAATCAATATATGAATGTCCTAATATTTATGTACAACCTGTTGGAAATTTCCTAGTGAAGACCTCTGAATTCTAAATGATGTTGTTTGTGAGGCAATTTGGAAAACGGGCTTGTAAATGACTTACTCTCAGGAATTCATAATAGGAAAAATTATGTGGGAGGAAAAATTACAGAAGAGATCTAACCTGAGGTGGGAACAGAAATAAAAGAGTATTTTTCTCCTAACACTTCTTCAGATGAATTTCTTCTACTGAAAAACAGAAAGAATAACTAATGTATAAAAGTGAGGAACTGGGTTACAGGAGATAAACTTACTTAGATTTTGGAGTACAATTCTTTTTTTAGGACCTGAAATTGAACCCAGGGCACCATGTTTGTTAGACCAGTGCTTTTGTACTGGGATGTACCCTCTTTCCTTGTTTAAATTTTATTTTGATACAGAGTCTCATTAATTTTCCCATGCTGGTCTCAAACTTGTGATCCTCTGCCTCAACATCCCACGTAGCTAGGATTACTGGTGTGATCCACCATGCTCAGCTGGAACTCAACTCTTCTCATTTTAGAGAAGCTATTTCTCTTCTCTCTGGAGTTTCTGGAAAGTTAGCTTATTCTCCTTTTCCCACGGGAGTAACTAATTATAGGAAAGATTCTCTGTTTTGTTATAACGAGTTATTAATCAAAGCAATAAGAAGAAATGGTTTATTGCTACCACTTGCAACAAAGTATTTAGAAACCAAGGGCCTCCTATGCCTGTATGTGGCTACTGGACATTTCTTTTATTCCCCAGAGGAGGAGCATTTATTTCTGTAACCTCATCAAGGAAGTGAAACTTGGGATTTATTATAAATATTGTATTCTGCTGTTAACAACATGTTAAAAATAGAAATGTTAGGAATTGAGAGTTTCTAAGATTTTCTTTCTTTGGACATTTCTCTGTTTCACATGGAGCCTTGTTAATCATTCCCTAAGTGTATCCTGTTACAGATTTCAATAGCCTATTTCAGCATCCATTGTTGTCCAAGTCAGGAGACTGCCTCACAGCCAGCTCAAGTACATTCAATCTACATTTGTGGTTTTCCTACTTCAGAGCTACAATGTCTTAAATTAATCTTTAGTCATAAAATCTCAGTGTAACATAAGACCTTCGAATGCCATTATTCCTACCTGGAAATACAGGTAAAATAACAAATTTCTAATAATGACCCAAAGCATCTAGAAGAGGAAAGATGCTATAGCAGAGGAAAAGATATGATTAAAAAATAATTTTACCTAGGGATCATTAAATATACTTTTAGATCAATGGTTTACATTTACTAGATTGAGTTCTGTTTCCTAGATAGCTATGCACCAGATAATCGAGGCAGATTGTTTTAAAGTCCAGATCGCTGGGCTCCTCTCTGCTCCCCTGAATCCTAATTCAGCAGGTCTGTCTCCTTCCAGTGCTCTCCTGTTTCAACATCTGTGCCACACCAGCACTCCTGCCCTGGCCCTGGCCCTGCCAGGAGCCCTGCCCAGCCTCTGTCTTAGTGTTTGTGCTGACAGGGAGGGCAGCAGGAGTTAGCTTTTCATTACCTAACGAAGCACTCTCTTCTTCAAGCCATTTTAATTGTCACAAAACTCTTCCATGTGCTGAGCCGAGCTTTCTGTCTCCTTAATCTTGTTCACTACTTTGACATTGTAGAGTAATAGTTGACAAATATGTTAAGGCCCTAACAAGGTAATTCTTTGAATGTTCGACCATGGGATATGTTTTCTCTCTAAAAAACAAAATGTAGCATAGCAAAAGCCATGATTCTCTGAGATTCAGAAAGAGGGTCTAGAAGTATTTAACCAGGACTGTTAAGACCCACACATTGACCATTGCCACCATCGAAGCAGTTCATTTTGAATTAATAACTTCCTTGATCTCAAAGACATTGAAAATATTTTCCCTGTCCCTACCTCACTGGGAATCATCAGACAGTGTGTTCTACCCCATTCTACATGGCAGTTTGCTATTTGCCAGAGCTCTTCTGTAAATTCAAGAAGGAACGTCCCCTGAGAGGCTTTGTGCCTCTTAGTGATATAAAATCCACATTGTCCCTAATTATTGAATTAAGGAGCCCAGGGCATCTAAGTAAAGGATAAGAATTTTCTGTCCAGTGTGAGAGGTGAGGACCTTGTAACATCTTTTGCAAAGATTTGATCACTTCATAGTTCTAAAATCTAGAATGTTCATTTTGGTGTAATTTTCATCTGTACAAATACACAATCAACAGTCAGCTGATATTTTCAAGAGATGAGCCATATCTCAGAATTTAAATAAACAGGCCTAAATTCACATGTATCAATTGAGTGCTGTTGCTTTAAAGAAATTGGTTTGGCAGCCATGTACTTAATATAGAATACATTTCTAAGAGGATGTAAAGGGCCTTTTTAAAATTCTGTATTTACCAGGGATATAGATCAGTGGCACAGTGCTAAGGTGGTTACAAAGTCTATAGCATGAGTTTGTGGGAACATTTCAAATCCAAACCATAATACCCACAAATTCCCTATCTCTCCTTTTCCAGCTCTCCTCTGTGCTGTTTCTGCTTTGACATATTCATTTAATCTACTTGGGATTCTCATCTCCTTTCTTGTACTCACCTAACATTACTACTCTTTTAGTTTCTGGCCTTCAGAAGAAGAAATTTACTGCATGGGTCCATTTTTATTCACTTAGGTTTTATTTCAAACTATCTTCTGAATAACATTGATGTCACCACACATTCCCTTAGATTACTAGCGCCCCTCTTTTGAGCGTAAGTAGGCATGACACAGGTTCTCAAGAGGTACCTTGCTTCTGGAGGGCTCACTAGGACCTGAGGTGATTTATCAGTCTGGAAGTTGGATTTTTACCCAGAACTGCATCCTCTGTCAATGGACAGTTTCTTGCTAAAAATGATCAGAATTATAAATGCCATAGATCAGAAAACATGATAAATCACAGTATACTCTCACATCAGGAATGTTTCAGGCTTAATTTCACATGAATTTTCCATTTCACTTACCAAGGACAAGTAAAATAATAAACACTTAGATTGATCAGATTGTTCAATAGTTTTTGAATAAATATTGATAAGCACGAACCTTAGGGAGAGACTTGAAGGCCAGAAATTCAGTGTTTGTTACAGCAGGAGAAGAAGGGAATCCCAAGGTCTTGGAAGAAAATACACATAACCATTTAGACATATAATTGTAGGATCTGGAGACCATAATGAGATTTAAGTTTTATCACGTATTAAGGCATGAATGTTGTATAGAAGAAAAAAAAATAGTAAGCAGAATAATTAGCACCCAGGCCAGAGAGACTTTTGAGTTAGCATCTGGAACTATTCCTGGAAAGAAGCAGGAACTGTAGATGTTTCTTCAGAGGTTGCTCCTCTTTGCTTCTGGATGTCTGTTTCTGGAAGCCAAAACTTTGTAAGAGGAATTGCTGATAAAGTCGGTAATTGACAAGGGGAGAGGGCCAGAATAAAGCTTAAATTTAAAGTCCTTCAATCTGTCCGGAAGGTGAGTCAAATGAGAAAAGAATTCTTGCCATTATTGGTAGCTATACCCAAAACACTAAAACCTTAGGAAATACTAAACTGATAATTTTCCTACATCATTGTACATCTTCCATGTAATATCTGGCAAAGGATTCAAAACATCACTAAAGTGAGACAGTCATGATACCTGTCTTCTAAGTATAAGTTATCTGTAATAAAGTTTTTAAAATATCCACTCTTAGTCTTGGAATAACTCCAAAATAAAGGGAATGTGAATCACACTGCACTGTCAAGAGCTGAGCCACTTGTTTATTGATGTGCTCACTTCTGGCTTATGTTTTAAGAGATACAGTAGATTGGAGCATGTACAGAGGAAAATAATTGGACTGATTGTGGTCTTGGAAACAAGTCAGAAAGGAAACAACTGAAGATAATGAGACAGCTTGCCCTCAAAAGAGGAAAAGGAAGCAATGTTAGGTCTCTGTGTTTGAAGGATTGTCAAATGGGGAAAGGAACAGACTCACATTGGTCTGGAGGTGTAAAGTGGAAGTTAAAAGGGGTACATAATACCACTACTGGGAAGAACTCTCTGGTAATTCAAGACTTGTGAGATGTGGAATGGGCCATCTGTTAAAGCAATGGGCTAGATGTGATCAAGGTAAAGCCGTTAGGGATATTACAGGGAGTGGATGGAATTCCTGCAGTGGGTGGAAGTTTGGATCAGGTTACTTACTCAGTTATTCTGTCTCTCAAATAATGGCATCTTTTCCCTTGAACCACTTACCTCTGGCACAGATGATTTAAATAAAAATTGCATTTGGAAATTCCCTTTGTTTTCCTCCTGCACATTCAAGATGTACCTACCTTGTGAGCCAAGAAAATTCCCCTGCTTACTGAGTTACATTTATTGATTAGAAAATATGGTTGTGGCTTGAAAAACAGCCTCCTCTACTGACATATTTGGAGAGTTTGGCCTTAATATATATTATATACAGTTCCAGGTTCAAAATGTTTCACTGTGGACAAAAGAAAGAAGATGATGATTTGACTCAATGAGAAAAAGTTATTTAACTCTTCAATGTTTGGAAGGTCTTTTTATCCTGAAGGAAGGGAGAGAGCATTTATATAAACTTTCAGTATTTTCTTTTCTTTTTTTTTTTTTGTATTGAGGATCGAACTCACCACCTCTCACTTAGCAGGGAAGCACTTGAGCCACTGAGTTAATCCCCAGCCCAACCTCCAATATTTTATTTCAAGAATATTTCTGGGTTTACCCAAACTAAATTCATATTTTGTAACATGATACTATGTATTAATTTGTTTATCTTTCTAGAATCTCACACATGAGTGACTCATTTTAGAAAGAATTTTAGATATGATTATTCTTTAAAATGTCCCACACTACATATGTACTCATTAGTTTATTGATTCAGAAAAATATTTATTGTTGCATTGTATCTGTGAATATAGGAGTGAACAGAGGAAAGTATTTCTGGCTCTTATGGAACTTAAATTGTAAGTGAGGAAAGACAAACCTGTAAAAAGTACTAAACTCATCAAAGAGTGAATGAATAGCCAGATAAATCCATTCAGCTATTTATAAATGCTGTGTAAAAGTAAAAATGATAACAAGCATGTAGGGGTTGATTAATATAGAATAGGTGCTCACGTTTTCTGGAAATGATGTTATTTGGCTTGAGATATGACTGACCAAAGGTGGACCAGACATGTAAAAATAAGGGAGACACTTTTCAGGCAAAAAGAACATCAAGTTCAGTGGCCCTAATGTAAGAGGAACAACTTGTGGAGGAGCCACAACACCCAGATGGCCAAAGACCACTGAATATAAGTGTGTGAGGAGGTGGTGATTGAGGAGGTAAAAATATGTAGGAATCAGATCATGAAGGCCCCTGTACACTATGGAAGTACATTTGGATTGATTTTGTTTCCAGTGAAGTTTGGGATCATTGGAGATTATTAATAAAAGAAATGGTGGAAGGAAATTTCCTCTTTTAAAAGAATCTTTTGGCTTTTCTGTAGCAAGTAGAGTGGAAGCAGGGAAGTGAAAGCCAGGAGATGGGTAGGTAGAATATTGCTGGACATGAACCCCAAAAAACAAAAAGAAATCAGAATACTCTAAAGAACACTTTTGGCCATTTGTTAAGAGCTACCACAATACTAAACTCATAGAATAAATACCTTGTTCTATGGATTTTGTTATCTTTTACTCGACTCTTAAAGAAATTGCAGGTACTATATACACATACAAATTTTTGAAGAACCTGACAGTGCTGCTGTCTATAGAAGAAGCAAGATGCAAGTGGGACATTTACATCCCTAAAAGTCATCACTCAACTGAAAAACAATCCAAGGACACAGAGGAAACAGAAGAGGTTTGTGAGAAACCCAAGGAGATGAGATAAAAACTTAAGAGTTATATTCTCTTTAGCTCCTGATCCTGGTGATGCCTATGTTTCTGCAGTTGTTTGCTCTATAGGTGGCTTCTATGTTCTTCCTCACTGTTAGTTCCAGATCACCTACTCTCTTTTTAAAAGCTCTGTGCTATGTGATTGGCTTTGAGTTGTGGACTTCCATCTCATTGAAACCTAACACAGTGGTTCTCAAGCTTTAGAGTATCCGAAGAACTTGTTAAAATGAAGATTGCTATACACCATCCCAAAGTTTCTGGCTCATTTGGCTGGGCCCAAGAATCTACATTTCCACATATCCTTTGGTAATGATGGTACCCAGTCCTGAGAACCATGTTTAGAGAATCACTGACCTTAGAAATAATGACAGGTGAGGAGTGGGAGAGGCAGGGTAGTGGTTAAATCACACCGCTGCATGCCATGTTTGTGTAGCAGTTATAAAAGGTCCAATTATGTTTACTTCAAAGACAACTTAGATGGGGAAAATGTCAAAAGGAGGAATGAAGAATTATAGCTAATTTTTACCATTTGATTGAAGATGAGGCAGGGGTAGGAGCTTGGGACTTGTACACTAATTGCATGAAATTAAATCCCATGTGACTGATTTTCCAGACATTAAGAGCATTTTTCTCTTATCATGGGTCCAATATTTCTCAAAATTGAGTGTCTATGAGAACCAATTGAGGAGTTTTTAAAAATACTGCATCTTATTCCCATAACCAAGGACTATTGATTTATTAAAAAGATGTGGTCTGAGAATCAGGATGTTTATGTGGTTCCCAGGTCATCTAGAGCCAGTGACACAACCCTTGCTTTATTTTGGTTGCAGCCACTAGCTTTCTTGACCTTTTCTTTACACTCTTCAATTCCAGATGTGAAAAGGAGTGGGCTGAGTAGAAAGGACAAAGATAGACTTCTTACGAGTCTTATTAATATTCCTTAGGAGTCTAGAAACAGGAAAAGGTAACCAGGATAAGACTGGACAGCTGGATCAGAAGTGGCTCCTAGATAGTAGTTCCAGAAAATAAGATATTTGTAGGTTTCGAGGGATTTATATAGTATAGTATGAAGATTTGAATTTTTAAAAATATTTTAATTAGAGTTTGGTCCTGATATAAGTTGGTTTAAAAAAAAACCCAGAAGATGCACTCAGAAGATGGTTTCGAGTTTGGTTCTTACTTTATTGAAACCACTGGTTCTTACCTTATTGAATTCAAGACAGCAGGCTGATAAATTTGATTCTTATTTCTTTCCCTAACATCACTTTTTTCCAGCTACTTCTTTGGGACATTTCTATTTTGTTGCCTGTCTTGCCATGTTTTAAGCTAGCTATGAGATGGACAGTGAAAATGGAGAGGATAGTAATAACTTGGAGACTTTCAGGAACTCAGTCTATGGGTGTATGGCAGAAATACACCAGAGAACAGAGAGTGAGTCATGCTGGCCAGATAACCATCGGAATGATTTCCTGTTTGCTTCTGAAAGACATAGATGAGAAATTTAATTTTTTCTTATTTGACAAATTGTGCTGCAAATGAGTCCATTGGTGGTGTGTCCTCAGGTCCTTTTGTCAAAACTCTTAGTCTCTTTTTTCAAATGGAGAAGGAAATTTGGGCCACAGTATTTTTGAATGAGTCTGTATCTTGATGGGTGAATTTGATACAAGAAACTTTGCCCTGAAATGGAGACAACTGCCAGGTCTCCCAAGAATAGCTGGAAGGAAGAAAACTGCTTTGAATAGTTTCTCAGGTACTGCAGCAGCTAGTGGCCAATAATCTGAGAATAAAAAAGCAGTTGCAAAGGAGGCAAAGGGAATGCCAAACTCAAAGGTCCAAGAAAGGTTATGTGGACCACAATCATCATCACTGAATGAACAAGGTACTCTCAAAAATTCTTGCTCAATCTCTAATAATGTTCTCAAACATGGGTGCATCTTTGAGCCTCCCAAGATGCTCATTATCAAGCCACATTTTCTGCTTATGAGCAGTACTGGAATCTGCAATTTTAAAACTTTACTCCATGATTGTGATACACTTTAAAATCATTGTCTTGGGTAGCATTATCTTCCAGGCTTAGTCACTGAATATTTGAAAATTGTAATGTCTATAAAATGGAAATATTGAACTGAAGTCTACACCAAGAATGAGTCGCATGCATGTATGAATCTATGGCAGAAGGCAAAGATGTAGATAGGAAGAAAAGAGAAGAGCGGTACACTAAGATCAAAAGAAGAATAATTTTAAGGTCCCTAGGGAACATGAGCATTCTGAGGCCCATTTTTAACTGGGTCTTTTTTATTGCAGAGGTGTAGATGTTTTCTATATATTCTGAACATAGGTCCCTGTGGTAGTCATGGGTTGCAAAAACAATTACATACAGGACACAGAATTTATAATATTATTTTATGATGCTAAACTGGAGTTAAATATAAGAAAAGTGCAGGAAATCTGTCCACAACACTAAAGACCTAGGAAATGCAGCTGAAGGTCTGGCTCCTACAATAATGTCTTCCATGAGTCTAACTGAAGACCTAAAGCCCATGACCATTCGTCTCATGAGTCTAGCTGGAGGCCTAGAGCCCACAACGACTCACGCAAGTCTGTTTTATGGATATGCACTGAGAAGGCCCAAAGGTCACCTGTGGAAGCTAGAAAGTCTATGAGACCAGACGAAGGAGCTGTGCCAGTAGGTTGAGGGCTCTATATTGGAGCCAAGAAGCGATGTTCAAAATAAAGACCAGAGCTCCCCTGAAAAGTACTAAGCCATCCTCAGCAAAAAATGAAATTCCGAGCTCCTCTGATGATGAGAATAGTTGAGTACATGTCAGGAAGCCAGAGTGACAAGCTTCTCCTGGAGATTAAACAGCACACATCTTCCCCTCCAGAGACAGGAAGTAATGCTCAATGTGAGGACCAAAGCTCTCCCAAAGTGAACCACGGCCACTCTCAGTGACAAGGTCCCTAGCTCCTCCGATGAGAACGACTGAATTCATATTGGGGAAGCCAACTGACAAGCTCCTCCATGAGAACCAACAGCTCAAAATGGCAACACTTAGGAGGACCCACAACACCCCACTCTTCGTTTACATGTCTCCTTTTATGCTGGCAGCTTTCCTCAGCTGGGCCATCTTCACTCAGCACCATGCTGATTTAATTCAGCTGCTGTTAACTTAAGCACCAGTTTTTAATCCACAAGAGTCCCTCTTCAGATGCATTATTTTCAAATATTTGCTTCCATCCTGTGGATTGCTTTTCAACTTCTTGAGATAATATTTCCAGTATAAGGCTCTTAATTTTTATATAGTCAATTTTCAATTTTTTCTATCCTTTATGATTTTGATATCATATATAAGAAACTATTTCCTAACTCAAGATGATAATTTACTGTTAATTTTTCTTCTAAGAATTTTATTGTTTTAACTCTTACATATAACACTATAATCATTCACTTTAAGTTTATTTTCAGTCTATGGTGTGAGGTAAGGATCCAACTTCATTCTTTTGTACATGGATATTCAATTATCTCAGCACCATTTGTTGAAGTAACATCCTTTCCTCAACTCAGTCTTCATGGCACACTCATGAGAAATAAGTCAACCATTACAGTACAGGATGTATCAGTCAGGCTTTACTAGAGAAACAGATATACACAAGAGATACAAATGTATAAGAAATTACAAGATTGGCTTACGATGGTCAGCCACGAAGTCAGATCAGGGAGTGTGCAAGAGGGTGTCTGCACGCTGGAGGTTGAAGGGTCCAGCCCAAGGACTGGAGTTTAATGCATTGCCCTGTGCAAGTCCATTTCAGGAGGCTGATGGGTCTATGACAGAACACTGAAGAATCTATGACGAAAGACTGAAGAGTCTTGGACAAAGGTTGAAAATTCCCAGGCAAAAGCTGAACCACCTATGCCAGAAGCCAGAGGATTAGTCCAAGCTGAAGGCGAAGACTGAAACTCCTCCAGAAAACCTGCAATCAGTCCCACCTCATTTACCCTTTACTATATGCAGGCTGCTCCCCTGGGGTTGTGTAACACTCACACCATGTGTGCCCTCTGTTTGCACAGGCTGGGAATGTTACAAACTAGGGACCCTGGACCCATGCTGAATCACTTAGATAAATTTCTGATCTTCTCAAATTGACACAATGAACAATATCCTAGAACAGTAATGGCTTGTTCTCTACACCCCAGGATATAGAGCTGCTGAGTCACTTAGTTAATCGTCTAGATTTCTCAAGTTGATACAATGTATAAATCATAACATAAGCTTATCTCTAGTTCTTTTGCATTCACATATAAATTTTGTGATCAGCATATACATTTCTGCAAAAAAAAGGTGACTGAGATTTTGATAAAGATTGCACTAAATCAGTAAACTGATTTGGGGAATGCTACATTCAAATGTTTGTATTTCCTTCAAAACTCATAGGTTAAAACCCAACACTCAGTGTGATAATATTAATAACTGATACTTTTAGAAAGTAATTATCATGAGTGCCAAGACATCAGGGATAAGATCAGAGCCATTATGAAAGGGTAGTTAATGGGTGAATTCTCTTTCTGACACTGTCCCTTTCTGTCTCTTTTTAAAAAAAATTTTATTGAAAGAGAAACAAAAGCATGTAAAGGGTAGAGGTAATACAGAATTCAAAAAAAAAAGAGATAAACATTAAGAAATCACTATTTAAAATTACAATTGTCCTCTTAGTTGCTCAAGTTACAAAATTAAAGCATAAAAAGTAGATAGTTAAACAGTGAGAGTGTAGACAGCTACACATGCATGAATCTCTGCATGTATTTCTATACTTTCTGTATTAGAGGGAAAAACAGAACTTAGCAAGACAAAACAAAACAAATTCCTATAAAAACATGAAACCAAAAAGCCGTATAAAACCACAGTACAACGTGATCTACAATGATTACTGTGTTGTTTCTTATTATCTTCAATAGAATATCTGTATCAACAGGCATAATTGAATATAGCAGTATGATTGAGTATAGCAGTAAA